>CM067507.1:2593656-2758656 GCA_034509495.1 Acestrorhynchus altus | reverse complement strand
TCAGTTCTATTGGTACTACTTCTCTACAGGGACTAGATAAGCTGTGTTTGCATTTGCACATCTGTGTCAGCAGCTTGGTCAACGTCAACTAGCCGCACGCATCCACTGGAAGGAATGTCCACAAGCTTTTGGACCCACTGT
Source organism: Acestrorhynchus altus (assembly GCA_034509495.1). Lineage (NCBI taxonomy): Eukaryota > Metazoa > Chordata > Actinopteri > Characiformes > Acestrorhynchidae > Acestrorhynchus > Acestrorhynchus altus. Next base: position 2,758,515 of record CM067507.1, on the reverse strand, counting down.
GTACCTCTTTCACTGTTTATCCTCTTTCTTTTGTCTTTGATTCTGTCGTTTTTGCCGTTGCCCACGTCTGTTGTTCACTTTCATTTACTTAGAGAGAGATTAGAGGAGATATGAGAGAGAGAGAGAGAGAGAGAGAGAGAGATGATGGTGTATTTGGGGTCATGTTGACATTGCTGTGGTGGAATTGTGGGCTTTATACTCGCTCTGCTTTCTTGTGGTCCATCTTTAAAAGCCTTCACAATGCCACACAATGGCATGACTGTAAAGCATGGTGTGTGTGTGTGTGTGTGTGTGTGTGTGAGTTTATAGTGTGTGTATACAGTGTGTGTGTGTTGATTTGCAGTTGTTTGTGTGAGTTAATGTTCTTCCAGCTCAGCTCGTAAACTCTCCTTTAATTCGAATGACATTCTCATCATGCTTTTGTGAACGCGGGCTTCATGAACCTTCAGCTTGTGTGTGTGTGTGTGTGCGCGCGCGCGAGTGTGTGTGTGATTCATTTCACTTTAATTCACACTGATCAAAGCTCATTACTGCTCCTAAACATCTGCTCTGCCAAACCTATACCCCCACACACCCTCACATTCTCACAGAGCGGTGTTTACTGACCGCTGGGAGCGGAGAGGAGATGAAAGTGAGGTCGCAGCACTTTGATTGATTTATTATGCAAATATAGGAACAGTTTGAGTCAGAGTGACTCTTAGGTATCATCACAAAACACACTACAGTCTATGATCTGAAGCTCATGAATATTAATAAATCGTTAAAGCAGAAACATTTGCCGTTTCATGAAGTTTCGATAAGATTTGCACGCGATCGGATTTCGCTTGTCCTCGTGAAAGCCAGGTGTAAACACCCACAACACGCATTGTGATCGGATTACGATCGCATCACTCAACCCACATTGTGAGGTGGTCACCCGACCAACGTGCTCATAGGGCTCACGTGGGTGGAATGTGGGTTAGGTGGGTTCCAGACGTGGGGTCTGAACAGATTTATACATGTAACCCAGTTGGGCTACTCGAAGGGGCCCTGTCAGTACAGCCCACCTTAATCTCACATGGGTCCCATCTAGGACCCATGTTCAGTGTATCAGGGATCAGTCCAGGGATCAGGGCTCCGTTGGGAATCCATGCACTGCATAATCGTATATAAATTGATATTATATTGAGGTTTTGATCAAACATATTGAGCATCAAATGAATTTAACCACGTTCTGTCTGGAGACATTAAGTTCAGGCGCATTTCATACCATCCACTGACATCTGCATGTAAAATGGTGAAATGGACACAAGGGGGAGCTCTAACATCGCTTCACAGCAGCCCGACTGACGGGGCTTCCTGTGGATGTGCCTGTCGGCATTTTTACATACGCTGTGGTGTGTCTTTTTTCTTCTTCTTCAGGTGATGACTTTACTGCCGGCACCCCAAAGGCGGGACCTGTTGCTAAGGACGACAGCAGCAACACGGCCATCCTGATTGGCTGCCTGGTGGGCATCATCCTGCTGCTGTTGGCCGTCATAGTGGTCATTCTGTGGAGGCAGTACTGGAAGAAGCTACTAAGCAAGGTGATGCTGTCTCCTCTGCACACTTTACACTGTACTCTCCTCACACTCTACACTCTATTCTCCTCACACTCTACACTCTTCACACTCTACACTATACTCTCCTCACACTCTACACACTCAACACTATTCTCTCCTCACACTCTACTCTCTATACTCCTCACACTCTACACTGTACTCTCCTCACCCTACACTCCTCACACTCTAAGCTATACTCTCCTCACACGCTTCACTCTTCACACTCTACAGTGTACTCTCCTCACACTCCACACTCTACACACCCAACACTATACTCTCCTCACACTTTTCACACTCTACGCTGTACTCTCCTCACACTACTCTCTATACCAGGTGTCTCCAACCCTGCTTCTGCAGAGCTACCTGCAGACTTCTCTTCTAAGCTAATCCATCCCACCTGATCCAACTAATTACCTTCAGAAGTTCCTGATTGGCTGAATAGGATGTTAGATTTGGGTTGGATTAGAAGCCTGCAGGATGGTAGCCCTGCTCTTTCTGGCAGCACTCACTGGCACCTCCGGTGGGTTTGAATCAATATGTGTGTGTGTGTGTGTGTGTGTGTGTGTGTGTGTGTGTGTGTGTGTGTGTGTGTGTGTGTGTGTGTGTGTGTGTGCAGGCCCAGGGCAGTCTCTCCAGTGATGAGCTTCGGGTTCACCTCTCAGTTCCCTCAGACAATGTGGTGATCAATAACACCAACACACACACGTACTCTAGCCGCTACCAGCGCATACACACTTTCCCTGACGACAGAGACCGAGACGCTGAGTACCAGGAGCCCAGCACCGTGTTGCGGCCGAGAGAGCAGTGCGACAGCACGGGTAACACACACGCACACACACACACGCACACACACACACACACACACACACACAGACACACAAATTAAAATGATGTATTTATGTCCACAATATGTAATAATCCAGCACAACCAAGCTACTTTAATCACACAACAGTATGGAGTTATATCTAGATATGTACTGCCAATAGAATAGGACTGTCTGGAGCAGATAACCATGAACCTCTTAGCACCACGTCTAATACCAGGGTGGGCTAGAGGGTGGAGCAGCATTGAGCTGTGGAACAGTGGAACTGAGTTGGAGAGTTGGGAATGGGGTTGGTGAACATCCAATATCCTGACCTCACTAATACTTCTGTCACTGAATCAAATCAAATCAAAATACCACTGACTTTAAAAGACATTTCTACACAAAGTATTTACAGACTGTAGTTCATCTCTGATCGGTGAATATAATCATGATAATGGTCCTTCAAAAAATGATCGCAGCCCGGTTCAATTCAGTCTCAGAGACTCTGTGTTTATTAGTAAACACACTGACTACATCAACAACACTCTAGAGTCCCCTGGTGGCCAGACTGTGTAAATAAGCTCGGTTTCCCAGAACAAATCGGAGGACGTTTGTCCCTGTAATTAACTGTTTGGGTATTTGATATTTTAGAGAAGGTCCTTATCTGCCCCTCCTGACTGCTTATAACACGGGACAGTTATTAGAAACCCGACTCAGGAACCGTTCCAGTCACGGTGCCAAAGAACTCAATACTTCACATACCTTCAGTAAGATCTGTCTCCTTATCTCGGTTTCAGATGAACCGATCTCTCGCTGTCTCTGTTCGCGCAGTGTGCAGGAGACCCAGCCGCACACAGGCTGAATAACGCTGCCAAAGCAGCATACGAAAAAATACTTACGGACACTCCACTGCCCAGACACAAAGACCCACTGTCTACACAGAGAGAGAGAGAGAGAGAGAGAGAGAATAAAGAGTGAGAGTGAAAGCTGCTTTATTATCTCAGTAAAACACTGATATCAGAACAAACACTAATAACGTTCCTACAGAAAGTGGTGTTTTTCCATCACTGTGTTCATTAAACATCTCAAGTTCTCCTCGTGGGAGTGCTTAGTGATGTTAAGTCAGATGTGCTGCTGATGGAATTGAACACATCCAGGTGCTGGCTGGGGGACATCCAGAAGAAATCTGGAACCAAGCTTTGTTCTTCAGACCAGCTCAGAAGGTCTCAACTACTTTCTTCAGAACGAGACGTTCTTCCTTCTCTTTCCCGTATTTCTGTTCTAACGGGGTCTGGAGTTTCTACGCTGATCACTCTTATGGATCATATCTATCTATATACCATGTATATGGTGAGCTTATGGGTGTTTAAGGTAGTAACTAAAGGCTCCTGCAGATGGCGTTGTGCAAGGATGAACAGGTTGTAAATACCTGCAGGGTGTGTGAAGCAGGAGTATGGAAGCGCACGCTCACACTGGTCTACCGGCAGAAATCCCAGGCATGATGCCAATGGGTTCATGTTTATCTGCTCCAGAGAGTCCTATTCTATGGGCAGTACTTCTCTACAGGGACGAGTCAAGCTGTGTGTGCATTTGCACACCTGTGTCAGCAATGGCTGCAACTTAAAGTAGCTGAATGCATTCATTAGAAGGGGTGTCCAGAAATATTTGGACAGATAGTGTATGTATATTGATTTTTATAACAGTGTCAGACTTTAGAATCAGAAGTGTGTGTTTTTGTAATTCAGTATATTTGCTGAAACCTTCTGATGTATTTTTACACCCATCACACACACACACACACACACACACACACACACACACACACACACACCCCATGTGCTCTCACTCACTCTGATGATTCAGGCTGATGATTTATTGATTAACTGCCTGCAGTATGATAACCCTGCCTGCTCTCTTCTGCATCTCATCTGTATCTGTGACCCCCCAACACCCCCAACACCCCCTAACCATCGCCCTGTTTGTGTTTCTTTTGTGTGTGTTGTGATGTGTGCCTTTGTTTTTGTGTTGTTGGCTTTGCATTTTGTCCTGTTGTGTGTTACTGTATCGTACCGTGTTCTGTGAATGTGTGTGTATGTGTGTGTGTGTGTGTGTGTGTGTGACCAAACAGCCTTGCTGTTAAACAACCCAGCCTATCACCTTCTCCTGTCTGACCTGAGGCATGGCCCCAACAGACTGTCAAACAGCTCCAGAGAGCCAGAAAAGCCCCAAAATCTGCCCCAGGGTAAGAGCGGGGGGCTGTTATTTGCTCCAAATGGTAACTCAACAACAAACAATACCAGAGTTAGAGAACATGTATGTATTCTCCGGCCACTTTTATCAGAAACAACCTTGGTTGCTACAGAGTGGTCAGGTTTCTAATAAAGTGGCCAGAGAGTGACACAAATGGTAGGGGTTTCTAATAAAGTGTCCAATGAGAGGAAGCAGAAGGTAGGGGTTTCTAATAAAGTGGCCAATGAGAGGAAGCAGAAGGTAGTTTCAATAAAGTGGCCAGAGAGGGAAGGCAGAAGGTAGTTTCTAATAAAAAGGCTTTAGAGTGAAGCTAGTTGTGTTTTGGAAGTGGTCAGAGAGTGGAATCCATGAGGCCTAATTAAAGTGGTCAGAGAGTGGAAGCAGAAGGTAGGGGTTTCTAATAAAGTGGTCAGAGAGTGGAAGCAGAAGGTAGAGGTTTCTAATAAAGTGGTCAGAGAGTGGAAGCAGAAGGTAGGGGAGCCTCAAATAAAGTGGTCAGAGAGAGGAAGCAGAAGGTAGGGTTTCAATAAAGTGTCAAGAGAGAAGCTATAGCGTAGGGTTTCCCTAATGAAGTGGCCAGAGAGTGAAGCAGAATAGGGGTTTCACAAGTGGCCAGAGAGTGGGAAGGAAGCTAGAAGGTAGGGGGTTTCTAATAAAGGTCAGAGAGTGTGGAATCAGAAGGTAGTTTTATGAAGGGTCAGAGGGAAGCAGAAGGTAGGGTTTTGATGAAGTGGTCAGAGAGTGGAAGCAGAAGGTAGGGGTTTCTAATAAAGTGGCCAGAGAGTGGAAGCTAAGAAGGTAGGGTTTCTGGTTAAAGGGCCAGAGAGTGAAGCTAGAAGCCAGGGTTCCCCAAACTAGCCAGGGTCTGACTTAGTCATAGCCCCATCAGATGAGACAGCCTGACAACAAGAGGGTTCCCCAATTACTCATGATGATAAATATAGGGTTCCCCAAATTAGCTAACGATATCATATGGTGGCTCCAACAAAGCAACAGTGAGATGAAATCATAGTCACAGGGTTCTGAACGGCCATCAGAGATGAACAGAACAGTAGGGTTCTCTTAATTGTGCTATCAGAGATGAATAGTTGCAGTTCTAATGGCTTTTACTTCCAGAGAGCAAACAGTCATAGGAAGCTCTTAATTAAAGTATTGAGAGGAACAGAATAGGGTTTCTAATTAGCTTTTGGTCAGAGAGCAATAATGTAGGCTCTCAACAAAAGCTTAACAGAGACAGCCAACAGTAGGGCTCTAACAAAGTAACAGAGAGTGGAAGCAGAAGATAGGGGTTTCCAATAAAGTGGCCTGGTCTTATATTGGTTAATATACAGTGGACTCAGCCAAGACTATAAATTTATACGTCCAGCTCTAATCTCCATCTGCATGTACAGAATCTAATCACGCCGGTGTTTAAGTGCATGACTGTGATCCATAATGTCAGTGTCTAAAATCAACGGTCAGTTTGAAATGGAATCTGTTCAGTTCGGGACCTACATTTCTATTCTTTCTCAGTGTGTGCTCTAGATCTGGATGATAAAGCCCTGCCTGTGCAGGAAGGACCGCCCCCTTACCCTGGAGCCCCTCCCCCTCTCCTGTCTGGAGCTCATTATGCTGAAGCCTCGGGAGGTGGACCCAGCGTGCCTCATTATGCCGAAGCCGACATCATCAGTCTGCAGGGCGTGAGCGGTAACAACACCTACGCTGTCCCTGCCCTGTCGGCGTCGCCCACAGACTGCCCACCCCTTCCAGAGTTGCCACGGGAAAGGCTTATCTTCAAGGAGAAACTCGGAGAGGGCCAGTTCGGAGAGGTGGCACACTGCTCACACTCACAATCTCACACTCACACTCCCCAACCACTGATACAGACATTCACGTGCTACACCTCAGTAATGCGTACTTGACACTCATCAGTCACACTAGCAGGCGAATGAGTGACCAGTCATTTCCGACGGTAGTGCGTGATTTGTAGCCGTGGTATGTTTATCTCTTTGGTCCCAATTTTCCCCTCAGTTTGGAAGTGTGAACTCCCCAACCCCGCTCAGACTCTCCCCCTATCCCATAGGATGTCCCTCACACAAGGAGGGTGAGGACAAGCACATGCCTCCTCCGATACATATGAATACAACCACTGCCTCTTTTCGAACTGCCACCATTTTGGCATCATTGCTGGGCGGCCAACGCATTCGGATGAAAGTGCCCGGTCCCCAGCCCCGATACAACGGCTAACAGATGCCTGTGCTGGCCAGCTCCTGAGTCAGCTCCATCACTGAGTGTGATGTGCAGAGAGAGCGCCATCTAGCCACCTAGAGAGAGCATGGCCAGTTTTATGATAAATGGATTATGATGCCTGCGATCCTCAGATCATAGTGGTAGCGACAACAAATTCTTTGGACCTATCGTAGACTCAGGGGTCCGAGATCCCGAGCTGCCGCACCACTACGGGGTTAAATGGGTAATAACTCCGTGTCGTACCATTCCATGCTGGTGCAGAACCATCAGACCAGTTACGGTTTCCGTTTTCAGCTCCTCTGACCATAGACGACCACGTCGTAGTTCTGTAATTACAGACTGTAGTTCATCTGTTTCTCTGCAGACTTTATTCTCCTCTTTTCACCCTGATCTTCAATGGTCAGGACCCCACAGGGCCACCACAGAGTAGCTATTATGTGGGTGGCTGGTCAGTCTGGTCCAGTTTTAGCCCAAATGAGAACTATTGTGAATGGTTTATTATGTGAATCATCTCTGAGGTCTCTTAACTGTTACATGTCTCCTCTAAGGTTCACCTGTGTGAGATCGAAAATCCTCAGGACCTGCCCAACCTGGAGTTTCCCTTTAACGTGAGGAAAGGGCGCCCCTTGCTGGTAGCTGTGAAGATACTGCGGCCTGACGCTTCTAAGAATGCCAGGTTAGAGGGCTTTTAATGCAATAGCTGGAATGTAGTCTCGGATATGAGTCAGGAACATCAGTTATCTTCTCCCAGCTCATCCCAAGGCTAGACTAGGCTTAATCCATGCCTGGAAGATCATCTTTACATATAGACAGATCAAGAAATAAAATGATTATTATTATTTTGACCTTCCTCTCCTTCCTGTCCCACAGGAATGACTTCCTGAAGGAGGTCAAAATTTTGTCCCGTCTGAAGGATCCCAACATAATCCGTCTGCTCGGGGTTTGTGTGAGCAGTGACCCGCTGTGTATGGTGACCGAATACATGGAGAGCGGAGACCTCAACCAGTATCTCTCTCAGAGAGTTCTGCTGGACAAGACAGGACCACTGCACAACACACCAACCATCAGGTGCACACACACACACACACACACACACACACACATACACAAACATAATTTGATTAAGGGTATCTAATCAAGTGGTTGTGTGTTGTGCTCCTCAGCTACCCTGCTCTGATCTCCATGGCGAGTCAGATCGCCTCCGGGATGAAGTTCCTGGCATCTCTGAACTTTGTCCACCGTGATCTGGCCACACGGAACTGCCTGGTGGGAGGCGAACGGGGGGACGGTGATGACAGGATGGGTGAGAGGCACATTAAAATCGCAGATTTCGGCATGAGCCGGAACCTCTACGCCGGGGATTATTACCGCATCCAGGGCAGGGCTGTGCTGCCCATTCGCTGGATGGCCTGGGAGTGTATCCTCATGGTGAGAAGTGTGTGTGTGTGTGTGTGTGTTTGTGTGTGTGCAGTACAGTTACACAGTCACAGCCTCTGAGTTTGGATTTACAGCCTTTAATTGATTTTAGTTATTACCATTTTGATGTTTTTTCTCATAAAGTGATGTGTGTGTGTGTGTGTGTGTCTGTGTGTGTGTCTGTGTGTGTGTCTGTGTGTGTGTGTGTGTGTGCAGGGGAAGTTCACCACAGCCAGTGATGTGTGGGCATTCGGGGTCACTCTGTGGGAGATGCTGAGCGTGTGTCAGGAGCAGCCCTATAGTCACATGACAGATGAGCAGGTCATTGATAATGCAGGAGAGTTCTTCAGAGACCATGGAAGACAGGTATACATGCACACACACACACACACACACACACACACACACACACACACACACACAGAGACAAGGTAACGTCAACTGATTGCAATGGTGTTGTGCCCGACAGAGTCACTCAGAATGGCAGTAAGTCATCTTCAGTACGAATCCGTGTAGGAGACACCGTGGTCACCACCAAGATCAATGGTTTGTTGTCAAGCATCACTCGTCCAGAAGGTCTGGTGTTGTGGTGCGGGGTACAATTTCGTATAATGCCAACATTACGTTAATGAGGTTCTGCAACCAGTGGTTCTGCCTTTTCTGAACACACACTCCGGTGCTCTATTCCAACTGGACGACACTCGTCCACACACTGCTGCCGTCTCAAGATCTCGTCTTGAAGACACAGATACTATGCCGTGGTCGGTCTCGTCTCCAGACCTGTCCCTGATTGAAAATGTGTGGGACGCTATTGGACGCTCTATCAACACTCCACCCCTACCACACCATCTGCAGAACTGAGTGAGAACATTCAAGCTGCATGGGATGGATCATCACAGGACACCAATAGGAACCTCTACACCTCCATGCAGAGACGTCTGGCATGTTGCGTTAAACCTGACGCCGCCCTGAGAGACACCACTTCGGTTGTTGAGATCAAGATGTATCTTAATGTAGCTGAATTCATTAGAAGGGGTGTCCACAAACATTTGGACACATTAGCCTCATAGCTCCAGTGTCAAATTCATGATCAGAAGGAAAACTGTGTAATACTCTCTCTCTCTCTCTTTCTCTCTTTCTCTCTTTCTCTCTCTCTCTCTCTCTCTCTCTCTCTCTCTCTCTCTCTCTCTCTCTCTCTCTCAGGTATATCTGGCTCGGCCGGCCGTGTGCCCCCAGGGTCTGTATGAGCTGATGCTGAGCTGCTGGAACAGAGACTGTAAACTCCGCCCCTCTTTCACACACATTCACTCCTTCCTCACAGAAGATGCCATGAACATGGTGTAGAGCTCGATGGAAAGAGGCGGAGCGTGACGAGAAAAGCGAACGAATCCACTCGTACCAATCCATCGCTCCTTCGTACAGAAGAGAGACCTGTGAGTGAGTGAGTGTGAGCGAGCGAGCGAGTGAGTGAATGTGTGTGTGTGTGTGTGTGTAGATCACACAAGCTGGTGGAGGTGTAGCTGATGTAGAAGTAGGTGGAGCTAAGCACTCTTATGTACACTAGTGTACTTTGTGATTGGCGGGTCAAAGCTGAGAGATGCTGCTGGTTCAGCGCTTCAGCTGGACCTGCTTTAGAGCTAAAAACCCAAGCTAGTCCTAACCTTAATCCCTGCAGCCGGAATAACAAGGCCTTTACACACCGAACACACATCACTAATGAAAACGTGGAGTTTGTTCCAGCGCCAGACTTTACTGAACAGTCCAGCTGTTCTTCACATCAGATAGCAAAAGAACCAATTTCAGGACCACAAAATCAAAATCTTTTGATCAAAAAAGTTTTTAATGAATCTGTGGATAAAGACACCAAAACATATCTAGGGGTTTTTTTTAGGTGCTTTTCAAGGCTTTTGAAGGCCACCATGTTTGGAGGTTATACTTTAGCCTGGCCAGCTCTCACCGCGAGTTGCTGATCTGCTCTCTTAAAACCGTAATTAAACCGTAATTAAACAGTAATTAAACACACGTTTATTTTACTCTCAAGGTGTGAAAATGAACGAAAACAGGTCTTCTGTGTAAAAGTCGGGAAACATCTGACTGGTGACAGCGTTAGCAGATGAAGTTGCTTCGGGAGACGACGACCTAAAGCATGTTCAACCTTCTCCTGTTTAACTCCCGGACACACGGTGTGAGCATCTGCACTTTTTGAGGATGTATAAATAAAAATAGTGTAGAAATAACATTTCTTCAACGTCCAATATGCACATCGACGTGACATCTTTACAAATTTGACATTTTCAGCATGGCGTCCCGCCTCCAGTGCTCTCAAATCAGCTTCGAGACAATGATGTTGACGTGGTGTCCCGTGTGTAAAGGCCTTCGGCCCCCAGTTTAACTAACAACCCTTACCTTCATCTTAAGCATTCTGATCATCTTTAACCATTCTACTGCCATGTGGTGGGGGGTCTTTTCTTCAGCTGAGCAGCATTAAACTATAGACTGTGAATCAAATCCTTTCGAATCTGCAAATCACACTTATTACAGTAATGATAGGACTAAAGTAATCGATAAAGTGACGGGTAGAGAATTCTGTCTCGTCTCTCCGATCATGTCGGGCATGGGGGCTATTTCCATTTCAGAGTACTGGGCTGTAAACCACTCCATAAGCAGTGAACATACTCGAGACTGGTTGAGGGCTTTTCTCTTTCATAACGTATTGTTTCTGAGGTGTAACTACAATTACAGACATGGAGCATCATAACCATTTTTTGGACATATTCTGGGGTATTAAAGTGGGACGTGAAATCGTGCTGGTGAATGGAGGACGCACAAGAAAAGCCATTTAATTTTTGATCCAGATGTATCAGTGAAGCTACCACCACCATGTCTAAATCCAAGCGTCGATGTAGGTGATGGTTATGCTAATCTTATTCTAGAACCTTTGAAAACAGTTAAAACAAGGCATTAGTGATGTAGATCAGACCTACTTACACGGAACATCCCCATCTGCACCCGCTGCATATCGTCAATTACCACGGACAGTAACTTCGACACGTTTCACTGCACGAAAGAACAGGAAGAGCATTGACTTCCCGTTGTGTTTATAATGGATGTCAGAGGATATGGATAAAATGGAGCTGTGCTACTAGAAAACATGGGACAGAGTAGCTTAAAGCTCAGGAGAAACACAGATCCGAGGATCACGGGTTCCAATCCCAGGTCACGCTGCTTTCAGTCGCCAACACTTTCGTCTGAGTACATTGGCTGCCGAGCAATGATGCAGTGGCGGCAGTTCGAAAAGAGGTCATGACTGACTTCACGTAAATGAGTTGAAATGATTGTCGGTGGTCTCTGACCTTACATTCGACTACAGCCCCTTTAACGTGCAGTGCAGAGTAACCTTTCCATTCTGGATTTGAGTAGCGGAGAGGGACGGATGTCAGGTGCGGTATCGGATGCCCCATCACCGCTCCACTCACACTGCGCCGCGATTGGCCAGTTGACCTGTCAGACTTAAACCCACCTCCCACCAGTGCCAATGAATGTCTGAGGATGATGTGTGTGTTTCCCGATCCAGCACTGGACTGCATCAGCCCGAACTGGTATAAACCAATATGGACTGGGCTAAACTGGATCTTATGTGAATTTGATGGACAAAGAGTGTTGAACTGGACTGTGACCTGGACCCCTTGTCCAGATCAGGGAACCAGAGTAAGTATTGTATTTGTGTATGCATTACATCCTGGGTTACACAGTTTCTTATTGGACAGGGTTGGAAGAGGCAATGAGCAGAGGTACGTGTAAATATGTAAATCAGTAAGTTGAAAGAAGTGATTAAAGGGCCCATATCCTGCATTCTCCAAGTGTTTCCCCTGTGGTTGTGACATCACAAGTGAAAATGTGCTGTTTTATGGCTTAGTTGTCTGGGACGGATGAGACGGTTTGAACCTGATTACGTGCGACACCAAATCGAACATTCTTTTTCCTGATATGGGCCCTTTAAGGTAATTCATGCTGGTCACACAGTGATTTTCAGCCCCACCACAGGCCGTAATTGCATAGCTGCACTTTAACGTCAACACGATTGTCGGAATGCTTAATTGCTGAAACAGCAGTATGAATTTGTATTCATGTGTTCAAAAGCGTTGTTGTTTGTGTCCAGTATGAATGAGTCTTGAGCCTTGAGGATTATTGACCAGCTGATCAAAGAGGAATTCCACTGATTTCTCTCAATTTCTGCATAATTCCATTGACGAAAACTAATTTTGTGCTGCAGCTGCAAGAGACGGGACTCTTCTGATGATGTCTCAACACAGCCTGGTTAGACTGTTCCAGACTACCAAGGCGTAAAAGCAGGCGTCTTCCGAGGCCCTGCTCTATCTCAGCTGTGGCCTAGGACATATCCATACGATAAAGATCCATGAAGCAGCTTTCAGAGGCATTAAACTTCGTAAACTGGTTCCATTTATCCCAGTGAACAATTCTGACTCTTAAGGTTTCTATTCACCAGCTTAACCAGTTAATCAGGCAGAAATATTGGAATGTCAGTAGAATTCCCCTTTAACCCCGTCATAATGTACTCGGTCTACAGATGGTTGTCTGTGTGTGAGTGGGTGGGTGTGGAGGACAAACCTACATACTGTAATATACCGCGTGGAAGAATGTGACTCATAAATGGTTATGTTGCGACGTCAAATGACCTTTTAACCCTTTTTTTTGATACACTGTAGTCCTGAAACTAAAACTTGTATTTTTATAAATCTCATTTCAGGCATGACGTCCTTCAGCTCTGCCTTCTGTTCATGTTTTCTTTGATGTAAAAGGAAAGAATATCTGTAAATAGTCAATGGGACATAATTTTCTTCACTAATATTTGGTGTCTTGTGTTGTGAACGGTTGGGTCTGTCTCTGTTGGAGCTTTGCTGCCTGTGTCGGTGCCTGTCGTCTATTTTTGTAGTTGTTTTAATAAAAATTAACCGTTTCAGACGAGGAGAGCAGAGACGTTCGTTTATTTTTGCATGAAGAACAACTTCACAATGGATCACATTCGGTTCCTTGTGTAAATATATCATATTCAGCAGCAAAGTACACACACTTATATTAGTTACATGTAAAGAATGGCAAGAGTTCAACCTGAACTGAACAACAAGGAGAAAACACACATGAAAAATACGTATCTAAACACTAATGAAGTGACCAATGGAAATGCAGAGAAGCCCACTTCTCTACAGTTGAGGTAAAAATGGTTGGAACTGGTGAGTTTGGTCGAAATAGCTGTTTAGGCACTTGGTGGGAAGTTTAAGCAAAACCAGAGCTCGAAGAGTCGATGCATCCTTGGTATCAGTGGCTCTTCGCCCAGTCCAGGTTCAGTCGGTCAGCCAAGACATTAGGTCAAACACACTTTAGGGGCGTGTCTGAAATGTACGAAATCCTACTTATATAGGAGTCTGAGTCAGGAAGTAACTAAGTCACCCAGTCATGACCTTGCAAGGTAACTTGTCTAGAACGTTCTTCCCCAGAACAAGTCCATTCGTAATGGTGTTGGTATTGAGAAACACCCTGAACGTCACCAGTCAAACACGTCTTGGCTGATCGAATGCACCGGGAGTCGGTAATCAATCACGCTCATTTGATATTTTGCCAAACTATTCCTTTAAGATCTCTGTTGAAGTCACCACGCGAAATCCGATTTTTGGCGTATCTAGATTGTATTCAGAACGATGTTTGGTAGTCTGATCAGATTCGGAGCCAAACCACATTTGGAATCTGATTACAATATTAGTACAGCTGTGTTCTGGACACGCCAATCAGATTTCAAAGTGTAGATTGTTTCATTTGCAACGCAAGAAGAGGCACCAGCTTGGATTGATAGTAACTGATGCCTAGATCGTTACCTTAGCAACCCATGTGATGTGTGGATATGCAAATCCAATCTGATCACTTGCAAATAACAGTGTGGACAGTTTCAACAGATGCATATTGCATAGGACACCCATTCAAAATGCATTTCCATCTTAAATCACTAGAGGATGCTGTTCCTCGGTGCGTCAAGGCTTTAGAGAAAGCTCACCAGCAATGGTCCGGTAATAAAAAACTGGCATCAGAAATTCATCAATCAGAAATAAAACAATACTACTAATATCACATTCATTAACATGCTACAGTAAACTACTGCTGATTAAGGCTTTTACTAAACTACCTAAAATTCAGTTTTTATTTAATTAGAAACGTGAACTGGAAGACAAAAGGGTGATGAAAACCGTCTTCGTTGGAACATTCAAAGCTATACACCATTCACCCATAACATTATGACCACCTCCTTTTTTCTACACTCTCTGTCCATTTTATCATCTCCACTGACCGTACAGGAGAACTTTGTAGTTCATCTGTTTCTCTGCAGACTTTATTCTCCTCCTTTCACCCTGATCTTCAATGATCAGGACCCCACAGGACCACCACAGAGCAGTGGTTATGTGGGTGGTGGATCATTCTCAGTGTTAGAGTGTGTTGTGCTGGTATGAGTGGATCAGAAACCCCTCAGTGTCACTGCTGGACTCGGAACAGTCCACAAACCAGAAACATCCAGCTGACAGCGTCCTGTGACCTCTGACTTTACATCTACAAGGTGGAGACACTCGGCAGGAGTGTCTAATAGAGTGGACAGTGTTTAAAACTCCAGCAGCACGGCTGTGTCTGATCCCCTCATTCCAGCCCAACACACCACCATGTCTAGGAGCCAAACAAAGTATGTAGAGAAACAGATGAACTACAGTCTGTAATTATAGAACTACAAAGTGCTCCTGTGTGGTCAGAGGAGCTGACAGAATGGACAGAGAATCTAGAAACAAGGAGCAGGTCATACTTTTATGACTGTTTGGTTTACATCTCACACATGAAATGGACTCATTGGGGGGTCTGTAGGGACGCCCACCCCTAACAAATGGCAGCATTACAAATACATCTGTGACATTAAAGTTTGGCCTGATCAGTTTCCCCGACAGCACCTTAGTATGAAGGTCATCCTTACTGGTAGGGAGAGAGAGAGAGTACAGAGTGATGCTCACTCTACCCTTTTACAATGTTTGTGCTACGATGCTTGTGAAAAACTCGTACGAGGCTCATTTGCATATTACACTGATGTGATTAGCAGTGCAGGTCTAATTAGCAGGTATTTCACAGTCCACCCTCCTGACCTTTAAGCTCACAAAAGCATTTGAAACCATCTAACCCCCACCTTCACCCCCAGTGCACACTTTTAACACACGTACCTCACTCTACATTCAACTCAAAACCACTCCCTTTCTCTAATCTGCTCCCCTCCACTGCAGAACAAAACCACAATCTCTACACATGCTTCCTGCCACCCCCATATTTCTGACTCCTGGAAATCACACACAAGTGTTCTGCTTTGATTGCCTCACTTTCAGCGATTGGCCTCTCGTTTCTCACCTGCCTGCTGCCTTTTTACACTCCATAACGAATGGACCGATTAGAAAGGGTGCAGGACAACGTTCTGTTACGTTATAACTACATTAGTGTTGAAAACTGGCTTCCCCCTACATCTTCTCCCTAGCTGTATAGACGACGTTTTATCAAAACAACATCAGAACAAAGAGCTGGACAACTTTCATTCACATGTAAAGCTGGATAAACCCGAAATCCTGTTCAGTCCCTTCAACGTTTTCACATTTCCAATGTTTTAACGGGTATTCACAGCGGGGACAGACCAGCTCTCGCTGACGTACTGGACATTAATGAAAGGACACAGGCACAGTGCAGTATTAGAAATATTCAAAGTGTGTAAGTAAGGCAACTTGAAAACACAAACCTTCCTAAACAATAACCCGAATTCTGGCTCAGAATGTATTGTTATCGCAAATCCCCGTCCGTTCTGTTCACCCATTCTTCTTAAACAGGTATGTACATTTAAATGGCCAAAGGTAGCAATTACACAGATACAGTAGCTGCGGTGGCACAGTTAGTAAGGCGGAGTTGCACTGGTCACGCCCACAGAATGCACTTCAGGTCTGAAATATAAATCACATGACTTTCCCAACAAAAAAGAAAACAACAGAACAGATATATGAAATATAAACATGCATATCATAGACCCCACGGCCACCGGACCGAAATGACCTGTACAGTAGAATTGTTCTGCATCACAACTCTGAACAACATGAAGTGACACATTTACAGTGTGTCAAACACATAGAACTACTTAAACTGACAGACTGTAGAGAAGAACAGCAATTCAGATATGCATAGATTTGAGTCGGGGGGAGATGCTACCCTTCTTCATGCAGGGTCCCCACTTCCAGTTGGGTCAGTTTCCTGTTTAGCCCATGCGGGTGGCGGAAACCTGTGAAGACAGAACGGGGTTCAGTGGTCACTTAAACGTGGCTAGATGATGGAAGTACCTTTACATAGCTATAGATGAGAGCAACCATACGTCGCTCTCCTCTCGTCCGAACGAACACAGCCCGTTTTTGGTCAAAACAAGTCCAAACATGCTGCAGTAGCCAAATTGGAAATAGTAAAGCTAGCCTGCCTTAAAGCTATTTTTGCTTGTCCAACAATAAAACAAACCCTAGTTTACAATTTACTTCCCCAAAGAGTGAAGGACAGCAAAAGGACAGATCTTTGTCTTCAGGCCAAGAGAGAGGAGGACAACGGTAAACTGAAGAGATGGGTCAAAATCAACCCCAGGAATTTGTTCTGCCTGCCTGAGATTTTGACTTGGTGGACCTGAAACACCCACCTCTGCATAACTGTGGGCCCCACTTAGTCTGAGTTAATAGTTCTAAACAAGGAGCACTTGAATCATCACCTGAGAGATGTTGACTCCGGTCAGTTTCTCCACGGCTGCAGGCAGACGGGTCATGATGTCCAGAACTTCCCCGGTCAGCTTGGCGGCTCCCACCTCAGAGCCTCCACTGGACACCATGGTCACTTTCTGGGCTGCAGAGAGGGGCTTGCTGATCTCTTCTGCCATCTTCAAGAAGAAATAGAGTTATTTACACACTGATGTGGCAGCAGTCGTGACTGACTGCAGGAGTGGACGCTCAATGAGACAATCAGGTTATTAAATATAAGAGCTGTCTGACCAGAGGCAGTTTCTCCAGCAGCATGTCCACCATAGCGCCCTCCTTGTACTGTTTGAAAGCCTCTGCCTTCTTGGCCATTTGCTCAGCATCAGCACGGCCCTTAGCCTCCAATGCAAATGCCTCAGCTTCTCCCTTCATCTGAAACACAGGATGAGGTGAGATTCAGCACTTCTACAGCTAAGATAAATGAAGTAATAGGGTAGAGACCAGTATGTATTAGAGTGACTCACTCTAATGGCCTCTGCCTCGGCCTCAGCCTCCATGATTAGCTGCAGCCTGTCGGGGGAGGGAGAGAGGAAATGGACGCGTTAAAGAGACACTGTCCACAGCCTGGATTGAAAGGTCACAGAAACTCACTTAATAACAACAGCAGGATTTGTTACAGGGAACCCTGGGTTTAGCCAATCAAAGAGGGCCATTCATTATGCAATTATTACTGTCAGATTCATACTGGATTAAAATCGCTCCACAGTTATTAGTGTCATTAAGGTGCTAACCGTTCAGCCTCAGCGAGTTTCTCCAGACGGTATCTCTCTGCCTCGGCTGGCTTCTTCACCTTGGCCTCCAGTTCCCTCTCCTTCCGTGCAATTTCCTGTTCCTGCAGGGTAATCTGCTGTGTGCGCTCCACCACCATCACCTGCATCTTCTCCTCCTCAATCCGCTGCTTTGTCTTCGCCACCTGATGCAAAAGGAAAGGTGAGCGACAATATTCACCCTGCCTTCCTCGTTCGTTTCTGAATGATGGTCCTCGGAGTGGATTTTTTTTCATTCACTCTTAACTGATTAAAAGTGGAAGATGAGCTTTACGTGCGATTGAGGTCAATTTAACACATCACTAGCAAGTCCTGCTACTCAAACTCCTGGAGCCGTCACAGGACTCCTACCTGAAGCTGGTAGGCCATCTCAGACTCAGCCTTCTTGGTGTTGATCTCAATGTCGTAGGCAGCTTTCTTCAGCTCATAGTCTCTCTGAGCTTTCGCCATCTCAATCTCGTTCACGTATTGTGCAGATATCTTCTCCTGCGTGGCGTGAGCTTCCTGCACACATAGGCACACACAGTAAGTACTACAGCACTTATGGCTGGGATAAATGTTCTTAAATAATGTGATTCGGTGCCAAAACATTCCGAACTATTTTTTATAGTGCTCGCAACTCTAGAATGTAGAAAGGGAGAGCATGTGTCCCCTCTGATACATGTGAAGACAGCCTGCACTCTGTTAATATCCCAATATCAATATAGATATCAATATATCGTCCAGCCCTACAGAGTCTCATTGTAGCATAGCTGAATGTGAGCGATTAAAGCCTTTGGAGTAATGAAGGAAAGGAGAAGGAACTCCACAAGGACAAAGAAAGAGTAAAGAGTAAATCTTACCCTGATGACAGCGTCTCTCTTGTACTGAGCCTCGCCGATGCGAGCGTCTCTCTGAACCTGGGCAGTGCGGGCTTTACCCAGAGACGTGAGGTAGCCCTTATAGAGAAGCAGCACAGTCAGAGTCAGTTTCTCATCAACGTTTAATTATGTGAGAGAATGTAAGTGTGGCTGTGTGTGTGTTGCACACACTCACCTGGTCATCATGCACGTCTTTCAGTGTGTAGCTGACCACTCCAATGCCCATGTTGACCAAATCAGAAGACGCCACCTTGAACACTTGATCTGAAAACTTCTTACGATCTTGATAGATCTCCTGAGAAAATGAAAGGCAAACGAAAGGTGCATGAATTAAACCAACTTCTTCTTCTTCTTCTTCTTCTTCTTTTGGCTGCTCCCTTTAGGGGTCACCACAGCAGATCATCTACCTGACCTGCATTATAGTTTTGGCACAAGTTTTACACCGGATGCCCTTCCTGACGCAACCCATTTATCCGGGCTTGGGACCGACACCAGCAGTGCATAAAGTACAACCCTAATGGCTGGCATAAATTAAATCAACTAACAAAGGTTACTGACCATGTGCGTCCCTTCAAGCCCACAATTTACCCATATTCTAATGCCTACTTTCAGCATGATGATGCACCACATCACACAGCAAACGTCTCTCAAATTGGTTTCATTCACTTCAAGGGTCTTCCCAGTCAGATCCAGTTCTACTGGATCTGAATCCAGTAGAACACTTTTGGGATAAGGGATGTGTTTTTTCAAGAATCCGTTGATGTAATAACCATCACGATATAGAGGTCACATTACGATATACTGTGATATACTATCAAACTGTTACCAAGGCAATATATTGCCTTTTTTAATCTCTAGGATTACAAATTATTTATTGGAGATGGATATTGTTTTCAGACGATCCTGGGTTTCTGGATGCTGATCAGAATATACATAAAATGTACATTATTGTTATATAGATAATCTACAACAAGGGCTTCAAACAACACACTGAGGAATCCATGCGATGAATAAATGTGGACTCTTAGACCAAACAGAGGCCCATCCGTGACAAAGTGTACCTAATAATATGTTTACGGTGTGCGCAGAGTCACGATAAGACCTTCACGAGTGGTTCTGAGTGCAGCTGTTCTTTCTTTACCATAATTATATCTACGCAAAAACACTCATTTGCAGAAACGTGATTCAAATCTCACAGATTGCAGTTTGCATCTGTGTGTGTGTGTGTGTGTGTGTGTGTGTGTGAGTGAGAGAAAGAGAGAGAGAGAGAGAGAGAGAGAGAGAGAGAGAGAGAGAGAGAGATATTCCCCTCAGTACCTCCACAGTCAGGTGAGCAATGATGGCTCTCTGGTGGCCCTCCAGTGTCTCCAGAGCAATCTGAGAAATCTCACTCTCTGTTTTACCCAAGAACATCTGACAGGCTGTAGCCAGCATCTCCTTATTTTGGCCCTGGATCTTCACCTACACAGAACATCCACAAAACCCATCAGTCACACACACAGCAGGTGGGTAGCTGGGTAGGTGGACATGCATTTGGCTAACCTGAGCAATGCCAGTCACTGAGATGGGGACTCCGTGCCTGGTGTAGACTTTGTCACTCTTTACGTTCAGAGTGAGAGTATTTAGAGAGATCCTGAAAAAGTGAGAGAGAGAGGAATGTGGGAGCAAATTAAATCCCCAACAGAGTAATAGAGGATTCGGCTGTATTACATATAAAAAGAGACAAAATAAACACAACTATGAATACCTCTGAATTCGCTGAAAGCAAGGCAAGACAAACACTCGTCCTCCTGAAATCATGATGGGAGGAGTGCGCCCACAGCCTGAAGAAGAAAGGAGAGGATACCGATCAGCAGAACGAACAGCAGAATATGCATCATTGCTTTCCCTAAACTAACAGTAAGCCTATAACTGTGTTCCTAACAGTCTATCATGCTTATTCTAATAGAGCTGTTGCTGTAATCATAATAACCTTCGATCAGTGGAGATGAAGCATGATGTTATTGGTCAGTATTATTTGTCCCTGTCCACTGGTGCAAGGGTTTGTCCTCCTTTGAAATCATATCATGAACAGTATTTTATATATCCAGAGAACTAAAATGTAAGCTGGTTCTGATTTCAGCTTGTAAGCACTGCTGCATATCTGGCAACCCCACAATGCATTGTGTACTGAAACCCATAACATGGATATGCAGGCCTGAACTCGCAGTGACGATGGAGAAGAAGAAGTCAAACGGACTTCCTACTTAATCTTAAACAAAGCAAGGTTGCAACAGCAACAGCAGCTGATAAGGATAACAGTGATTTTGAGTGAGTGCTCATTGGCTAACAGAAAACACTGTCAGCTGTTAATCCCAATCAAATCAAATGATTAAATTATTCATTTATGTTCTACGTCTCCGTACTACAAATATGAGCAGATTTCACCCACTGTAAAAGCCATTTTATTCACACAAAATAAACAGATGCACTAAAACTAAAATCTTCAACCCACAGTGTTTTCTCACACCAGTTCCTCACAATCAATATTACTGTTCCTAAATAAAAAAATTAGTACTTAAAGTTGCAGCAATGACACAAAATACTAACGTCTAAGATATTTTAAAGTTTAAAACTGAAAATACAGACAATAAACTGTGAGACAAACAGATACAGATTATACAGAGGTGGGACCTACTGATTAAACGTAGAACTTCACATCTTACAGTGTTACTTGAACGTTTGTGAACCATTTCTGCACCAACTTTGACCTAAAACTTCATTTTCAGACTTTTACACAAGTCCTAAAATTAGATAAGAAGAACTTACAGTGAGTCCTGTTTGATGAAAGGAAGACACACACACTTTAAACTGTTTAAGTAGGCGTATCTATTTTTATATCCACATAAAACACTAAGTGGTGTCGCCTACATTTTTCCCAGTATTTGTCGTGCATGGAAAGAATAATCCACATCTGCCTAACTGTGACACAGGTGAGATGTGGTTTGCTCTTACCTGAGACCACCATCGCCTCGTTGGGACCACAGGTGTAGAACATCTTTAGACTGGATCACACCTGTAAAATAAGTCTTCTATTATACATCGAGACCAGCTGTGCTGATTTACTATGACTACAATCAGTGAATGGGGGTGTATTTCACAGGCAAGGCTGTGCCCAAATCACATGACATTCCCTTCACAAGATAAGCAGCTGTCTGTCTCCGGACACTTGTGCAGCTAAATTCACGCTGCTCCTCCCTCCCACTCTCTCCATAGTTTCCTGTATCTACAGCTCATTTCAACTGCACGGAAACCCAAACCACAACATGAACATGAAACCCAGTATAATAATGCCGCTTTTAATACCTGAAATATTGGCCAGAACTAAATCCCACCGGCGGGATCTTCATAAAAATAAATCCCGCTTGATGATTCTCATACATTCTGTCACGGCAATAAATCCATATAATAAAATATCATCAGCATATTTAGATTTTCAATGTACAGACACCCACCTGCAACTATTTTGACCAGAGATATGAGGTTTAATTTTAGTTTCCAGTCTCTACAGTCAAAAATGAGTACAAAAAACAGGTTTTTGATCAAGAATTCATGGCAATATTAGAGTTCTGATGGGATTTACACCACAATTCATTTGTGCATATATATATGAGAAGCCAAAGGTTCCACAAAGATATCAACAAATGGCCTGTGATTGACTTTATTACTGTGTTATTACAAAGCAAATAAACATTAAACAAACACTAACTAGGGCTATTTAAAGGGTAAAGGGGTCTGTGACACACATATCACCGTGGTTCCTTATGGATAAGGCGCGTAGGTCTTCTTTAAGAGAAGGAAAATAGGTTTTAAGAGCAGATTTGTTCAGTTATGGTCAGTTTTGGCGCTTCAGCTGGTGTTGATCTGTCTGAGCAGATGGTCGGTGACTTATTTACAGCTTCATTTACGACCCCAAGACAAAATACCAGAGCTGGAAGCAAAAATAGAATCTAATCAAACCAACCAACCTGTGAAAAGTGAAGTTTATTCGCTTCCACCTTTTTTTTTTTTTTATTAAATGTAAACAAAACAGCCAGGCAACCGTAGCCATGTAGCCTCTAAGCTAACGGGGTTATTCCGGGATTTAAGTACCTAATAATGTGTCCGGTTGGATTTCTTACCGTCAACAAGATGCTGAGAAGGAGGGTTAACGTTTAAAAACTCTTCTAATCACAGAAAGTCTGGAAAAAAATGACTTTTTGGCAGCAAAAATAAAGCACCAGAAACGAGTGAAAATGGAGACACGCCTCGTAGCCACTCCCACTCAGTGATTCCCGATGCAACAGCGCCCCTTGTGGACCCGTCAGCCTTTAACAGCTTATTCTGAGCTGGGGTTGTGAACGCAGGGCAATGTTTGACCCCCACTCACCCCACTATCTATATGCCCACATATCTGTGGACACCCCTTCTAATGAAGGTCTTCAGCTTTTGCTACTACAACACAGATTGCTGACACAGATGTGCAAATGCACAGCCTGCAGAGAAAAGGAAAGGGGTTACAGGGGAATTGGTCCTCCACATTTAACCCATCCACACACAGTGATACACACATACATCCACACACTAGTGGGCAGTGAGCACACAGGCACTGATCGGTGGGCAGCTCAAGGGCACTTCAGTCATGCCCTGCCAGTTCAGGGATTCGAACCAGCAACCTTCTCGTAATAAGGCTTGTTCCCTAAATCAAAACAAATCAAGTTTGATGTCACATCACATTACACAGGTGTACGGGTGAGTTTAAAAATGTAGGTGCAAGTCCCTCAATAGAATAGGACTGTCTGGAGCTGATGAACATCAACCTGTTGGGACCATGTCTAATGCCAGATCTGGATCCTACCAGGAATCATTGAGTGCAAAGCAGAAATACCTCCTATACAGGCTGCCAGTCCATGGCAGGGTGCATTGCATTATATCTCATATAAGTTAACAAAATTGCATAAACAATGGATATAATACAATCCATTACAATAATGTGATTGATATTTTCAGCTTTGACATTTTCAAAATGACAATAAAATTAATTTTGGGCCCTGTGCGTTTAGTACCTAGTAGGACCTAGTAACAGGATTGATCCACCCCCCAAGCTTAACAGTTGGAGAGGTTTTCTCCCTTTTTTCTCCAAACACATCATTGCACCCAAAGAGTTCTACTTTACCTTATCAGTCCACAGGACCTGTTTCCAAAATGCATCAGGATTATTTAGATGTTCTTTTGAAATTTGTGATGCAGGAAAGGTTTTATTCTGATCCCTCCCTGAAGGTCTTTTGCAGTCAAGCTTGGTTTCTGATTTATCTTTTCAGCAACTGTACAAGTCTGTCTCTTCCAGACCTCCATTGTTCCTGTAAACTGCCCTTTCTTGCAGCTGAAAAGATTGTAGTCAGTTGACTGGGTTCAATTTCAGCCTTTAAGGTGTTTCCAGCTTCTCCAGACTCTTCAGTCGGTGGTGTTGATCAGCCATTTTCTCTTCTTAAGTTGGTCTAGTGCTCCAGTAAGCTTTGCCACGTCTCCAGTCGGCCTTGCGTTAGCTTTACAGACTTGTTGGAACTACAAGGTTGGCATAGCTAACATACACTAGAATACCTTATACCACCTGTGTTCCTGTTAACTGGCATTTCTTGATTACATTTCAAATTGAGAAACTGACAACTTAAAGCCTTCTCTGGCCTCAACCATTTTCATTTTCAGAGTGCTAGGCAGCTGCTTAGAAGAACCCACAACTACAGTTTTTTGGGACAAGGTTACAGCAGTCCAGATTTTTATAAAGCGTTGAAATTTGCATCACGTGGCCTTTCCTAATGATGACTGTGAACAAGCCATAACCCTAACACACTAAATAAGATCTGAGACCTCTGTCTCAGCTGGGGGCTCAAAATCCTGAGGGTTCCTGTGCTTTTGCAAGGTACTATTTTCATTGTTTTCATTGTACAAAACACAAGTGTTTCATTGTTAACTGTGTGCCTTTTGGGGATCATTTCATCTTCAACTTCTTTATCATGCTTCATCACTCTGAGGTTCAAAAATACTTTTGAACTACAGCACATAGGATGTTCATATTTATTTATTAGCATAGCCATTGTATTTTTTTTCTTTCTTTCTTTCTTTCTTTCTTTCTTTCTTTCTTTCTTTCTTTCTTTCTTTCTTTCTTTTTCTTTCTTTCTTTCTATCTATCTATCTATCTATCTATCTATCTATCTATCTATCTATCTATCTATCTATCTATCTATCTATCTGTCTATGTCTGTCTGTCTATGTCTGTCTGTCTGTCTGTCTATGTCTGTCTGTGTCTATGTTATGTCTGTCTGTGCCTGTTTATGTCTGTGTCTGTCTCTATGTCTGTGTCTGTCTGTCTATGTCTGTCTGCGTCTATGTCTGTCTGTGACTGTCTATGTCTGTCTGTCTGTCTGTGTCTATGTCTGTCTGTGACTGTCTATGTCTGTCTATGTCTGTGTCTGTCTATGTCTATCTGTGTCTTTCTATGTTTGTCTGTCTTCAAATGCAGATTGAAGACTCATGTTTCAGGAGTATTTAACTCCATCAAGACATTTTTTTTCAACAGGATCTAAGCGTGAGGAATCTCTAGATTCCAGCCTCGTCTACTAGCTAAGGATATTCTGAGTGAACAGCAAAGCACTATTGTAGGTCGCTCTGGATAAGGGCTTCTGCTAAATGCCATAATGTAAATGTCTGTCTATGCCTGTCTGTGTCTACGTCGGTCTGTCTATGTCTGTCTGCCTGTGTCTGTCTGTCTGTCTATAATACAGGCGCTAGAAATAAGTGCTGATATTCCAAAACCCCGCCCACGTCTCTGCCACTGTCAAATCAAATCGCTCCACCGCTGTTTGGCCCCACCCCCCAGCAGCGGAGCCTCGTTCTGGAGAGAATCCAGGATTATAAAGCCTTTGTCCGGCCAACCTCACTACAGCGGAGCGACTGTTACTTCTGACCACAGAAAGCCCTGCACTCCACCAGTGACCATGAGAGAGATCGTGCACATCCAGGCCGGCCAGTGTGGTAACCAGATTGGTGCCAAGGTGAGAGAAAGTCTGCCTTTTTCCTTTAATAGAAAGAGAAGACAGACAGACAGGCTTTAATGCAGCTCCAGGAGCTTTAAGATCACAATGGAATCAGAGGAGTGGCCTCTCCATTATTCAATAATGCAACATTTCACTTTTCAGATCACAATTCACATGTTTGTGTGGCTGATAACATTTATGTAACATTTATATTTATAATCTTTAATATTTAAATTAAAATATACACATCTTCCATCCATCAATAAGCCACAGCAACATGTAGGTCAGTTTCAAACTTTCCCTTCTTGACATTTAATAATTAATATGTAATGTTTTGCACTTCTGTTCTTTTTAAACGGGGATTTCTGATATCTATTATTGTTGTTTTTAATATCGATATATAATCTGTAATAATTCTTATTTATTATTTTTTTCTTCAATATTTGTATTAAAATATATTGATTAAAATAACCCAAGAAAACGTATAAATTTCTCAAAAATAAATAATAAATATTATTCTTTTATTTTCTCTCGCGGTCTTGCCGGTTAACG
The DNA here is from genome assembly GCA_034509495.1 of Acestrorhynchus altus. Taxonomy (NCBI): domain Eukaryota; kingdom Metazoa; phylum Chordata; class Actinopteri; order Characiformes; family Acestrorhynchidae; genus Acestrorhynchus; species Acestrorhynchus altus. The sequence continues at coordinate 2,732,136 of CM067507.1, read as the reverse complement.
GGCGTGGCGCGAGCGCCCATTTTCTGCCCACTGGTTGCTAAGCTAACATTCTCCTCACGGAATTTTTCCGTTCCTCCTTAAATCGTGCCGCAGCGCCCCATTCTACCGCCAGACGGCGCTTAATGGAACTTAATGGGATTTAAGGTGGAACGGAAAGTTCGACCGAGAGGAGGAGGCGGCGGTACAAAGCGATGTTTTCGACAGCCGTCGACACACTTTTCCCGTCAAATAAAGCTGCAAATTTGAGTTTGTCGGCGCGTGAGGCGACGTTTGTGGTGTTTTTTTTGTGTGGATTTGGAGGAGTTTGGCTGTGAGGGAAGGGTGGGGCGAGAGAGGAGCATTGACAAAGAAAACGGTCCCTCTGTGAGGAAAAGCCCAGCATTTCTCCTCCACAAAGGATGAGTTTGAGGGAATAAACATCTGGTTTGGTTTTCGTGACAGATTTTCCAGCTTTTTTCATCATTAGAGGCTGAAAATGTCCACGTCCAGCCACAGCCTATAAGAGGATCCAGTTTCTAATCTGTTATTAACCCCCTCAAATCTCCACCAAAACACAGATCACCACAATGCCAGTTTTATTAGGGATGTGTAGCTGTGGGGATGTTCTCCACCTTCGGAGGAGCCCAGACCCCATTGATCCAGCTCATTATTGAGCTCCATGCATTGTATGGGTGTGGAGGGGTGGTCCTAGGGTGGTCCCTCAGCAGATGGAAGATGTGGGATGGTAATGTGTCTCCCAGCTGCTTCTTCTCCTGGCCTTTGCTCAAACCAGATTTAGTCTGAATAGCAAAGGAGAAGGATGGGGTTCATTCCTGACCGCATGGCGATGCGGTCTCGCCCAGCCTTGGCACTCGGATGGCTGCCTCGATGCAGGGCTTGGTATTGCAATACTGGTCTTCGCAATACTTTTGATATCTCCAGGTATGATCTTATATGGTTCACATTCCCTCCTCAACAACGTGAAATATTTCTGTACTAAACCTTCACTGCAATAACAGAAGCCCCGCCCGGTCACACTGACATTATAAGGACTGTTTCATTGCTGAGTGCTTTGTAAGGAGGCTCAGGAGTGGACAGCCAATCAGAACAGAAATGAACCTGTTCATAGTGTACGGTATGAAATTTGGAGGGGTGGGATAGCGGGGGGCACAAACATGAGCTGGCTTCAGCATTATGCAAATTACACTCCAACCAATCAGGCAAAGCAACATTCCATTGTCCATGTTCAACCAGTATGTGCACACATAGTTCCCCATGTATTCCAGCACATAAAGAACAGGGCATCTGGTGCACAGTGTAGTTCATTTTGAGTGTTTAATCTGTTTATTTTTTGCAGGTTTTAGCAGGAATTAATTTTATAAATGGACCAAATAAATGATTGGCACGTTTTTTAATAAATTCACAATTCTATAAGTGCTGAGGCACCGGCAAAGGGTGCGGACAGCAAAAAGCGGGCCTCGTTCACCAGTGAACCTCTCCTTATAACATCAGCATGAGTGGGCGGGGCTAATCTGCTGTAGGATGAGTAGGCAAGATGTGAATGAGTGGGTTGATTTTTGCATACTGATAGTATGGGTCAGGGGAGTGACCTTAAGATGTGGTCACACAGTTCATTAAATACTTCTATTCCCCTGAAAGCGAGAGCAATTACAGTTTCTATTGTAGGAGGCCTGGTTTTTCACAATACAGCAGTTTAATTGCTGGTGTTATTCTTCCTATCTGTAGATGACTGTCACGTGTGGTGACAAGGCAGAGCGCTCGCTTGCTTGTTTTTGTTTTAATTGATGGGTCCTGATGACAGTAAGGGTTTTGCCTGCGTGGTCTGATGGACGTGATGGGAGTCGACCATGCCACTCAGCACTTCCTGCTTGTTTGTCCTCATTCTTTCAAAGCAATTACCCACCCTATACCTTGAGATCCTCATTTTGCAGTCCCTCGCTTTCTTTACTCTCACTGCCTTTCAGATTGAGGTCATTTCGGCAGTCGTGCCGATTGCTCATACCTCCATATGCTGCTCTTGGTTCCAGATTAAATCCTTGCTACTTACAGGGACAGTTATTAGTAATCTCCAAACACAGCATTGGCACGAATGTAGCAGCTACGGGTTCATGACACGGATACTGTCACAATAAGCAGGACAATTGAAGGTTTTTCAATTTTATTGATTGTTGTATCGTGTTGCTTATAAAATGTGGTGATGGGTACACTGGCAGTTTTGTATGATATGTGGTAAACTGGTCAGTCTGGGATTTAAAAAAATACACTTTGACAAAACATTCAGTTTAAATGATTTTACAATTTAACTGTTATTTAAGATCTATTGTTCAAAATGACCATATATAGCCCCAAATATAGGATATTGGGGTTTATCGGCGTTCTTATCCCAGGATTTTCATATCTTCGATCTTGATGGCAGCATTGTCAAGGACACACAGACCAGGACAGACTGACCGCAGGGCAGATGAGTCCAGGCTCGATGTTGCTGATATTGGAACTGGAGTGGTGACATAACATCATTCGTTCCTCTGTTTTTCTGCAGTCGCTCTCTGAACAGAAACACCTTGTGACTAACGACCTTCCCTTTAAAGTTATTTTTACTGCAGATGAACGAAGGAGTGTTACTGCCTCAATAAGTGTGTTTCTTGTCTGATCTTGTGTTTTCTAGTTCTGGGAGGTGATCAGCGATGAGCACGGCATTGACCCGACAGGAACCTACCATGGGGACAGCGACCTGCAGCTGGACAGAATCAGCGTCTACTACAATGAGGCTACAGGTACCGACAGAGATGCAGACTGGCACCGAGCCGTTAATGATACTTTAACCATTTAAAGTGTTTCATTAATTGATTTAATACTTAAAAAATAATGAATGAGCTTTGATTTTTAATTGAAATATTATTTATTAAATTAAACACGTAATAATCCATTATATATTTGGTTGGAAATTGACTTTTTACTGATTAGTTATTTGTAATGATTAGATTGTCCAGGATATTTATAATAACTTCATGGCTTTACAAAGTGTCTTCGTTTTGGACCACACCCTAACCACTGCCCTGTATATACCCCACTCTCCCACCTGTCTCATCCCATCTTCTCATCTCTCCACTTCCCATTGGAGGGGGCTTGGCTTTAGTCCTCCTAAACTTTAGTAACCGGGCGTGGTCTGATTTGCAAAATAATACGAATAATACTCAGAAAAAATCTCAATTTAATACAAATAAAATTTTAATTCCCTTTATTATATCTGTTATTAATGTATCAGTTTTATCCTTCCTCCAATCCAGCTTCAGTCACACTCATTCTAATAAGTGGTGCAAGCTGCAACTGTCTAGTGTGTCCTCACTTAGGTGGGAAATTTTGTATTTTAGATGGTAATTTCTTGAAGGACCATCCCTTTATTGGTAACATAACCTCAGCCTTAAACAGAAAAGACCATTTTAGACCACTTCAACCAGTCCATTCATCTGGAGATGTTCACAGAGTGTAAAAATGAAACGAAAGTGATGGTGTGTTACTAATGGCTCATTACGCTCCACAGTTCAGACATCAATACAAGCTCAGTGCTGCTTAATAAGATACTTCTTCTCATTCATTACGAGACATCATGAGACTCATACCTCTCTGGAATGTTAGCTGTTTTCTCTTGTGTATTGAGCTGGTGTATTCTCTTCCCTTTCTCTCTCTCTCTCACACACACACTAATAAAGGAGGAAAATACGTGCCTAGAGCTATTCTAGTGGACCTGGAACCTGGCACCATGGACTCTGTCCGCTCTGGACCCTTCGGACAGATCTTCAGACCCGACAACTTTGTGTTTGGTGAGTTTCCTGGAGAAAGGGGGCGCTAAAGAATTGAGGCGTGGGGTAGGTGTGGAATTGTTCTCTTCATCCCCTTGATTTCAGAAGAAACATGGAATGAGCAAGTGTCCCAAAACATTTGCCTGTATAATGTATAAGGCAGCATTAACATATATATGGAATTTCTTTATCTCCAACATATATGGCTGAAATATGACCCAAGTTTGAAAATGGTCCATTTCAAATAAGTTATCAGTATATACAAACATATATATAACATGTTTATAACACATATGTAACGATGCATGATAGAAAATGTGAAAAAGTGAAAACATCAAAAACTGAGATACAAAGTTTCGGAATCACAGTGATTACACTTTGTTTAGTGTAGATAAATCTATGATCTGCATAAAAATACACATTTCAGACTTCAGTCATCTTTTATTGTTACTCTGAGTGAATTGATGTTTCTGTAGTTATATGTGATTCAAACTGTGGTTTGAATGTTGATCTCATTTATATTCAGAAACTGCTGCACTGCATCTAATAATAACGGCTCTGCTGCGGCTGTGCAGTACCGTGGATTTGTACCTCTGGCAGTAAAAGCTCTGCTCCCCAAGGATTTGCTAACCAACACAAAGGACGGTGTTGTCATAGCCTCTAGAACCATCTCTTAAACACTGCAGTCTGCACCCCTGGGGGTTGCTTATTTTAAGAAGTAATGTTGATTAATTTAGCTTGTTTCAAGACATAATGCAGGTATGTTTGAGAGATTTTCAGAATTTAAGCAGATAGTTGTACTTATTTCAAGAAGAAATTAAAATAGACATTCAGGTAAAAAATGCTTATTTTCTGAAAGAAAGCATTTGACTTATTTTGATATAATGCATCTTTTTGTTGATGAAATGTAACAGTATGATTAATGTAGGGTGTTACAACTCAAAAAGGGCTTGATTTGATCTGGAAAAAAATTAATCCGGAAATAAAGTGACCATGACTGCATTTTCAGTTTTTAAGAGCATCCAGTTTTATAAAAGTACATGAAAACACAAGCTGAGCTTGATTACTGCTTTCAATAACGATATGATGGATTGTGTTGTTGATGAAACCTTTTCAGAAGCACCTGATATCCAGTGAAGGTATGATCTCATTATGATCTTCTTCACATTTGACTGCAGGTCAGAGTGGTGCTGGTAATAACTGGGCTAAAGGTCACTACACAGAGGGTGCCGAGCTGGTGGACTCAGTCCTGGACGTTGTGCGCAAGGAGTCTGAAAGCTGCGACTGTCTGCAGGGGTTCCAGCTCACACACTCTTTGGGAGGAGGTACCGGCTCTGGAATGGGCACCCTGCTGATCAGCAAGATTCGTGAAGAATATCCTGATCGCATCATGAACACCTTCAGTGTGGTGCCTTCGCCCAAAGTGTCCGACACCGTGGTAGAGCCCTACAACGCCACCCTGTCTGTTCACCAGCTGGTGGAGAACACGGATGAAACCTACTGCATTGACAACGAAGCCCTGTACGACATCTGCTTCCGCACACTGAAGCTGACCACACCCACTTATGGAGACCTCAACCACCTCGTCTCTGCCACTATGAGCGGTGTCACTACTTGCCTTCGTTTCCCTGGCCAGCTGAATGCTGACCTGCGCAAACTAGCCGTCAACATGGTGCCCTTCCCTCGTCTCCACTTCTTCATGCCCGGCTTTGCCCCTCTGACCAGCCGAGGCAGCCAGCAGTACCGCGCCCTGACTGTTCCTGAGCTCACCCAGCAAGTCTTCGATGCCAAGAACATGATGGCCGCTTGCGACCCACGCCACGGCCGCTACCTCACGGTGGCTGCTGTCTTCCGTGGTCGCATGTCCATGAAGGAGGTGGACGAGCAGATGCTCAATGTCCAAAACAAGAACAGCAGCTACTTCGTCGAATGGATTCCCAACAACGTCAAGACCGCGGTCTGTGACATCCCACCCCGTGGCCTCAAGATGGCAGTCACATTCATCGGCAACAGCACAGCCATCCAGGAGCTGTTCAAACGCATCTCCGAGCAGTTCACAGCCATGTTCAGGCGCAAGGCCTTCTTGCACTGGTACACCGGGGAGGGCATGGACGAGATGGAGTTCACAGAGGCCGAGAGCAACATGAACGACCTGGTGTCCGAATACCAGCAGTACCAGGACGCCACTGCTGAGGAGGAGGGCGAGTTTGAGGAGGAGGCGGAGGAGGACGCCTAAATAGAAGAGAAGGATAAAAGAGGGGGCAAGGGGGACGGGTTTGGAAGGAGTAGTGCAGGGGTGTCGGATCCAGTCAGGGATGGAACGATATGAAAAATGTTGTGACCAAAAGAATCTATGAAACTACAACCCAACTACAAAAAATGAAACTACCTCCACCGTGCTTTCCAAAAACTAACAAGTTAAACACATCTTATTGCAGGATTTGTACATCCAGTGTGACGTCCACATCGTCCACGGTTATTGGAGTTGACCGTCTGATTCTGATTGGGCTTTATACAGTAGTATCTCATCTCTAACTCGGGTCCTGGAGGACCACAGCCCTGCAGAGATGAGGATCCCTTTTCTAATACCACTCACTAATTAGGGTTAATTCTGCATCTCTGCAGCGTTGTCGCCCTCTAGGAACGTGGTCCGATACCCCTGGAGTAGCGGTAATTTAAGGCAAGAAGGAAAATGTAGCAAAGCACGTACGGTACCTCACCGTAAGTGTCTCTGACGAAGTAGAAATTAGTACTAGACAAACGGGGCCAAAAACAACCAGAGGAATCCTGAACGAATGTTCTTCAACACAAAATAGAAAAAAGTCAAATGAAAGGACTCGACACTAGTAGAAATAGATTTTGATTTTTAGTCTTGTTTCTCTACTTTGTCCTAAATGTCCTCATTTTCTCCCACAGGCTTAGTTTTTGTACGCAGATTCAGTCACTGCACGAAAACAATTAAACAAATATGTGTTGCTGGTTTCAAGAAATAATGCAAATTTTCTGCTTATTTGCAAAAAAATCAAGCAGATAATTTTGCTTATTTAAAGAAATGAAGCGGTTGTATCTAAAATGTAAGAGATATAAACCACTTTCAGTAGCTAAAATGGTTTAAAACAGTAATTTGGAAAATCTTAAAATACTGTTCCATTGTTAATGTGTTTTTGTGCAGTGATCAGTCTGACACTCCTTTCAAACCTAGGCTCGATCCTTGTCCGGGAAACCAGACAAATAGGTTTGGCCAATTGGATCGCTGCCCCAGAGGCAGAGAACTGTTGGACAGACTAGATGCCATCAGAGTGAACAGACTACGTCCCATCACTGAGACCTGTGGAGGACTTTAAAGCCATTTATTTGTTGTTTTTTAGTCCCTTTTGTTGACACGTTTTGCTTGTTTTTCTTTATAGACAGTAATAGCCGTGTGAAACGTCGACCCATAGAGCAGATAGCAGTCAGAGTGATTGTAGAAGTGAGTATTCCTCCTAACGGGAGCATTGCACTACAGTGGGCCGACTTTACAGAAAGGCACCATCTCAACCCATCCTCCTTCACTGGGAGGATTACAGTATTACGTCAAACGGTTTACAAGGAACTGAAGGCTCTTAATGGAAAGGTTGAGGGAGAAGAGAGAGATGAAGGAATGTCAGACCAAGAGTAGATGCCTTCTCACCTGGACGCCGACCAACGTCTGTAGGAGGAAGGACTAGAAGGTATTAGTTGAACTGGAATGTGTTGTATGTCCTGTGTGGGGAAAAAAACTGGAACTGTGAACAAACTGGGATTAGAATGTGGAGAAGAATGTCCTTGGAAATTTGAAACATGGAACCCACAAAAACTTGGAACTTGCGTCCTGTAACTGAGCCCAAAGTTGTTTTTTTTACATGTGTGTGTTTTATCTTTCTTCATTAAGTGTTAAGAATGTCCTTACATTTTATACGATTTCCTATTGGGGGGGGAAAGTCTTGAGCCTCTGGACAAAAAATCAATAAAATAAAATTGAAACTTATTTTTGTTTGTGTTTAATCTATAAATATGTTCATCTAGAATGGCCAGAAATGTATTCATATATAATAGTAATAATATGTAGATAATTTAAAATCATATTTCAATAAATAATAAAGATCATTTTGCTTATTTAAAAATTAGCTTATTTCAAGAAAAATGTAATATTGAATAATTCAGATATTTTAAATCTTATTGCTTATGCTTATTTAAAAATCAAGCGGATCATTTTGCTAATTTCAAGATACAAAGCTAATATATATATATATATATATATATATAATGCATAAATTTTTGCTTATTTCAATAAATAACTGTACTTTGTGCACTGCTGGTGTCAGTCCCAAGCCCGAACAAATGTTGAGGGTTGCGTCAGGAAGGGCATCCGATGTAAAACTTGTGCAAAAACTATAATGCAGATCATAAATATGACTATCATACCGGACTGGAGGCAGATGATCCGCTGTGGTGACCCCTCAAGAGAGCAGCCAAAGAAGAATTCAGATAATAGGCTTATTTATAGAAATTAAGCTGATCATTTTTACTTATTTCAAGAAATAATGGAAATTTACTGATTTCAAAAAATTTCCAGAAGTTCCTGTTTTAATATCACTGTATGAAAACCACATATGATAGTAAGGGTCCTGTTAATGTTTTTGTGGAAACGAAGGGGTTAAAGTCTGCTTATTAAAAATAATTCAATCAGATTTTGTTTATCTGTGGTATCCAGGTATATCAGCTGAATCTTTATGGTGCAGTTAAACAAGGTTACCAAGATAACATGTCCATGTGGGACCAGAGGGGGTTAAACATTGTTCTCATATTAAGGTAAAGGTTCTCATACAGCCACTGTGCTGCACACGTTTAACCCATTCACACACCAGTTAGCACACATGCCCAGAGCAGTGGGCAGCCCTATCCAGTAGTTAAGTGCCTTTTTGAAAGGCACTTCAGTCACATCCTGCCTGTTCAGGGGATCAAACTGGCAACCTTGCACTCAAAGGCTTAGCAAAGTTTGACAAACCCAGTTGGTCCCAGTAACACGTGAACCCTGCGCACCATAACTATACCTATTAAAACAAATTATTTTTGTTAATATATATAATATAAACTATATTTATATAAAAATAAGCATATCAATTGGACACACCCCTTTGGAGTGGGAAGGAAATTGCGCGGGTAAATTTTTACAAAGAAAAACGTGGTCGGCATGCCCTCCAATCACAAGCCTGGATGTTGTGAGTGACGTGAAACTCGACCAATCACGCCCTAGGATTTGGTAGAGGCGCTTGCCAACGCGACCAATGAGCAGCGGCGGTGTGAGGAAGCGTGTTGTGGCTGTGAGTGCTGAGGCTAACGTGGGATTTATCGATGTAATCGAAGGATCTGATCAGTTTTAAGGTGCAGATGTAAACGGTAGGCCGTTCAGCTGCTGCCTGTTTCCGGTCCTGTGTTGATCTGATTGGTTTCCCCGGCTGTCTGCTTTGTTTTTAGCCGGTAGCATGTCGAGCTACGTGACGAAAGAGTGAACAACATTTAACTAAACGTTTATAAAGTGCTTTAGACACACTAATCTGCCTCCACGCTCACTATTCATTCATTCCCGACTAGAAGCACGTTTCAACATCCACTAGACGTGTGTAAATCAACCCAACGTTTTCCAAACGTCACAGGCCAACGTCTCATCGACGTACGACGTTTGCTTGTGACGTATGGCGGCCCGAACCCAAAGTCTGCTCAACCACACAACGTTAACATCTGACCAACGTGAAATTCTGACTTTAGACGTTGATGTGGTGTCAAATAACCCAAATCCAACATCTGTCTAATGTTGGAATTGAATGACATCCAGGTAATGTTTTTGGCAGATGTACAACTTGGATTTCCAAACACCACTGAACATCTGCATGATGTTGGGTTTTAGTGACAACCAGATTTTAATTTCTGATGGAAATGTAACGTCTGTCCAATGTTCAGGTAGTGTACTGTTGTTTGTTTCCAAGTATACCAACGTTGATGTTTTCTGATATGCTGTGATGCCAAAATCTATTGAACCAAAATCTAACGTCTGTCTAATGTTGAAATCGAATGACATCCAGGTAATGTTTTTGGCAGATATACACTTAATATCTGCACGATGTTGGAGTAGTGTACGGTCATTTGTTTCGACCTAAAGTAAGCAATAGACATTTTCTGATGTGCTGTGACGGTAAATAACCAAAATCACATACCAACATCTCGTTGACATAAATAATACCAACATTTACTTAGACGTTGATATCTGCTTCAATTTAAGTTGTGGTGTCAGTTGACCAGAGTTCAATGTCAACATCCAACATGAAATTCAATATTTACACATACATTGTTGGTTTTCACCCGTGATGTTAACCAAAATTCAACATCTGTCTAACATCGGAGCTTAATGTTAACACAATGTTGTTTTTGGATGGGTAGGTCATTTTCATTCCCAACCAAAGTTCAGCATCTGTACTGTGTCACATTTTGACATCAACCTGCAGGAACAGGCTGGCATGGATGCGACCCAGCAGATAGATGACTCCTTCTGCATCGAGGAGGGTGATGAAGACACGGATGAACAAAAGGAACCGGTGAAGAAAGAAAGAAAGCCACGGGCTTCTCTGAAAGTGTTCAAAAACAACTACATTCCAGAAACAGGTAATTTACACTGAGCACCATCAGACAAGCTGTTGAGTCATTCCCCTTAATCCCACCAAAACAGCACTGTCCCATCAAGGCATGGACTCCACAAGACCTCTAGAGGTCTTCTTGAGGAAGCTGCTTTGGTGGCACCAAAAGAATATTAGGCAGGTGGTTGTAATGGTATAAGTGGTCTTTTATTATATAATATGAGATCTTCTCTCTCTTTCTCTCTCTTCTACAGAAATCCCCCTCTATCTGGGAGAGAACGTTCTGGGCCGTGACCCCGCCTCTTGCTCTAGTCCCTTACAGGCCTGTTCCATATCCAGTCGTCACGCCATCATCTCCATCTCTGTTGTCCGCGCACACGACCGTCATCACGATAACAGTGCCACCATCGAGGCGCTGCTGTGGGACCTGGGCAGTTTGAACGGCACCAGGAAGGGCCGGATTAAACTGACCCCGCATGTCCGGTACGCTCTGACTGAGGGGGACAGCGTGGTCCTCGCTGACCTGCCCTGCCAGTATCTTGCTCTGAAGGATGGAGAGGGAGTCACACATGCAGCCACAGGAGCAGAGAGGAAGAAGGGTCCAGCACTCAACAGTAGTGTTTCAGAAAAAGAGACAGGCAGAGGAGTTGAAAATGGAGAAAAGAGGAGCGTGTTCCCGCCTGTGCCGATATGGGCGGATAACGACAAGAGTCTACAGTCACCTCAGACGACTCCCAGACAGCCTGAGAGGACACTAGTGCCGGAGTCTGATTCCGACTCTGAGGGAGAGAAGGACGGGCGGAGACAGAGGCAGAGTAGATTTTTGGGTAGGTGGACAGACTGACTGAGGTCAGATTCCTACGTTTATGCCCGTTATGGTTTATTAATCATTAGTTTTGGCATCGTGCTGCTTGCCATCAGCCACCAGAGTCTGAGAGAATGTAACTGGCCATGCTCTCTCCCTACGTCACGCACAGTACGAGGCAGTTTGAGAAGAGGCGGTGGCGTCACGTGTGTTGGTGGAAAAACGTGCTGGTCTTAACCTTCCCATTGTCGGGAGCATCGTATGGGATAGTGGTAGAGTCCTTTCGGGGTTGGGTAACTGGTACTTCCAGATTGGGGAGGAATATTGTTGTTTAACTTCCCAAAACTGAGAGAAACTGCACTCCCACCTTCTAATGAAGTGGACAGGGAGTGTGATGTGATATGTAATACTGTATTCACACACCTTCACGTTGTCTTTCTCTTCCATTTTAGCCTCCGATTTGACTTCATCTGACCTGTCAAGCCCCGCTTGTTCGACATTCCTGACGCCGGCAAACAAAGTCATTCCAGAGAGGTACTCCGTCTATAGAGTGGACTGTTACTGTATGACACTGTGATTTCTCTGTAGAAGAGGATGACTGTACACAAACAGCAGAAGCGGTTGGTGGGACCTGCTCTGATCTCATCCCAGAGATGTTCTGTGGAGCTCCTTCGCTCCAGCTCATCCCAGAAAAGCTCAGTACAGCTTGATTTGTCCACCTGAAGCTCAATCAAAGAAGCTTCAGACATGTCTTATGTGATTTGACTGTGTTTGGAGGGAAAGTGAGTATATATTAAAGGGGTATGAGTGAACATTTCATCTCTTCATCTTTCCACAGTGAGGATGAAAGCTCCATCACGCCTTCCTCAGCAGTGATGCGCAGATTTATAAACAAAGAGATGGTCAGTGAATCTTCCTCAGGCTCCCCCAAACCTGCCCCACTCGACTTTAACATGGACAGCGACACAGATGTGGAGGAAGATGAGGTGGAGGTGTTGAAAGATGGTTCTGAACCCAAACCTGCTGACCCACCACAAGTGGACCCTGTAGATCCAGCCCGTGTCCATATGGACAGTGATACTGATGTAGAGGATGAGGAGCTGACAAAAGCCAAGAGTCCAGAGATTTCAGCCGTCAACGTGCAAAAGGACCCGGTTGCTCCAGCTGATTTCATCGTGGACAGCGATACAGACGTAGAAGAGAACGAGCCTTTAAGAACCGAAATCAGTCCACCTTCTGGAACCAGAGCTGTTTTAGAAACCAAGACTTCTGCAGAATTCAACATGGACAGTGACACAGACGTAGAAGATGAGGATGTTCCTGTGACGACAAAGCTAGAGACACCGGTCTCCATTCCCTCACCCAATCCTGTAGCAGAATTCCACATGGACAGTGACACTGATGCAGAAAATGAGGACGTTCCTGTGACGAAAAAGCTAGAGACACCGGTCTCCATTCCCTCAGCCAATCCTGTAGCAGAATTCCACATGGACAGTGACACTGATGCAGAAAATGAGGACGTTCCTGTGACGACAAAGCTAGAGACGCCGGTCTCCATTCCCCCAGCCAATCCTGTAGCAGAATTCCACACGGACAGTGACACGGATGCAGAAGAAGAAGCGAATCCCGCCAAGGCAGTCAAGCTGATCTCAGACAGCGAGACTGACGATGAAGATCCATTCAAACACAAAGCTGTTGAGAACGTCAAGGCTCCACAGGCCATATCTGAACAGCTTGACTCCAACAATGACACAAACATTGAAGATGACAACACTGCGGCCAGTGCACCGGCGCCATGTAAAGATACTGCAAGTGCAGGCTGTGAAGATCCTCCTCAAGCCCAGGCTCCTCACGAAAGAGCCCAGGCTGAATTCCGGATGGACAGTGATAGAGATCAAGAGGAGGAAGAGGAGAAGATAGATGAGAGAGGTTCAAAAATAGCAGCTGGGATTGTTCAGTTTTCCACACCAAGAGGAGCAGGTGGGTTTACATAACATTTGACCACCTCCTTGTTTCTACTGTCCATTCTATCAGCTCCTCTGTTCATACAGGAGCACTTTGTAGTTCTATAATCACAGACTGTAGTTCAGCTGTTCCTCTGTGTACTTCATTCTCCTCCTTTCACCCTGATCTTCAATGATCAGGACCCCACAGAACCACCACAGAGTAGATATTATGTGGGTGATGGGTCATTCTCATGGTGGTGGTATGAGTGGATCTGACACAGCAATACTTCTGTAGTGTTTAAACACTGTGTCCACTCACTGTCCACTATGCACTTTATCAGTGTGTGTGTGTGTGTGTGCTTTATGCAGGTCTGCCAGAGGAGATGGAAACCCAACCATTTCTCAGTCCATCTCAGCCATTCAAACGTGAGTCTTTTTCTGATACTTGTTCATGTGGGATCACATGCCCTGAACTAACTCGTGGACTTACTTGTGGACCCTTGATTGTCCTTAATTTCAAAACTCAGCAATATGAAAAACATGGTCGTCTCTTTGCTGCCGTAAGTAGATGTTGGATTGTTATGGTTGAGACATCAGTTCGTTCATTCAACATTATTGAGGTCGAGGAGGTTTAGATGATTAGTTCTGGATAGCAAATGACTACACAGGTCACCACAGTTCAGTAGAGCTTCATCAGTCCACATCATCCCAAGGTGTTCAATGGGTTTCGTCAATCCAAGGAATTTCAGAGGTTCTTAATGGATCTTCTTCCTTCCATCCCATCCCAAAAGTGCCCACTTGAGCTTCATCACTCCAACTCTCAGCCAGATATGTTCAGTAGAGCTTCAAAAATCCACCAACTGATCTTCAGTTGTTGGTCTGTAGAGATGAGGTTGTCTGTATATATGTTTGATGTCTGAGCTTTCCTCATCCTTCCTCCCTCTTTCCAGGTCCAGCTCGTCCATCTCTTCTCCACCCTGCCGTCTCCCCTGGAGGCCACAGTCAGGACAGTGATGACTTCACTGTGGCTGAGACTCAGTCCTTTCTGTCTGATGCCCCTGCTGCAGATGCCACTCTGGATGAGACGCAGAGGTCACTGAGGGGATGTGGGGCTTCGTCCTTCCAGTTGGGTCTCTCTGACAGCAGCCACCAACAGCCAGATGCTGAGGATCCAGCAGAGGACTGGGCCCTGCAGTCTACACAGCTATATGGTATCTACAGCCATCTTTTCCATCTACTAAAAGTCAAAGCCTGGAAAGTAGGGCTACAGATTCATTGGTCACAAACTTTCAAAATGCACAAAAACATGGTTGATGGAAGACCTTCTTGTGATGCTCCCTCGTTATTAACTTGCTCTTATCCTCATCTCTATATTATTGACTCATTTCACAGCTAAGAACTCAGCAGGCAGAGGAGCCAGCCTTGAAGCTGGGCAGAAGCAGCTGGACCTCGAGGCTACACAGGCTTATGCAGCTGCGGTGGATCAGGAAGAAGAGGAGGAGGAAGAGGAAACACAGCCACTGGAAGGTGGAAATGATAAGAGTTCCAAAGGAAGGGCAGTGGAGGATCATGGCGAGATGATTGATTCGCATCCCTCCACTGCAGATACCCTGATCCTGGTCAGGAGCCCGAAGCTGGAGGAGCCAACTCAACCTTACACTCTCTTTACTGCCCAAACTCTGCCACTTGATCAGGAGGAGGAGGAGGAGGAGGAGGTCACTAATGAAACTGGGGTCAGAAATCTCCATGTTGCAGTTGCAGAAACACTGCCTATGTTAGACGATACAGAGGAACAGGAGGAAGATCTCAACATTGAAACCACATCTAGCAGTGGACCTGCCGTTGTGCCTAATACTGAGAGTGTTGTTGTGGCTGAAACTCTACCCATGGGTGAGGATGAGGAGGAACATGAGGAAGATCAGAATGAGGTGACATCTAGCAGGAGACCTCCTAGGGAGAGGAAGACTGCTGAAGTTGAGGAAACAGAGACTCTTAGGCCTGCCAGCACCAGTGTTTCTGTGGCTGAAACTCTACCCATGGTTGAAGATGAGGAGGAACATGAGGAAGAACCACAGAATGAAGCTACATCTAGCAGGAGAACCTTTAGGGGGAGGAAGAGCGCTAAAATGGGGAATCAGGATATGGGTCAATCTGAGAAGGCCCAGGAGGAATCTGCCACTAGCAGGAGACCCCGTAAAGGAAGAGTGACTGCTAAACCTGAGCCCACACAGTCTCCTGAGCTGGATCCTAATGCCAGTGCTGCTATTCCTCGAACTGAGCTTGTGGGTGAGAATGAGGAGGCACGAGAGGAAGAGCAGCAAAATGAGCCCAGGAGACCCCGCAGGGGGAGAAAAAGTGCTAAAGCCGGGCCTCTGAAACCTCATGATGGCATCCCTACTGATAAAGCTGAATCTGAGCCTGTGGATGAGGAGGTGGAGGAGAACGCAGCACAAGAGGAAGAGTCAAGCAAGAAGAGCCTCAGAGGTAAAGGGAGAGGAGCGCCTGGAAGGACCAGAGGAAGAGCTACCGCAGAGAAGGAGGGAAAGAAGAAGAGAGGAAGAACTGTGACAGAGGAAGAGGAGGACAGTGATGAGGAGGCAGACAGAGGGATGAAGGGAAGAGGAAGGAAAAGCACAAGACTAAAACCTAAAGAGAAGGATAGACTCAAGGAGGAGGAAGAGAGAGAAAGACTCGCCAAAGAGGAGAGAGAAGAGAAAGAACTGGAGGAGAAGGAGAGGGCTGAAAATGAAGTGAGGTTGGAAGAAGAGAGGAAAGAAAATGAAGAAAGAGAACGGATGAAGGAGAAAGAGGAAAGGGAGAGGTTGGAAAAGGAAATACTGGAAAAGGAGAAAAAGGAAAGAGAAGAGAAGGAAAGATTGGAAAAGGAGGAGAGGGATAGGGAAGAGAAGGAAAGGTTGGAAAAGGAGAAGAGGGCTAGGGAAGAGAATGAAAGATTGGAAAAGGAGAAGAGGGATAAGGAAGAGAAGGAAAGATTGGAAAAGGAGAAGAGGGTTAGCGAAGAAAAGGAACAACAGGAAAAAGAGAAGAAGGAAAGAGAACTTCAGCAAAAACAAAAGAGAGAACAGGAAGAAAAAGAGAAGACAAAAGAAAAAGAGGCAAAAACAGGAAAGGGGAGGATGCAAGGAAAGAGGAGAGCAGGGCTGGAGAGGAAAGAAGGAGAACAAAAAGAGGATGAGGAACTGGAAGATGGACAAAGAAAGAAAGTGGAAAGCAGTCCATTGGAGAAGGAAGAAGAAATGGGAGGAACATCAAAACTGGAATGTGAAGACGGGAAGATCAAAAAGCAAGCGGAAGATGAAGAAAAACGTGGCAGAGGTAGAAGAACCACCCGGAAATCCACAGCACCCCATGTTACTTTGGAAGACGATGTACCGGCCAAAAGAACACGCTCGCGGTCCAACTCGTCCAACTCCATCAGCTCAGAGCAGTCTCTGTCCATCATAGAAGACCAGACCAGAGGCCAAGGCAGGGGCAGAGGGAAGAAGTCAGCTGAAGAAATAACTGACAGCAGCAGGCCAGCTCGTAAAAGAAAAACCACCACAGCACCATCTAGTGTGGTAGAGGACACAGAGCAGAACTCCAGTGCTAGGACTGGTTCCCGTTCCAACTCTGGAAGTTCCGAGAGGTCCAGCAGCACTGCTGAAACTCAGAAGAAAGGCACAGGACGGAAGGGGAGGAAGAGTGTGAATGTGGAAAAGCCAGATAAGGAAGAGCCACACATATCAGCGGCTGCTGGACAGGGCAGGGGACGGGGTGCTAAACGTCCTGGGACAGTTAAAATTAAAGCAGAGGCAACGGATGATGCCCACCAAGAGAAGAAGTCAGACCAGTCTGTTGGTCAGGACAGTGTTGTAAGTCAAACCCCCAGCAGAGGGCGCAAGAGGGTTGCTGATACCACTGTGCTGGAAGCAGAGACTCACCAGCCGATGCTCAAAACCCCTCGCCGCTCAGTTGCCGGGCAGACACACAAGGTACGATACTGTGGACACAGTCCTACACAGAAATACAATAATGCCCACATGAGAGGACAATTGCTACATTATCCCAAATGTACTTGACAAGCCAGGATTGTGTTTGGTGTCCATATGTGTTTCTTGTTTAACTTGAAGAACTCTAGGCCAGTTTTGGGATGTTTTTGTAGTTGGACGTACTTTTATTCACCAAAAAATTAAAAACGTATTTGTAGGAGACATAGCAATATTGTTCATTTCAGGAGATCCTTGGCTGCTGAATTTTACAGAATTTAAATATCTGTAAATTTGACGATGTTTTGATCAAAAATGTGTGTAGCAGGCTAAGGCGCTACCACTATGATCCTGGGATTGCGAGGTCGAATCCAGGTTCGTGCTGCTCACCATCAGCAGCCGGGGTCCAGAGGGAGAGAAATTGGATTGCTGTCCCTCGGGGGGTGGGTAGATGGCTCTTCCCATGTCACTTACAAGCGCAGGCGTCTGCCGACCATTGCGTCAGAACTGGCGTTCTACTCCAAGTGTGATGGCTTCCCAGCAATGACGCAAGTGGCGGCAGTTCAAAAAGAGGCAGTAGACATCCGTCACATGACTCGGAGGAAACGTGAATGGGTGCAGACGTGATGTGGGAGACAACATGGGGGGAGGGGTAATTGGCATGTCTAAATTAGTAGCGTAAATTGGAAAAAAGTGTTTGCGCCTTTAATTTTTTATTAAAATTTCTTTTTTATGAATTATGAATTTTGATGAATTATTTATAATGATTAGATTGACGTGGTTATTTGTTTAATAATATAAAAAACACAACCTGATTGTTCTTTTTTTGTTATTTATGGGTCTGTATTATGCAATCTCAGGACTTTTATTCTGAATTTTGAAAATTGTGTGAGTAAAGCAAAAGGAGTCCTACCTTCTCACTTTCCTCTACGACCCAGTTTCTGTGTCAGTGATGTCATCCGCCCCTCCCCCTTTCTCTGATCAGTCCATATGCAGGTTGAGCAGTAGCCCCGCCCCCTCTCACTGATCAGTCGGAGTCTGTATGCAGGTTGAGCAGTAGCCCCGCCCCCTCTCACTGATCAGTCGGAGTCGGAGCTCCAGTGCAGAACTAAACAAGCAAAGCTGGGACCTCAAGCGTGACTGGTTGCCCGAGTTTGTACTGCTAATGAACATTGTGTCCAATTGATATTTTGCTGAACTTTACTTGTAATAACGTAATAAGAATTCAGACTCTGCATTGCAGGTCTTATTCACAGGGCTGGTGGACGAGGATGGGGAGAAGGTGCTGCTTCGTTTAGGAGGAGGGCTGGCAAAGGGAGTCGGTGATATGACCCACCTAGTGACCGATAAAGTCCGCCGCACTGTCAAGTTCTTGTGTGCCGTGGCCAGAGGAGTGCCTATTGTCACCACGGACTGGCTGACCAAGGTGAGAGGTCTTCTCAGTGTTTTCCAGCAGGTCTTACGGACAAAATATTGGGACCTAATCCCCAAACTAATCCCAAAAGTACTGGACGCAGCTCCATCATTCCAGAGCTGCTCCACAGCTCAATGCTCATTGAAGATCAGATGAGGATTGCAAAGTGTGCAGAGAAGCAGAAGATCTACAGTCTGTAATTATAGATCTACAAAGTGCTCCTGTATGGTCAGAAGAGCTGATGGAGTGGACAGTTAATGTAGAAACAACGAGGTGTTTGTAATGTTATGGTTGTTCTGTGTAGTGGTCACTCAGTGCAGGTCTTTTACAGTTCCTACAATTCATCTTCTGAGCATACATCAAACACACCACGTCTCTCTTTCACAGTGTGGTAAAGCGGGGACCTTCCTCTCTCCTAATGAGTTCTTGGTGAAGGACGTGGAGCAGGAGAGGAAATTCAACTTCAGACTACAGGAGGCCCTGAGGACGGCCAGCCGTCAGCCTCTATTACAGGTACTCATTTATCTCATATTGATTTCCATTTCCAGGCAGTAGAGTTATCTAGATCAGGAGGTCCCAACTCATTGTCCTTCCACAGCCCACGTTCAAATGGTTTCAGAGTGGACAACTCTGTTTATCGAGGTATAATTGAGTAATAAGACTTCAGTAATTAGAAGTGACTGGCCATGACCCTCAAACACTGCTATACCTCCAGCAGAACATCCAGCAGAACCTAGCTAGAGCTGGAAAACAGGCCAGTTCCAAATCCATGCAGTGAAACACACATACACACTTGTGAACTAGGGGGCAGTGTGCACACGTGCCTGGAGCGGTGGGCAGCCCTGTCCATGGAGCCCAGGGAGCAGCTGGGGAGCAAAGCACTTTGCTCAAGGGCACTCCAGTAATGTCCTGCCAGTTCAGAGAACCTTCTTGTCATAAGGTTCCTGAACCACCAGGCCACGGCCGTCCACATATATATACATAAATGCAGCTGTAGCTGTACCTACTTGCTTCCACTAGAGGGCAGACCTGAGAACGCTGACCAGCATTTAAAGTAAACAAACTAACAAACAAAACAACCCCACCAGCCAAATACTCCACCACCTATGGGGGTCCTAAACAGATGAGCTGGTGGAGACACTCGGTGGGAGAGTCTGATAGAGTGGACAGTGAGTGGACACAGTGTTTATACTATACTATACACGATGCAATAATGAAGCTACACCTCCCTGTCCTACAGGGCTATGAGATCCATGTGACGCCCACTGTGAAACCTGAGCCACCTCAGATGAAAGACATCATCACCTGCTGTGGAGCACGCTTCCTTCCCAAGATGCCTGCTGCTCACAAGGTGACAACATGCCCGTTATGGATTTTCACAGTGGAGGAGGATGGATGAGATCAGGGACAGGCTTTAGGTTTAGGAATACGCATGTTTGTGGGGTCAGTGAAAAGAAACTGCTGCGCCGTTTAAGGTAGGACGGAAAAATTCAAATGCAATCAGGCAGAAATGGAACGAACTTGCTTGACTCTGCTCACCTTGTGGTTCCTGGTATCTGGTCCCAAATGCAGCAGGTGACGTTGCGAAGCACCGAAGGAATGGGTTTTATTAATGACAGTCACTGAATTGCACATGTTTGCTGACACAAAACCATCTGAACAGGTTCGTAGATTTAAAACGGCTTCATTGACACTTAAAACTGTGAGTTTACACGAAAAGAAAACGGTGGAGTGTAACCCAAAAGTAGACGTACAGTAGACAGAAGGACACATTTTGTAACTAGACGTGTCTTCTGCTGTCGTCTGGTACCACGCAGTGGAAAGGTGGCAGGATAATGAGAGTTCAGTACCAAAGTGAGGCTGAAAGCTAAAGGTCGGTCAACTGAAACAGACACTGATTCAGTTATGCAGCGAGAGGGCACCTCTGGAGCATCTAAAGGTACGTCCAGTGGACAGAGGTGGACAGTGATTTGGGAGGCTGCCAGCTGGTACAGTTGTCCTGCATGTCTGACCAACCAGCTGCAGCTGCTTTGTTTATTTACTTGTTTATTTTTGGGTTCTGAGCATGTTTAACACCAACCAAGTCACTAAATGAGGTGCTGCCAGCTTGTCCTGAACATGCTTGTTCTCTGTAAGGTCCAACCGTGGTGTCCTCTTTCTCAGCCTCAGGTGGTGGTGGTGTCGTGTGAAGAGGACAGGGCCCTGTGTAATAAAGCATTAAGTGTATCCGTGCCTGTGGTCAGTGCCGAGTTTCTGCTGACCGGTATCCTGCAGCAGAAGGTGGACCTGCAGACCTACGCGCTCCCGGCTTCTGCATCCAAACCTGCCACCCAGAGTCGCAGGAGGTAGTCTGAAAGCATCTGCATGTTGATGTAGGATCTGCTGCGGGTTCTTCCAGATGAGGAGTATTTATTTTATCCTGACCACATTAAGCTGCTATTGACTGTGAAGAGATGTCGAGCTCCGCGTGCCTGACCGTCTGTCTGGTGTTTTTTAAGCTGACCGTCAAATAAACCTTTGTTAGAAAAAGAGAGAATGTGTGTTTTAATGTCTGAGCACCAAACCAATCAACCCATTATGACCAGTTATCCGGTCAGTGAGCTGGTGTCTGTTGAGCGCCGCACTGGCCTGGTTTAACTCTGCTGAGAGTGATGTGATGGGAGACGTCAGGGGCCCGAGGCTTTACTGACCTCAGCCGAGGATTTCTCTGAAAGTAACTATTTTAGGATTTGAAGTCGCTCTTTTATTGTTAAAACAACGTCCCGAACTCTGTGAAGCCCCTCTGACCCGTCAAAACCTGGACTCTACAAGACATCTGAAGGTGTCCTGTGGTCTCTGGCACCAAGACTAATGTTACAGCAGATCCTTAAAGTGCTGTTAGTCTCCATGAGCGTCCATGAGCCGTGAGTGTCCATGACTGACAGTGAGGGTCTGACAGTGAGGGTCAGACAGTGAGGATCTACAGTGGGTCTGATAGCGGGGGTCTGACTGAGGTTCTGATAGCGGGGTCTGATAGCAGGGGTCAGACAGTGAGGGTCTGATAGTGGGGGTCTGACTGAGGTTCTGATAGCGGGGTCTGACAGTGGGGGTCAGACAGTGAGGGTCTGATAGTGGGGGTCTGACAGTGAGGGTCTGATAGCGGGGTCAGACAGTGGGGGTCTGACTGAGGTTCTGATAGCGGGGTCTGACGGTGCGGGTCTGACAGTGAGGGTCTGATAGTGGGGGTCTGACAGTGAGGGTCTGACAGTGGGGGTCTGATAGTGGGGGTCTTACAGTGAGGGTCTGATAGTGGGGGTCTGACTGAGGTTCTGATAGCGGGGTCTGACAGTGAGGGTCTGATAGTGGGGGGTCTGACAGTGAGGGTCAGACAGTGGGGGTCTGACAGTGAGGGTCTGACACTGCTGTACTGCAGACAGACTCTTCTCGGAGGGGTGGGGGTGGAGGGGTGTGAGGCGGCCGATGCTCCGGGCTTTACCGACCTCAGCCGAGCGGCTCCGAAGGACGCAGACGACGTATCCTGGACGTCTTCCTGATGTGCGCCCTCAGTGCTGAGGTGCGCTTGTCGGGAGGCGAGGTCGCAGAGGAGGTGGAGAAGCGCGCGCGCGGAGCTCGGTGCAGGACTCGCTCAGCTCCTTCACTGCGGACGCGCAGAGCAGCGCGGTAAGAGCAGCGGCGCTCGCGCGCGGTTTGCGCCCGTCTGATCTGCGCTCTTTAGGTGTTTAGGGGTTAAATTCTGCAGGGGTTGGTAATTTTCCAGGGTGTGTGTGTGTGTGTGTGAGTGTGTATGTGTGTGCGCGCGCGCGCGCGCGTTAGGGTGCTGCATGCTTTACCTTTGATGCGCATATGCCGCACGCCGCTGCGCAGTCAGCACACTGCGCCAATTCCCGCGCGCACGAGCACGAGCGCGTGGGCGAGTTTCTCATTGTGTCACTGAGAGGAATATGTTGAGATGGCAAATATTTCTCTGCCAGGGAGGATATACACACACACACACACACACACACACACACACACACACACACACAAACACACACACACAGCCCTGCATATCAATGCACTAGTCTCATGTCCTGCAGGATGCAAGTGTGCAGTGACAGCACTGTCCACACCCAGTCTGACGTAGCAGCCTGGCTACCTGCTCTATATGACGTCAGAGAGAGGCTGGGGCTGCACAGTATACTGTTATCTCATAGAGCTGCAGTATGCAAATGAGGAATGAGGTGCAATTAACATAATATATATATATTTGCACACTCATCATCAAAAAAGAACCAACAATGGCAGCGGTCATCTCCAGATCAGTGTCCAGAAAGCCTGGTGTCATTCGATGCCAGATCACATTCGATCTTCATCACAGGCCCTTTGAGCCCAACATTCATTAATGAGCTCCTGCAACCAGTGGTCCTTCCTTTTCTGAACACACTACGGTGCTCTATTCCAGCAGGACGATGTTCGTCCACACACTGCTGCCATCTCAAGATCTGGTCTTGAAGACACAGATACCACGCCGTGGTCGGTCTCATCTCCAGACCTGTCCCTGATTGAAAATGACGCTATTGGACGCTCTATGAGCACTCCACCCCTACCACACCATCTGCAGAAATGAGTGAGAACATTCAAGCTGCATGGGATGGATCATCACAGGACACCATTAGGAACCTCTACAACTCCATGCAGAGACGTCTGGCGTGTTGCGTTAAACCCAACGCCGTCCTGAGAGACACCACTTCTGTATGAGTAGATCAATAAATATTGATCAGATCAGATACATTTCTGTTGGCAGTAGTGTAGGAGATGTTTGTACCATCCACACTTTTAGTTCAATGTTAAACACCATAAGACGTCAGCTGACGTCACAGCCTACACCGTGTGGACAAAAGTTTTGGGACACCTGCTCTTTTATTGTTTATTTCCTGAAATCAAGGCTATTAAAAAGAGTTGCAGCGATTGTTGGAGTAACTGTCTCTACTGTCTTGAGCTTTCTACTAGATTTTGGAGCATTGCTGTGAGGATTTGATTGCATTCAGGAATGAGGGAGGTCAGCATATTTGATCCCCAGATTCCCACCTCAATCCCAACTCTGCTTGGGGGATACTGACACCCACCCAGATGGTATTCTGGAATGGATATGCCTTCTAGGGCTGTTGGTCTTTTAGAGATGACCCCACCAACCGTGACATGACTGGGATTGGAACTGACCCCACTGAATTGAATAGAATTGCATCCTCCTTCATCCACTGTGGTTTGTGGCTCTGGTTGTGCTTCGTAAGCCTCAGAGATGATGCAGAATTGTGTGCTTTGCTTGTGTGATGCCAAAATGGCCTGCTGCTCTCTCTGCCTGCGTTCATGCCTGGCTGCCGGTTCATGTTTTATGAATGCCGTGTGTGTGTGTGTGTGTGTGTGTGTGTGTTTTAGGAGAGGGTGGAACTATGCCCTTATGAATATTATGGGATGTTATACTGTTATGTAAGGGAAAGGGCACTGAGTTTGTTTATGGCACGAAAGGTGGAGGAGAAGATGGAGCTATCTGAAGGTCTGCAAAAACACTATCCGCCCATTACACAACTTCCACGATATGTCTGAATGCATCCGGACACTCCTAAGTAGTGATACCCCCCCAGATATGGCCTGTGCAGTTCTCTGGAATGACGGAGGTCTTCAGATCAGTGATGATCTGTCCAGAGGAGTAGATGTTACTGCAGTAAGGAGAGGGAACCCTGAAGGAACCCTGAATGTGAAGACGTTCATTTTTAAGTCATTTCACAGCTGTTGCCCTATGAAGTAATAGTCTTTACGTGGGGTTTTGAGCGTTTGAAGGCCACTCTGGTGAGGACGTGTAATTGCACTGAGCCGACTGTCACCGAAAGGAGAAACCCAAAGCTCTTCTTACTGGAGCTGGGTATCATCACTGATTCACAAGGTCCCAGTTTGATTTAATTGATTAAAAACCACTATTTAAGGTAGAATTTCAGCTTTATGCTGCTACGTTGCGGCAAACGTTGCACGTTGTTTGTATTTTTGAAAACCGTAACAGGTCTAAACATCATCTTGTAGCCATAAGCAATGGAGCAGTTACATCCTCCCAAAATATTGGTATGCATGTCCTTACCATCCACATTCAAATTTTTTTTGAATAATACATTTTTGTTTTAACGATTAAAATCATAATCACGTTCTCTGGGTTCGAACAACCTCTTCCATAGATTAGTCCCTCAGGAGCTGATCTCAAGACTAGAAACATCAGATCAGCCACCTACACAATTATGTTGTAACAGAGGACTCTATCGAACCATGTCTAGATCTCCATTCAGACAGACCTGATGAGTTCATCTGGAAGTTCTAGCTGTCACTCACTGTGAAAGCAGTGGTGTGAGCTGCAATCTCTAACACTTCCCCCTGATGTAGATACATCTGATAACCAGAGTAAACAGCTCAAACAGCTTCAGATTTAGATCTTCAGTCTTTTAGATGAAGACATTTTACATTAAGGCAGCAAAGCTGTGAAACTTCAATCTTAAGACCTGCTGGAAGTGTCAGGCGGGAGCTAAGGAGGGATCTGAAGGAAAATACAGAGACGCTACACTCAGGCTTTAGCTGTTCTGAGGATAAGCAGGTGAGATGTTATATAAGCTTTTATATCATTATTTTATAATATAATATAATTTTATTTCCCCTGGAGAAGTTCTGAGACTACTGTATGTTAGAACAGACGGTTCTTGTTGTCAGTTTGTTGGGGGAAATGGTCAGGTATGAAGATCTGAACCACTTTGCACCAGTCTTTGGTCAACAGTGGTGTGCACCTGCTTAGAGGGGTTTGAGGAGGGACAAACCACAGACATTTGAAAGGTGATGGGACGCCCAAGGCTCATCAGTATGAGCCCTGAGTAGATAGAGCTGATAGATATGTAGTTGATAGAGCGGCCAATGGGGTCCCTCACATTTTCAATCAGGGATGGGTCTGGAGATGAGACCGATCACGACATAATATCTGTGTCTTCAAGGCAAGATCTTGAGACATCAGCAGTATGTGGACACTGGACACTGTGGACACTGTGTGTTCAGAAAAGGTCGGACCACTGGTTACAGGACCTCATTAACATAACGATCTGGCATCGTACCACATTGTATTACACACCATGACACCAGGCCTTCTGGACATGTGTCCTTGGTGCCTCCACACACAGCCTGGCATGACTCCATGACTCCAGCTCAGACCTCCAACCTCAGGAACACAGTATTTACCCCCATTTTAAGTGATAATTACAACTATTATCTAATTACTGGACAATAATCAGTTCTTTATAACTCTTATAGCAATTAGTTATTGACAAACATCATTTGAAAAGAGCTGCTGCTCAGTAGATTCAGTGGAGCTGCCTGGAAAAGAAAGCAGTGCGTCGTGTCCTTCAGCAGAGCGAGCCTGAACCCATGCCATGTCATTACTGAAATCCCCCTGCAATCCAATCCAGCCAGAACAAATTAATTCTCCTTCTATACTGTTTATGTCCTGCGGAGATGGACCAATCAATGGGCAATCTCAGAGCAGCGGTAAAGCAGTCAGGTCTGCACTCTCATAATTGCAAACAGGCTGTAATGAGTCTTTAAGGAGCCAATTCAGCAGCGCTCCCCTTAGAGCATCCTTTATTACTCTCAGCAAAGACAGGAATTGACTGGTCCAACACAAAAGGCTGTGAAATGGGAAAAACACTCAACTGAGGTCAGTTTGTCAAAGTATTGTGGCTTTAAATCCGTGTTCATTTCGCAGAACTATGACCTACAGTAGGCTTTCTCAAAGAGTTCGTCCTGCAGCCGACTCGAGTTTGAGCTGCGTTCAGCAGCGGAAAAGTACATCTCATGGGAAGATGAGTTCAGACAGCAGTAATGCCGCTCAGACAGGGTGGAGCGAGACTGGAATGAGGTTTTCAGTTTTGAATACACTAGTGTGAGTCCACTGTTATGGTGCTTAAAGTGGCAAATTGTGAAAATTGTAATTAAGTTGATGTAGCGGGGCTCTTACTGGCATGAAGATGGGCTGAAGTAGTTGGGCAATGAGGAGATGGGGTGGAGTAATGGGGCTTTCGGGAGACGAGGTGGAGTATTTGGATGTTGAGGAGATGGGGTTGGAATAATGGGGTGTTCAGAAGGTAGGGTGGACAAGTTGGGTGTTGAGATGGGGAGAAGTAATGGGGCATTGAGGAGATGGGGTGGAGTATTTGGGTGTTGAAAAGTTGGTTTGGAGTAATGTTGAGGAGATGGGATGGAGTAGTGGGACATTCAGATAGGGTAGATTAACAGAGCATGGAGGAGATTGGGTGGCGAAATGAGGTGTTGAGGAGATGGGTTGAAGTAATGAGGTGTTGAGGAGATGGGTTGAAGTAATGAGGTGTTGAGGAGATGGGGTGAAGTAATGAGGTGTTGAGGAGATGGGTTGATGTAATGAGGTGTTGAGGAGATGGGGTGCAGTAATGAGGTGTTGAGGAGATGGGGTGAAGTAATGAGGTGTTGAGGAGATGGGGTGCAGTAATGAGGTGTTGAGGAGATGGGGTGAAGTAATGAAGCATCCTTTAGCTCACAAATGATTCCCAACTCCAAAGACTGTCCAACACTCATCACTGATCATGATGGATGAAGATCTAAAACATACCATGAAAAACCCAAGAGCTTTGTATCAAAGAAACGAAGTGTTCTGAAATTCAGTCCCCCAAACTTACTATTTCCTTGAAGACAAACCTGAAGCTCCACAAACAAGCAGCAACTGAACGTGGCTGCAGTGAAGGCCAGGAAACCTACCATCTCATGGACGTGTCCATGAGTTCCAGACGCGATACTTGCAGTACTTTTTGTGAAATCATTTGAATCAAAGACACTTCAGTCACAATTTCCATGTTTGTGATGAAAGTTCTCCTCCTCTTTCTCTTGTTCTAGAGTGAACATGGACGGCCTGAGGCTTGTGGGCTTCAGCATGCTGCTGTGCTTGGGTAAGACGCCTCTTATTCCACAAATGAATTGATTTAGCTCTTCTAAAAATGTTTAGTTTGGTGTTGGTAGGTCAGATTTTTAACTTGTACTTCTTTCTTTTGGAGGCCAAGCAGCTTTCTCAGAGACTCCGAACGGTAAGACCTTCAAGAATTCCATGTTTTCCAGCAGTGAAATGACTTATGTTGAGTTCATCAAGAAGACAGTGCTCTGTAAGGTAGCCATTCCGCGGCTCTGTCTCACTCTTCATCTTGATGTTTGTCTATGTTTCAGCAAAAGAAATGACTGTGTTCTTGGGCGAGGATTACCACATTCAAGTGCCACTGCAAGGGGCCGAGGTGGTGTTCAAACCCATGGTTGGTCCAGTAGGCCGTGAGCTGGTGATGATGAGAGCGGGGAAGGTGGTGAGCCCTCGGGTCAGACTGATTGAGCATTTGAATCATTTAGTCCTGGAGAACGTGGGAGAGTCTGACGAGGGTGTCTACATCGTTAAGTCCAGCGAAAATCCTCATGACATCAAGCGTTTGAAACTCATCGTCAGAGGTGCTGCTACATTCTGCATACAATTTCACTTGCAGTTCACGTCACTTTACCACATGGTGCTTGGGTCCGGAATGTCATAGTTTCTGGAATGCCATAGCTTCTGTATGAACAGATGTGCCTTGTCCAAATGTTCCCCCAGAAGTTTGGTTTGGTTTGATTTTTGAAGTGAGTGGGATCACCATGGCGAGATCCAAAGAGCTCTCTGATACCTTCTAAACAAAGGCTGTAGAGGCATGTTTGGCACAAACCAAGCACAGCAATTGAGCACAAGAACCTCCTTCCAGCTGTGAAGCGTGGTGGTGGACGTATCATGGTTTGGGGCTGCTTTGCTTTGCAGGGCTTGGGGATCTCACCATCATAGAAACCACTATGAAATCTTTGTTCTATCCTCTGATGGAGGAAAATGTAAGAGCGTCTGTACAAAGACTGACGCTCAAACATCATCCAGCTGAAAGAATTCCACATTGAGGTGTGGGAACATCTTGCTTGACTGATAGACGATTGTAGGAAACATCTAATTGACATTATTTCAACCAAAGGAGGAAAGACGTAGGGGCTTTTTCTTAAAACAAAATCAAATTTCTATTAATTTCATTTTACAAATGATGTTTAAAAGACGTTTCTTCAGTTATATGTGTTAAGTTACATCACCTCCACCTCTCAATATAGTTAACTGACGTTCACAAGTGTAAAAATGGTCCATAAAACTGTACAAATATGACGTTATGAGGATAAAATAACTGTATGAACATGAAAGGAAAATTCAGGATGGGCCCAGAATAGGTCTCATTATTGTGGGGTGCATGTGGCAGTTAATGGAGTGGGGTGTAATGATGCACTACAGTAATTACTGTCCTGTCAGACCACCCTTGATGCCTTCCACTCTGTTTCCTCTAGCTGTGCCCCTCTTTTTGGCTCCTTCGTGTTCTCTGTCAACCCCATATAATGTATCTTTTCATCCTTTTATTCTGTTTATATTTATAAACTACTGTAAACTATAGTACAATACCAGCAGTAAGTAGTGGAGTTAGTAGGATTTGGTATGTTTCTGTAAAGAAAATACTGGCACTATTAGAGTGGACAATGACTGTCCAACAATAGGGTGGACAGTGAGAGGATGGAGTGATTAAACACTAAATGAGCTGGTTTTTTGTTTCCACTGAAGCTCTAACCAAACACTCATATTCTGTAAATGAGGTCACATCTCTTGTAGGTTTATCTGCTTCCAGGTCTCCGTTACGGTTCCACTCTGACGTCCCTCACTGTGAAACTGGACACCAAAGAGATCCATATTTCATTTTATTTTAATGTAGCTCATAATATTTAATAAACTACATTTACAAATCGAACCTAAAAAAGCTGGATGATGTTCTGTACACACTGGGGGACGTTGGTGGTGATGTATTTACAGATGTAATTCAGGTTTTTGGGGAATATTAACTGTATATTTCCATACTAATAATATTTGTGTTATACTAGAGAAGCAAAATTTGGACACTGAACATGTCTTGTCTGATTGACTTCGAGTGCCTGCAGTCTAATGCAGCAGCACTATGATCTGATGGTCACAGGTTCGAATCCAGGCTCATGCTGCTTGCCGTTGGCAGCTGACTGGCCATGCTAAACTGGTACATGGCTCTCTCTCCACACCCAGTGCACTGTTGGCATAGCACTTTCCTCCATGCGCTTTGGCTGCCCAGCACTGATGCAATGGCAGAGGTTGGAAAAAAGTGCTTGTCTTCTGCCTCCTAGTGTTGGGAGCATCTTATGTGATAGGGCAAGTGTCCTGACTAGCACTTCCACACTGGGAAGGAAAATTGGGATACATTTTTAAAAACCTGAGTTTCTTCTTGAGCATCTAAGAGTGTGATCAAGCTCAAACTACTGGATGATTCTGGATGATACCCCAGTTTTACACCATGAAATGTAAAAATCTTCATCCCTCTCTCTCCACACAGACTGCAGTATTGAGAATACTGTGAAGTACGGAGAACATTTCCGCATCTTTCTGGATGTAATTTCCTCCCCTGTGGGGGTGGGCTTTCGCCCCAGTGCAGTGGAGGCCAATCAGACGTCGAAGCCAGCACTGGATTTGGTGAAGGCCGATGGTAACTTTCAAGCAGGGTACGAGAACCGCATCAGCATCACCGAGGAACGACTCATTCTTTACAGCGTCACTGGGGCAGACGAGGGTAGCTACACCATTTCCGACGCCGGTGGGAAAGTGATGAAGAAAATCTGCCTTAATGTGAAAGGTAAGGAAGAATCACGAGGTGTTCTCTGGGGCATCAGTTCACAGATGTTCATAATAAATAAACCAACGTTCTTTCCTTTCACAAAAGCACAGCAGGGTTCGATGCGTTGACTTGTCCGATTTTTCCGAGACTCGTAATGAGTGTAATAAGGATCCAGGATGTTTGGTTGTCTCATTTGAAAGCTCTTAAATACCCCTTGTCATGAATATAATAGCTGCAAGTCCTTCCTTGTGTTCAGCAGGAAAAGAGGAGGGAGGGAAGTGCGGTGAGGGAATCCTGGGGCTGGAAGGAATACTAATTCCCTAATCTCTATCACATCACCTGACCATGAATCCTATCAGTTAATTGTCCGATTACTTGAATGGTCAGTACAATGTTTGCTTGTATCCAATCACCAGACGTTTTAGCAACTGTTACTGGAAACTAGGGCTGGGCAATATATATTAATATCGATATAAATATCGATATATCAAGATATATTTTGTACAATATATTAAAAAAATGATCATATCGTAATATCTGAAACTCGACGGATCATGTCGTAGAAACATAGTAATTAAAGGTTTATAAAGTTATTTAAATATACAGCAGCTCGTGGATGCAGTGTTATTGGTGTTACAGATAAATACTTACAAGAAATAATAAATATATATAAATATATTAACCTATATTAAGCAAATCGAGATAGGAGGTTTTTAATCATATCGTCCAGACCTACTGAAAACATGTTTTTATATGCAGCAGAGATGTTCAGCTCGCTCGTGAACTGAGTTGATGGTGAAGCTTTTTTGTGAGAGGACAGAAGAATTTAGATTATTTGAGGACAGTAAGATATTAAATAATAAAGAGAGAGAGAGAGAGAGATAGAGAGAGAGAGAGAGAGAGAGAGAGAGAGAGAGAGAGAGAGAGAGAGAGAGAGAGGTGTTGAGTGCTTCTCACATCCCTGCCTACACTCTCCACCCCATTAAATATTTATACCACCCCTCCCTCCTTTGTTCTCTCTCATTTCTCCTCTTGTTCATCTGTTTCTCCTCTTTTTTGCTGTATTCTTCCACTCTGTGAAATCATCTCAATGTGCTGGTTTTTAGTACCACACAATACAGAAGACAGATAGACACAAACAGACAGGACAATGCAGTGGTCAGGACCCCACTGGACCACCACACAGCAGCTATTATGTGGGTGGTGGGTCACTCTCAGCCCTGCAGTGACACTGACATGGTGGCGGTGTGTTAGTGCTCCAGCAGTGCTGCTAGAGTGCTGGTGGAGCAACTAGGTAGGAGTTTCTAATGGAGTGGACAATGAGTGGACATGTTGAAACACTCCAGCAGCACTGCTGTGACTGATACACTGATATAACTGAGAATGACCTTCTCAGGTCATGATCTTCTCAGCTGTTTTATACACTTCAGAATGAATCCTGCTCCAGCAGAACATGTTTGACAGATGCTGCGGTGGGCTTCGGACCATGAGCCTTTCCTTTCCTTCTCCGTAACTCCTCTCTTCATCATCTCATCATACTCATCATTCTAGCACAAGTTAATCTTGTTTTGGTCCATATCTCAGATGCTGGGGGGCAAGCAGACGTTATTTTGTATTCTGCTGATTCCTTGGATCATAACAAACCAAAAATCCCGAACACTCAAAACAGCCTCCAGAAATCACGATACATGAAGAATTGCTATTAAAGTCCATCTAACATTTATGTTATTAAATCTCATTTAGTGGTGGGACTGTGGTTTGCCATTTGTTGCTGAACATTTTTGCATTTCAGACTTTATGAATATACGTAATTCCATATTAATGCAGTACATTAAATTAATAAAATGTAGCAAAAATTTGCTAAGGTGGGACAGTTCTGTTGGAAAAGTGTGGCAACATAATATAATATAATATAAAAACATAATATAATATAGTAATATAATATAATATAAAACATAATATAATATAATAGTAATATAATAATAATAATAATAATATAATAATAATAATAATAATATAATAATAATAATAATATGATGTAACATAATATAATATGATATAATTTAATATAATATAATATAATATAAAACATAATATAATATAATAGTAATATAATATGATTTAATTTAATACAATATAATGTAAAATAATGTAATAATAAAATATAACAACATGGCATAATATATTATAATATCTAAGTTAATCTATTAAAAATTAAACTAAAGATGATGGCACAGTTCATACCCATCCACACATTTCTGTCTGAATTCAGAAATCAGAACAGACCCACATTTGGCAAATAATAATGTCCCACTTTCCCTAAACTGAGTCAAAATATCTGGTTGAAATTTGATTTTACAAGTTGATTTACATCATATTATATTTATCATAAACACATTCTAATATAAACCTAGATTATTAATATTAATATTAGAATTATTACATTGAAACATTTACATTTAATTTAATATTAACTTGATATGGAGTGTCACCTGTCTGAAGATTCACCCTAATTTAAGAGTGGACATTTGAGACACGTGCTTTTGATTACTCAGCATCAAAAATCAACAACACCGGTCATCTGAACCCAAGAGTTTTAACTTTTATATGGCTGTAGGGACCCCAGGTCGCAATGTGCAATGAAGTGGAATGTTGAATGACTGTCTTTCTTCTCTTCTCTTCTCTTCTCTTCTCTTCTCTTCTCTTCTCTTCTCTTCTCTTCTTCTCTCGTTGCAGAGCATCAGAAATTTTCTGACATTCCATACGGAGGCACCTTTAAACTGAACCTGTACCTGAACAGTTCCTCCGTCCATCTGACCTACTCGCCGAACTCCAGCACATCCTCCCAATCCTGGGTCATCATAGACAAGGGGGAGGTCACCCTGCCTCCTGAGCTGGACATGGAAGGACGATTCACCGTGGAGGACTCCATCTGTCTCCTGGAACAGGTGAAGGCCAGTGACGCAGGACTGTTTAGGGTTACTGACCAGCAAGGCTTCCCGGTGGCCAGTGTTCATCTCAATGTGCAAGGTAAGAGATATGGATATGGACACTGGCTCTATAGAAATGATCCATAATCACAAAAAGAAAGGCTCCCTCTCTTTTCCTTATACTATTTATTTTCTTATTCAAGTATAGAAAGGTTTAGAAATTCCATTCTACTACTATTCAAATTTAACCAAACATTTGAAAACTCTATTAAAAGTTATTTTTTAATGAACTCTTCTATTTGAAATTCTAAACTCTATTCAAAATTATGAACGTCTGAAAACTCATTATTATTCTGTTTTATTTGGAATTTAAAAAAGTTATGAACTATATTCAGATATTATTAATGTTTTTATTTAATAATAATAAAAATTCAAAAAGTAAAAACAAAAACTCTACTATTCATCATCATTTACAATTATTAAAACTCTTTTATATGAAATTCTTAAAAGTTTAAAAACTATATTATTAAATAAAAATGCAAATAAATGAAGGAAAATTCATTCATTCATTTTCCAAACCGCTTATTCCTGAATAGGGTGAGCCGGTGCCCAGCCGGCAACTCCGAGCGCAAGGGCGGGAAACAACCCTAGACAGGGCGCTAATCCATCGTAGGGCACACACATGCACACTCACATCCACACACTAAGGGCCACTTTAGAGTCACCAATTCACCTATCATGCATGTCTTTGGACTGTGGGGGAAACCGGAGTACCCGGAGGAAACCCACGCGAACACGGGGAGAACATGCAAACTCCACACAGAAACTTCCCAGGTCACCCCACCCGGGGATTGAACCCAGGTCCTTCTTGCTGTGAGGCAACAGCGCTATCCACTGCGCCACCGTGCCGCCATATGAAGGAAAATCTACTTTTTAAATTATTTAACAGGAAAAATATTCTATTTGAAAAAAAAAATCTAGAACTATTCAAACTCTATAAAAATTAAAAAGTAAAAGAAATCTACTATTCGGTTTCTATATATTTCTATTTACAGAAACGACTCATCTGCATATATAAAGTTACTAACGGAAATGGAAAAATCTCCCCCTCTGTCTCTCAGCATACAGGCTGCCTAATGTCTTTGTGGCGGTCATTTCTCTGGTGGCCTTGACAGTGGTCCTGCTGCTCGTGTGCTTGGTGTCATGTTTGGTGAAGGTGCGCAAAAGGGCTGAAAAAGCCAGAGCCATTGAGAAGATTGCCCAAAATGCTGGCAAAGAGGAAGGCGACGCTTTCAGACAGGTAACCACTGCTGCACATTTGTTCTGACACGTCTGGGGTACCAACACTAGGGGGCAGTGACCAATGAACAGATGAATTTAATTTAACCTTGCATGTGGACCTGAAGTATTCTCAAACATTCATACTACCACCACCATGCTGCACAGTTAGCATTCTTTGAAAAAGAGCTCCAGACGCTATTGCTCCATTTTAGATTCATCTGTTTTCATCTGTCATGATGGAATCATAAATAACTAGGAAAATATGGTGTTTTACATATCCCGATATATTTTATAAAGTTTTTTTTTACTATATTTAAACTCATTTGTATCTTCATTTCTCCTTCATAATAAATATTTGGGCCAAATCGAGCCACTTTTGACAGTTATGGGTCAGATTTATTGTTTTCTAGGTAAGAAATGTACTTTTTTCAACAACCAACCTGTAGAAGACCACATCCATCCCGCTGGTGGGATGGCCACTAGGGGGCCTGTGGTAAGTGGCTACATCTATCTGATTTCAGGTGGTGCAGGATGCCTTTACTCGCCACAACGAGGAGGCCCCAGCCCTGTCACAGAAAGAAGACATTACCGAGAAATCCCAGAGCACTGAAGTCAGCATTAAGGTTTGTACTAAGACTACAGACTAATCCAAAAGCAGTTCTTTTAGATGCAACGGGGTGGACCACTGTGTACCAAAATGCTCTTCCTCTGCCTCATGTCTAGGGTCTGGAAGTGTCTGCTAAGGACACCAGCATCCATGAAAAGAACCTGGAGACCAGTGACTCTGGAGTAGGTTTCCAAACAGCTGGTATTCCACTGGACAGTGACACCGAGGCACCCACAGCACCAACTGCAGAGACCGACGCACTCAGCACTTCTGTTGCTACTGATGCCAAACCTGCTACCAATCAAATCCTAGCGCCTACCACAGATACCAAACCAGTGTCTGAGAAGAAGGCTCCAGCACCTCCAGCTCCAAAACCAGAAACAACCCCTGAACCCAAACCTGCCACACCAAAAATGACCATCTCTCCTGCCCCTGAATCGAAACCAAGCTTGAGTCCATCTCCAGAACCCAAACCTGCTGTGACACCCGAATTGAAACCAGCTATCAGCCCAACTCCTGAAGCCAAACCACTTGCAAGCCCAAGTCCTGAACCCCCAAAAGCTGTGACGCCAACACCTGACTCAAAACCAGCATTTACTCCAACTCCTGATCTTACTCCAACCAAACCAGCTACCTCGGACCCCAAGCCTGCTGTGAGTCCTACACCGGAACCCAAAGCAGCCATCATTGTTTCTTCTCCTGATACCAAGCCTGCCCTGTCTCCATCTCCAGATCCTAAGCCAGCCGTGTCACCCACCCCTGATTCCTCCAAGCAACCAGCTACGCCAACAACCAATGGCACTCTAGAGTCCAAACCGGATTTGGAATCTCCAGAGCCCAGTGCTACCCAAGATCTGCTGAAGAAACACACTGAACCATCCAAATTAGCCTCAGACACAGTAAATGTTCCTGAGGTTATCTCCTCTGGAGGTCCAGCTTCAGAGGCCAAGCTAGACTCGGCCTCCCCCAATGAGGGTGCTCCTGCACCAGGCAAGGAGGAAGCCTCCACCACTTGAGGCCAACGCTACTGGCTTGATTTGCGCTCCCTTCAAATGTTCGTAACACCACTGACAATCCAGGATATCTACTCTTAACAACGAGCAAGAATTTATTGACTTATTCTGAAGGAGGGCCTTTTAATCTCAATCTCAATCTCACTCTTAACGTATAACTAACAACAGTGATGATCATTCACTGGTGATTCACAAGATTTCTTACTATTTAATCACTTTGTAATATTACTACCATAACAAACATTAAACACAGGTAATATTACACCGATTGCCTATTTGACCCAGACTGCAAGCGTCTGGGTCCGATATGCAAGCGAGATGTACATTCCTGTCATACTTAAATATGACGCCACTGCATGTGAATATTAAGAGAATGACCTTACTGCATTAGTCCTTTCCTTATTCAGAGATTGCAGTAGTTAAAAGACACTGGAATGATAGTCAGTATATACACACGAAAGCAGTTTTCCACCCCTTCCCAATTTACTATTAAAAAAGTCACCGTATTTATACCACATTAATTATGAATAGAAAAAAGTCAGCTGATTAATAAAAAAGGAGCCCTGGACTATGAAACAATGTGGATTCTGAACACTTACATAAGCACAATTACCAAATACTCAACACCGCAACCTTTCTAGGAATTATCTGTGACTTTCTGCTTTGG
This sequence comes from Acestrorhynchus altus, assembly GCA_034509495.1. Lineage (NCBI taxonomy): Eukaryota > Metazoa > Chordata > Actinopteri > Characiformes > Acestrorhynchidae > Acestrorhynchus > Acestrorhynchus altus. Next base: position 2,695,281 of record CM067507.1, on the reverse strand, counting down.
GAACACTCTGGAAACTTTTAATCTTCTGGGAGGAATTCGGCTGGAACTCTTCCAGTTCATATTTCGCCAAGAAAGACTGTATCGATGGATTTCCTCCCCAAGCACATAAACAGAGCCTTACAACAACTGGACCTGTTTGGGTTAATATATCCACAAGGTAATTTCAGTGGTAGTGGACCGACATTCCTAGTGTTCTCAACCGGCCCTTTCCTACATTATGTTCTTTCAGTAATATAGGCCATTTAAATTTGTAGATCTATCTAGCATGACTCTGTTACAGTAACCAGTTATGGGTGCCTGTTCTTATTCAAAATCGATGTTCATGTTTGCTGAATCTTGTGGCATGTTCTGCGAGGAACTCTGGACGCTTTTGGATCGAGACAGGGTAAGTAGGCTGATGCAGGACTAGTTTATACTTTTCGTACTTTCGTTAAAAGCAATTGATCCAATATCAGCACTCTCACTCTTAGATTCGCGGAGGACTTTGTCGGGCTGGCTTCTCATGGTGAAACTTCCAAATAGGTTTAATTGCTTTAAAGGACATTCCAGCCTAAAACTAACTTTGCTGTCAGGTTCTGCAGGCACTCGTCCGCCATATTGGTTTGATAGAATCCACAATGAAATATCGCTTGATTTTTGTTTACCAGTGTTGGTACAGTACCCAGCATATACTCTGTACTTGGGCTGGATAATTAATCAAGCTTGAATTGAAACTGACATTCAGAACCTTGAACTGACATGATCTTGTCGTTTTATTTTCGTTTTTTAATTTGTTGTTTTAGTCATGTTATTCCGCCCCATACAGTCCGTGCCATGGATGCATAATGGAGTAAAACTCAAACACAGAGCCAACTGAGCAACACGAGCAGCTTGTACCAAAGAAAACGGACATGCCTTGTCCGTCGTTTGGACACATTTTGGCTTTTGGGAAGACGACACCCGGAAAAAAACCCAAACCCAAAATTATCGTTCATTAATCGTAATCAAAGTGTTCAATTTATCGTGATATTGATTTGAGGTCATATCACCCAACATACAACAATTAGCCCAGCCATAACCAAACTAGCATGGCCCGGGGTAAAAAATAGCTGTTTATATAGATTGTGAGGTGGCACGCATGCTAATTTTAGATTCTATCTTGTGCACCTCTCAAAAATTCACCTCAGCAGTGTTCATTTTTCAGAAGAAAACATCCTCATGGTGCGAATTACCCTAATTAAAGTGCCACAAGTCAACTGATACCCTTCATGGGAGATATAGTTTGCTAGAAAGTGGTTAGCTTAGCTGTCTAGCTACTGAAAATTGCCGCACTTGAAATTAGCACTTTTATGGAACAGGGTTTCTCAACCAGTGGTCCAGGGACCATCTTAAGTAAAAAATTAAGTGATAAATTGTGTTCAGTCGATAAACATTATATAAGCATTCATAGATAAGATGTGTTAGGGTAAGTAGATGGACTGTGAATGTGGGGTCTGACATAGAGGCAGCTTTTAGACAGAATTAAAGACGTCCACTTTTTTAATCGATTTTTTTAACTTAAGCTCCCGTTCTGAACCTAATTCTCACGTTTTCATCATCAGCACTTAATAAATGGCCAATTTTATTTAAAAAAAGAACAATTTTACATAGATTGTTTAACACAATTTACATCCTGTGGGTCGTGAGGTGGGAAAGACTGAGCACCCTTGTTCTGGCACTTTCTGATCGGTTAGAGGCTTTTATTAGTCTTTAACCTGGAAATCTTCACTCTATAGGCTCCTGCAGCATTTCTGTCGGATATTAGTCGACATGTTTACAGCAGAAACAACAATGGTCCATATTGTCCATATATTGTCCATATTGGCGGAAGTGACCTTGTAAACCGGAATCTGAATTTCAGTTTTGTTTACTGCTGGTCTTAGTTTACATTGTAATTATAAAACAAGTTTAATGAAACTTGAAACCAATGAAACCAAGCAAAGCTATGGTGATGTACCAGGTGATCACACGTCCAGTCAAATGAGATACTTGAATATATGTGGACATATATGTGTTTAGAATTAGAGGTTACTTCAGCACGGCTATAGAAAGTGACTAGGAACAAAGGTGGGCCAGCTGTGGCCTGGTGAGGTTGCAGGTTCAATTCCCTGGACTAGCAGGACATGATTGAAGTACCCTTGGGCAAGGCACTTAACTGGTCATGGATAGGGCTGCCCACTGCTCTGGGCATGTGTGCTCACTGCCTCCTAGTGAGTGAATTCACTAGTGTGTGTGTCACAGCATAGAGTAAAACGATTTATGTGCACGTTTACATTTTCCATTTTGTTTACAACAGTGGGAGAAATGTTACGTTTTTTAATTTGGGCTGGAGTGTCCTTTTGAAGCATTAAGTTAAAGGTACATTTCACTAAACCTATTAAAACTCCCCAGCTGAAAAAATAAGCCTGGTCAGCTCAAGTTTGTCAAGCACGGGAAATGTTTTCATTTTTGTTGGATGCTAAACTCAAAACTCAGACTCAAATGAAAGCATACAATCTGCTGGCCAAGAGCTAAACTCGTCAACCGGCTTCGTCACGAGCATATGTTTGGGCTATATTTTCATCTTGATGGCTATGAAAGACCAGTTTAGAAGATCTGATCTGATAGTGAACATCTACCAGCAAGTTTGGCCTGCTTGTGCCTGCTATTAGTAGCTTCTCTAGAGCTTTCCTTCACACGCCTGCTTTCACAGGCCTTGGAGATTCCATGCAAAGCCAGCCTCGAGAGTCATTAATAATAAAAATTAGTTTACAGAGATTCTGGTTGCCTCTCGTAGAATCTGAACACCACTGCCCTTTTGCTGCTGCACCAGCAGTCAGTGTTGGAAAACTGTTCTCGACAAATCTGTTTGCATATGGCTTTTTGCCTCTCCGGAGGGTGCATGGTAGCTAGTTTGAGGTTTATATTATGTCCTATAATGGGAGCGTACCTATAGGAGGTCAGATGTTTGCTAGTGCAGAAGATAAACTCTACCTCGCGTCGTAAATCAACTCTAACCAACTAAAAATGGTACGTTCACTGTAGAACATTGCTGAAAACAAGGACTTTGTAGGCTTTTTCTGGGTTCAATCACACAAGTGGATCTTCTGATGAGTGAAGCTTTACAAAATCTTCCAAATCACCAATCTTAGGCGTCCCCGACGACTGTCCTCCCTCACCATTTCTCAGAATGGCCTTGTTCTTTCTAAACCTTTTACACCTGTTTTAATATCAGTATTAAAAAGAAATTTGAAAGCCATAAGGTAATAAATATATAGTATGATAATGCACAGTAAGCAATGTAAATAGCATGCAATTATTATTGGGTTGTTACCCAATAGGCTCTGTAATAGGATTCTTCATACATAGACATTAACTGTAGTTGCAGAGGAAATATCCAGCATTAGCTAATAATAAAGATTTTAGTCCCTAATGTTTCCAGAATCTCTCTTTCTGACCCGAGTCAACTAGGCTGGGAATATTTTCGCTCCTTAAGCAAACAGCGGGTGTGCAATTCCTTATTATTTTTTTAAGCAATACTGAGTGTTAGACTGCAAAGTCTATGCACGAGCGCATGACGTGCACAGTCTTACAGTAAGCAAGTGACTCCTCAGTCTAGTGCAAGGAGTTAGACTTCCCCTTTGCTGACTTGAGTCAGACTCAGACTTGCCCTTGACAGAGCAGAACAGATTCAAACTGTATCAGCCTTAAAATAGCCGATAACGATCCATTAAAATGATTGATTATGATCCACTAGATTGGGGCATTCCTAGTAGTTACGGTAGTAACTTGAGGCTAATCCCAGAATCCCACCCCAAAGACATGAGGCTTGACTTTGACTTCCACGCTGAGACTTGAGGTTTGACTCAGACTCACATCTGAGACTCGAGAGTCTGCTGGTTCCCTTGAGATTTAAAGTTTGACTTAAACTTGAATTTTTTGGAACCCTAGAGACTTGAGACTTGGCTAGGATTTACACCCTAGTGACTCAAGGCTCAACTACCTTCCCAGAGAGTCAAGACTCATTTCACAAAGACCCAAGACTCAATACCCCAGAAACTCAACTTGAAATTTATATTCATGAGACTCAACTCATTCTCTTACTTACTCAGACTCACATCTAAGACTCAAGAGTCAGGTGGCACCCTAATGAATTAAAGTTGACTTATTCGAGAATTAAGACTCAACTGGCACCCTAGAGACTTGAGGTTTGACCCAGACTCACATCTGAGACTCAACAGTCAGTTGGCCCCCTAGAGACTTAAAGTTTGACTTACTTACTGTATGTAGTATCATGAAGGTGGGGGTTCCCACAATGAAGTATTCACCCAGACATAATCCTGGGAAATAACATGAAGGAAGTACTGTCTGCTATTAACGTGTCCCATTTTATTCGCTGGTTTCTCCTTAAACTAACGCTGATCCAGAATCTGTCATGTTAAATGCAGTGATGTGTGGCACCGCTTTGTGTATAATTCATGAAGCAATGAAAGAACAGTTATACAAGCAGGTTAAGACGTGAACAATACATCGTATTCATGTGTTTGTGGGCCTGAAACCCTTATGAGATTGCTGTAGCTGAGGATTTTATGCAAACTAAGTATTTTGCTAGCAATAAGGTCTCCAGAAGAATATGTATAATAAAAATAAAGTGTATATCCCTAAATATATAGAGACTTGTATCACTATTACACTGAAGAGGAGCTTGTTTAGACTCTGCATAGATATTTATATACTGAGACTGTCCGAGTATAAGGGTCAGGGGTACTACCGGGCCTCTGTACCGGATGAAGGTTGAAGGGAATATCATGGAAATATATTTTTCCCTCACTCGTCAAAATGTAAGAGTAACATTGTGATTATTTCATTCATTTCCCGCAAATATTAACACAATAACAAAAAGAGCTGTTTCATTCTACAGCAGTTAATCCTGATGATCAAATGCTGTGGTGCTCCTTGCTGAAGGAAACATGTCACTGCTCCTTCCCAAGGACATCCCTCAGGATTTGTCAGATGTTTATTAAGGATATCAATCCTTAACAGTTCCATGTATCAATCTGGGCTGGAATTTGAAAACCAGCCCATCTAAGGGTTTATCGTATTGGCAAGAGTCATCTAATATGTGAGGTCTCATCCAGAGTCCTGACAGATCCGACTCTCATTTTAGTTTGCTTGCCTAGAAGAATTGAACCCAAGCGGCCTACAGGAAGCAATGTGTGGTGCAATCATCATAGCCAAACGTTGGCCCCATTGTTGGGATGTTGTGAGTTTGCCATCTCTCGGGGTGGGTAGGTGTCTGTTAGTTGATGCAGCTAATTAGCAGGTAGGGTTCTCCTCCAAGTGTGTTGAGTCACCCAGTGATGTTTTGTTAGTGGCAGGCCTTCACAAGACACTCAGATACCACCCTTCACCTTCCCAGCTAGGTAGTGTTGAGTGATAGGACCTAGTGACCTGCTGGGAACTTGTGCACTCGGGCCACTGTTGACCTGCACTGACCCTGTAAACACCACTGTTGCGTACCTGTAGTACAACGGCAATAAATTCAGTTAACATTAACTGCTTTTTGTGTAAAGGTCGCTGAGTTAGAGCATGAACTCAGTTCTGCACACTGCTGGTACATGCATCCTTTTCGTAAAACCAGTGCTGTTTAATGTTCACCCACCAAAACACAACGATTCACATACCTGTTTGTACTGTGTGTATTAGGTGTCGGGGTACTGATGTCGTATGATGTGTATTCACTGTTGGCTCCATCTGCATTGGATTGTGTTTGTGAAGGTTTGCGCGTGTGTATGTTTACGTGTGAGTTCTGTGTTTACAATAAGAAAACACTGGATAAATGATGTATGTTGAACACCACCAGTTGTTGTAATTCCCTGACCAACGCCCCCAAAGAAAATCACAGTGTTTCGCCTGGTCCACTGTTAACTGGTGTTGTTATTCAAGTGTCGTCTACCAGCACACACACACACACACACACACACACACACACACACACACACACACACACACACACACACACACACACTCTGTAGAACCTTTTTTTAAATTTAGTTTTAATAATTTATATTTTTGTCAATCATAGCTAAAGTTACAACATTCGCACATACACTCACATAGTACCCACCCCGTTGGACTGCACTGCATTGTTCACATAGCAAGTCTTGGATAAGCCCGTGGTCAGCAGGTGTGGTGGTCATATTTTTAGACTGGCTAAAGGGAAACACTGTAAAACACATAATACCCTGCACCATTCTGTCTACCTTCAACAGTGGCAAAGGTTTGAGTACCTTTTGTCACCTTGAATAGTTAACGGTGTTGGAGATTAACTGATCTGCAAAACATGTAATGTCAAAAATGACAATTCTTTTCACCGTTTAAAGCAACATGAATATTTTATTTTTGTCAGGGAGTTTTTCTAATCTCTCAGCGATGAATCTGAAGCCTCCCTGTGGCTTCTAAAAGTGGTCCATGCTGGATGCATGGTGAGCCTCTGACCATTTGTAGGCTTTACCACGTAATGTCTTCATCTGCAGAGTTTGCCCAGCTGCCCTGTGCACAAAACGGCGAGTAAAGCTTCCACACGTCTACGGTTGTTCGTTTTCTCCATAGTTATGAACGTCTGTTAGTGAGTACGAGAGAGAGAACGTTTTTAATATTAAAGGGTTTTATTAAAGTCATTTACAAAAAACATCTCACAATAATAAACACACAGTGAAATACATGAAAAACAACAACATTTGATCCATGAACTTTAGAACTGCAGAAGCTTTGTTCAAGTTTTGCTTTTTGAAGCTGGAAATCTAACTAATGTAAAGACATCATGACTCAAACATCTGAAAGTTGATTCAACAATAACATGATTTTTAGGAAATAATTCATTAGTTGCTGAATTTTGATTTGAATTCATAATTCAATCCTATTGAATTTCAAAAATTTGAAATGTTTATATAAGAAAAAAAAAATATAATACCCTGATGACATAAATGTGCATGGAGGAACTCAGGAACACGGTAGTGGAATACAGGTTTTTATGCTTAAAATAGTCAAGCAGGTTTGTTTAGACCAAAAATATTGAATATTGTTTATTATTCCTGTCAATAATGACTGATTCTACCATTCAATAATCGATGCAAAACACCACACCAGTTCAGAGTTTACAGCAAAAGGAACAGTTCAGCCAGAAACGTAACGCAGACAATGGATTAGAACCAATCTGCATTACGTAACCTTCCAAAGGTGGTACATTTTGTCCTGTGTACAGTTTCTCCACCATATAAGGCCAGCATGCCATCACCATGGATGGTCCAAGAAAGAAACCACTGTTCCAAAAGACATAGATGTTTGGAGGAGTAAAAATGATGCCTCTAACCCCATGAACACTGTACCAACTGTTAAACATGGTGGTGGGAGCATCATTCTCTGAGACTGTTTTGCTGTCAGTTGTACTGGTACTAGATAGTTGAAACAAGCAGAGGACAAAATGTAAAGGCTTTGAAAACCACGGGTTTTAGCACATTTGATTGAGTAATTCCTTTCAAATTCAGAGCGAGGGATAGAAAATGGAGAGAGGGCTGATGTTTTGTCCCTCGTCTGTGTCGCAGGGATTGTAAAAGGGAAAGACAGGCCCCTCTAGGGAGTCCATAAAGAATGAGAATAGCACTGTCATGGTAATGGCATTGTAGAAGGACACCTCCTCCCTCTCACAGTCCAAGAACACTCCAATGCGGGTGGGCACAGTGGCAGAGCGCACCAGCGTAGGCTTGGGGTTGGTGCAGGCCAAGATGGAACCGTTCTTCAGCGACAGTGTCCAGAAGCCATTTGCTACAGTGGACGAGTCCATCTCCCCACGGGGCACATTCTCTCTGGCCACGCCCACTCTCCATGCTGTCTTTCCTCCTACGTTCACCTCCCAGTAATGACGGCCATAACTGAAACCCTCCCGGCCCATCAAGCAATAGTAGTAGTGGAAGCGTTTTGGGTTCTTCTCTACCTCCACCACCTCCTTCTCCTCTTCGAAATGTACTGTTGTGTCACCAGCAGAGACAGTGAGCAGTGGATGTGCAGTCTCAGGGTCGAAGGTCAACAGGGATATGTCTGCAAGTGAGAGTTTAATAACAGTGGCTATTAAACAGGTCTTGCATATGCCTTAGAATGGCTACCACATCACTATGTACCTATCGAGAACAGACGCTATACCATCTATGCCATTAGTGAGGAGCCAGACCAACGATGCTTCCACCCAGTAAAATAAAGCCTGTTTATAGTCTCAAGAACCTCAAGAACAACAACAATAGCATGAGGACTCAAAAGGAGAACCATGAAGAGGAATCAAGAAACCAAGACTCTAAATGCATAAGTATAAGACTGAAAAAAACACTGACAGCACCCAAGAATGAAAAGGAGAAATTCCTCAAACACATGAGGAGGAACCATGCAGAGGAACTAAGTCTCAAAAGGTTACCTAATTACCCGATATCAAAAAGAACAACCATTGGGAGGAACCAAGACTTAAACACAGAACTGCAAAGAACAGCGAAGACCACTGAGGAACAGAGACTCAAAAGAAGAAGCACTAAGAGGATCCAAAACTCAAAAGGAGAAGCATGTTCCCAGTCAGAGGAACCCAAAATCTAAATCAGAAACTCATTAAGATCACGATGAAGAACCCCTGTGAATCCACTGAAAAACTGGCCAAATGCACAAAGAGAAACCATGAAGAGAAACCAGGACTCCCAAATACCAAAAGGAACAACTACTGATAGGAACCAAGAGTGAAAAAAGAACCACAGAGAGGAGCCAAGATTCAAATATAGAAACATCTCAAGAGTGAGATAAGGAACCATAAAGAGCAACCAGGACTAAAATGGAAAGACGTCCTAAAAGCACAAGATCCTCCAAGAGGAACCAAAATTGAAACTAGAAATTCTTTAAGACCAGAAAGATGAACTGTTAAGAGGATCCAAGCCTTAAAATGAGAAACTCCCCAAGACCATAAACAGGAACCATGAAGAGCAACCAAGGTTCTGAGAACCATACCTCCTGCAATAGAAAGACTTGCCTCCATTAGAGCAAAGGTGTCTGAGGTAAGAAAGGAAAAAATTAAGGTTAAATCTTAAGTTGAAGGTTAGAATTTAGTTCGGTTCACAAGCATGCTCTGACCTGGTTAAACAACCATGTTCACAGAAAGGCAGTGGTGGACACTCAGTGGTTAACAGAGGTTGTGGTAAGAAACAGAAGAAGTACTTGGGTAGAGAGAAGTCTTCATATGTTTCCAGATTCTGTACTGAATGGGTCCCACAAACTGGCTTGAGCAAATCTCACTGTCCACTGGGGGAGGGCGGATAAAATTCACCTCACACCTGGCAGAGAAGGACAGAGGGATGGACATGTCTGAGAAAGGTAAGGAGCCCAAGACTGAAAAGAGTCCACAGGAAGGAAAATAAGGACAAACGTGGAGCAGAAGACTACAGGCCACATGGCAGGATTGAACAGGGGGGATAAAAATTCCAACAAATCTTCTTTAGGACAGAATCATTTTACAAAAACATTGACAGAAGAGATTTATGAACATCTCAAGATGTTATGGACGCTCACCTTTTCAGCAGATCTTTAATTTCCTGAAACAATGAACAGAAGAAATCTTTTTAGTACCATAATGTCACAAGCTGGTCAGCACATCTCCTTGTTCTATTCACATCCATTCAGTCATGTGATTATTTGTGTGAACCAGAGTCAGATAGCATCCAGCATGTTCTGCGGGTACATGCCAGCCGTCCCCCACCCTGTCCACTTCAAACATTGCTCAAAAAGGTAACGCAGAGGTGCTCCTGGTATCAGCAATGGTTTGAATAAGGTCAGCCCCATTGTTTATGTAATGCATGCACTTGTTAGATCAGTGGTTCTCAAACTGGGGAACATGTATCCAGGGTGCAAACATGCAGGCACTAAAATATAGAGTTTAAATTTAAATCTGCATTTAGTGTTTAACTATTTAGAGCCTGCACAATTCAGTTCTTCAAACTTATCCTTACAGAACTATAATTATTAACATCATTTTGTAGCCCTACAGTAGAACCCTGTGGAACCCACACTGTATTCTAAATCAACCATTTACTAAGTAATTCACAATAGTGTGCATTAATAGCAGAATAATTAACCTGGGGTTCAAGGGGATGATAGACTCCATTGTTCACTGGCCTGGTGGTGAGGGAACCAGCCTTGTGACTGGAAGGTTGCTGGTTCGATTCCCTGAACTGGCAGGACATGACTAAAATGCACTTGAGCAAGGTACTTATTTCCTCAGCTGCTCCCTGGGTGCAGTGGATAGGACTGCTCCGGACACATGTGCCCATTGCACATCTCCTGGTTGAGGACATGACTGAGGATGCTTTTAGAACCAGGTGCCATTAAACGTCTTAAAGGATCTCAGACAGGGTTAGAACGGCTAGAACATCTCTGGGATGAGTTGTCATGATGAACCTCTCTAGAACATCTTTGGGATGAGTTGTGAACCTTTCTAGAGCACCATCACTGCTTTACGTCATCCTGAATGTGTTTTATGGAAACTCATCATTCCAACTCAACCTGTGTTCAGATTGGACCTTCACCACTCCAGAGAATGTTTCCATCGTTCTCTCCTACAGTAGGCATTGGTCACGATGACCTAGGCTTCCCTTTCCTAATATCATATTTTTCTGCCAATGCTTCTTTAGCTAAAAATGTCTTAATCTCAGTGTTTACAAGACTCATCACAAGCACCTTCAAAAGTTTGGGACTGTCCTCTTCTTTCAGCTTGCAGTTCAGCGTCTCGATGGCCCTCTCCAGGTCACGGCCTTGCATGGCAATCTTCTTCTCTCTGTCCTTCAGCACCTTCACTCGTCTTTCCCGCTCTTTCCTCAGTCGCTCCAGGTCCCTCTCCTCCTCTTCGTACAGGAAACGATGAAGATTCTGGAACTCGGCCTGGATTTCCCGCTCCATGTCCTCAAACTGATTCTGAGAGGACACAAAGAGAGATGAGATAAATGATCATCTGATAAGAGCAAGGGAGACTGACTCAGCAGGCGGAGAAAAAGAGGTCAGATTAGATTACCCTTTAATGCAGGAGTCTCTCGGGTGTAAGCAAACTTTTAACCATGTATCTCCATTTTTTCTCCATTGTTTGAACACTGTAGAGCACTGAGTGCATAATTGTGGATCAATAGATGTACAGAATATAAATGCAAAGTCTGCAAAATCCTTTTTGGAGATATATGTTTTTCACTGGACAGCAATGAAATACAACACAGAATGCTCTGGCACTGTGGGGTATCTGTAGGCATGGGTATTCTACATTTACCTCCATGTCCATGGCCTCCACATATGTGTCATTCTCAGCTTCATGGCATTCATCAATTTCATGTTTAATCTTCTTGATGGCCTGAATCAACTTCCCCTGTAACACAAATATAAGCAATACAATAAAATGCTGTAGCTTAAAAAACTACTCCATGTTTTGGCAAAGATATAAATTCACTGTGAAAAAATAGTTGCACCTGGATAGAATCAGCTGACAACTTGGTGGGTAGGTTTGACATTATGAGACATGTTTAGCCGGGCATGTGATTTAAGCAAGGACAGACCTCGAGTATGTGATGCTTGCTGTTGCATATGCTTTCCATTCTGACTCATGCTGTTGGGTTGGTAGCATCCTTTCCATATGAAGTATGCTGGAGAGAAGTGTTCGAAAACAATTCGAGCAGTAGAAAGAGTTTGAGAGTGGCTGCAGTGGGTGCACATGCCATACTGGTCGAAAGGATTTTACTACATCACACAGTTGATGCCAGTGGATAGAAGCACAAACCAGCGACATGAATGCATTTGCAGATATTCAGCGAGTAGTAGTTCCATCAATGAGTTATTGTGTTAGTGCCAGCATGATTGGCAGACCATTGCACAGTGCAAGACTACCAATGTATCCACTCCACATCTCCAGACCTCTCCCCAGATGAAAATGTGTGGGATATTGATCATATTTATTGACATTTATTGTGGTGACCTTCATCTTCCTTTCCAATAACATTGCAATCCCACAATTCCTTCTGGGTGCAACTATTTCTTGATGAACGTATATACAGTTCTTAATCAATTGTCCTACTTGCCACACTTTGGCTTGTAATCCAGATCAAGTGTGCTCTATGGTAAACTCTCAGTCTTTAAATGACCGTGGAAAGGTTCTGCTCTTACCTTCTGGTCATCAAGAAGAGACTTGCTGTAGTTGTTGTTGGTGTCCTTCATGTGATTGTTGAACATTCCAGTGCCCTTGTCAGAGCAAGGCAACGCAAATCGAAACTTGAGGACGTCACATATTAGACAGAGGGGGCACGGTTTAAAAGAGTGTGTGCATGAATGTGGAAGAGAGAGAGAGAGAGAGAGAGAGAGAGAGAGTAGTGAGGCAGTAGTGAGTGATTGGTCAGGGGCTGGGAGCAGAACAAATGTGACCTGTATGCCCCCCAAATGTAGTCAATCAGCCAAGACAAGTTTGGTGTCTGAAGTTTCTGCTTCTTCAGTTCAGAATGAAGCTTTGAGGCAAATTTGGCTAAAAACTAATGGAAGCCTATGTACACCAGTTAGTATTGGGACACATTTGCTTCAAAGAAATCTGAGGTCAGTTATGTATCATCAAAGGTTTATATCTACAGAAATGGACAAAAGTGTGGACGCCATGCAGAACGGTCTACACTTAGTTTGAACCAAGATACATGCTTCAACCACAGGCTTCACCCTTCCGGCACTGATGGGATTTGAGCTTGTGGGTGGGATATGACTAAATAGGGTGATGCCCGCTTTTTCCTGGACATGTCCTCTCTCGGGAAATGAAAAATGCTGAGATTTCTAAATGCAAGTTTTGGTCCTGATTCATTGTCGTTGTTCGATTCTACAGTCAGCACACATTCTGTTTAAACCCCAACTTCTCACTGCCACTACTGGCCTACCTGTACCTGCCTGGATGACCAGGCATCCTCTTGATCCTGGAAATGTCCTCTTTTTGGGATGTGTTTGGGATTTGTGTAAAATGTCTGGGAGAATCACATTAATTTAGGCTATTAATTTAGAAACTAAATTCAATCCATCAATCAATCACACACAAGTATAGCCAGCAATCTGGGCCACTTTTGGGACGTATGGCTCACATATGGGCCACATTTGGGCCAAACATTCATTGTAAAACCAAAGAATCAAAGCTCCAAACCCGAACAGGAGGAAAATGGACATAATCAGACATCAGCAACCAAGACAAAGGACTAAAAACAGAGGGAGGGTTTGATAGGCTTTATTTATGGGAGATGAGAGAATAGCTTTCTATTTCTGTCCATCTGCCCCTCTGCAACAAGAGATGACGGCAGAGGACAGGCAGCGTTGGAGAGAAGAGAGAGAGAGAGGCTTGGGTTTCAGTTCAGAAGCCTGGAGTAGAGGCTGTATGGAGGACTGTGTGTGTGATTGTACACGGACAGAGGAGACATTATGCTTCATAAAGAGCGCCTGTCTGCTGAAGATGTTCTGAATTCTTCCATAAATCAAATCATGACGGGCTTTCAGAGCAGTGCTGCATGACAAAGGAAACCTATTGAAAGTGGGTTTGATTTTTCACACAAAAGGTCAGATTGTCAGTCCATATTTCTGCACCACCTTCTCCAACCCCCGCCCGTGCACTGCAGATGCATTATTCATATTCAATCAGCGTGACAGCTGAGACCCTGCAGAGAAGGTAACTAAGGATGTATACAAATTTAAAGTCCTACAATTTTTGTCATTCCCAATTCCCACCCAGTAGCTCGGTAGCTCAGAATCCCCCATCACATGATTCCACCAGTGCTGGGAGTCCCATGAAGCTCCATCAGAGCTATATATAGTTTTATGGATATATCCTTAAGATCACTTAATCTTTCAACCCGAGTTCCACACTTTGCAGGCAGCTTCATGCCATTGTCCAGGCTTCATATCTCAGGATCAGAGTAAGCCCTTCCAGTGCATGTTTACTGCTCTGTCCACATGTACACTCTCAACCTGCATACAGACTCTGACTGATCAGAGAGAGGAGGTGGGACTAATGATGTCACTGCCCCAGATATTGGGTTCTAGAGGAAAATGAGAACGAGGGGTCTGTTTACTCTCTAATTGCACTTCATTTATGCATTTGCTGATGCCCTTATTTAGAACAAGTAACATTAGAACCATTTTAGACAGGTAAAGTAAGATGTCTTGCCCAAGAACCTTTATTTGTGTAGTTTGATGCATTAACCCAGTAGGGGAATTGAACCCAATCCTGCCACTGGTATTATTAAGTGGTGTTATTACCAGCTCATGGGTATATAGTATGAGTCTGACTACACTGAATTAGCCAGATGGTTTTAATATTATGGCATTTTTCTATATTCACAGTTAACAGTAACAAACTAATAAGATACATGCTTTAAAGTTGTACCAACACAGATAAATGTTAGGAGCCTCCTTATTTTAATTAGTATTAATAAAATACAATGAATAATTAATCTGTGACCAAAAATATTGTACTAATATATGTATTTAAATTATTAAAATATATAAAATGAAAAAATGTCAATTAAATAAATACAGTGCATATATATATATATATGTATATATACCATACATATATATAAATAGATAAATATATTATATCATTAAAATATAAATATTACATTTAATTACTAATATAATATATGGTATACATAAAAAATATATAAAAAAATAAATAATATTAATAAAATAAAAAGAGCTCGAGCGTTAACTAGCACTGTACAAAATAAAAGTTCCCTAAGTAACTGTTTTTATTTTTTACTCTGAACTGTTCGCAGTGAGAGTTGGAAATGCCAATATTTAATATACGAATAAAATAATTAACACGAGCTGTGCACCTCTCTGGACATCTAACCTATCTAATTTAAAATAAAAGGCTTTTGCGTTAAGAGACGCTGGTTTCCGGTGTGTGCGCGGACTCAGAGGAAGTAAACACAGGCTGCAGTTTCTAGTTTTTCTCTTATTTTTCTCTTATTTTGTGACTTTTTGCTGATTTTTCTCTGCGCTGTTGAATCTACTGACGGTAGGAATTCAGGTCAGATCCCAGAAATCTCATTTTTTTTAATCGAAATATTTTATACGGTGTTTAAACCAGTCGCTGCATTTAGAGAATAAATCTGCTCATAAACACAATAAAGATCATAATTAACTTACCAACGCATAAAATAGCCTCCACACACACACACACATCCTCACACATTAATCTTCATACACAGCCTTTCTGGACAGTCAGTGTTTATTCTAATTTATTCATATTTACTAATAACAATTTAGAGACATAACCCCCTCCTTCACTTTAATAAACCCCCCCTCAGTTGATCCAGACTGTCCCCTCTAATCTGAGCAACCTGCTGAATATTAATTTTGACTAAATATTATTTTTCTCCATTGAAACTTTAGTGCAGGATTTGGCAACCCTGGTCCTGGACTGCCACGCAAGGTTGCCAGGTGCAGCAAAACTATCCAGCTCACAGTCTGTCCTGAACCTGGCCTACAGAAGCTGAAGCCCAAACACTAAGGTACACAGAGTCTGAAGAAGACATTCAACTATACATTTCGTTAAAATTACCACCTTAAATCCCTGCCACCTTAAATCTGCCATTCTTACTTTATTTGTATAATGTAATTCCTACTTCTTAAGCAATTTGTTTATTAATTTGTTCTTATTATTATCTTTTTAATATTATAATCTTATTCTCTTTTACAGTCATTCCTTCTTCTCCTGTATTCTCTCTGAAGTGATATTTTGAACTATCGTTCAGCTCTTCATCTGCTTTCTATTGTCCCTAAAGTTCAAGCTCATGCAGTTTAGTCTGTTTGCGGTTTATTTTTGTCTTTTTTTCAGTCAAGGCTCCTCCTTCCCAAACTCTCTCAGCTATGTAACCCCGCATCAGTAACACATCACCAACGAAATCATTTTCATTTTTGTACTCTTTGTTGGCCAGGATAAATCAGTGAAATAAAAATTTTCACCCGTGACTGCATTTATAAACAAGCCCAGTTTGGTGGGAAAACTGCAATCCTGGCAACCCTGGTGCCAAAGTCCTGCACAGATTTCTGCTCCTCCCAGTCAAGCACGCCTGATTCAACTAGGTAAAGGTGCACATCCTCCATATTTAACCCATCTACACACAGTGATGCACACACATACACACGTGTGGAGTTCACACACTAAGGGGCAGTTCGGGGAATTGAACTGGCAACCTTCCAGCCAACAGGCTGCTTAGTAGGCCTGTTAGAGCAGGGAAGCTGCGGGAAGCTGTCCAGTCCAGTACCACGGTTGCCCTCCCCTCTTTTAAAATCTCTGCATAATTATGTTGAGAAATCATTGTAAACCCATCACAGCTTGGAATATCATCAGTCGTTTGAACTACGATTTAACAACAGGCAAATTTCCTGTAGGTGCACCAGTGCTTTGCTTGTTTTTAACTGCATTGTTGTCCCTACCAGATATGAACGGCCAGGCTGAACTGGACGTCGATTATAAGCGGAAATACAAAAATCTCAAGCGCAAACTGAAGTTTCTGGTGTATGTAAGTATTTGTTGCTGTTTATTTATTTTACCTTATAACACACTTTGTTCACATTTATTTAATTGGCCACTCATTTCATCTCAGGAGCAAGAATGTTTCCAAGAGGAGCTGAGAAGAGCACAGAGAAAACTGCTCAAGGTTTCCAGAGACAAAAGGTTAGGGTTGTGGTCAAGATGCCGAACCAGATTTGGACTAGTGTTTTGACTTGCTTTTAATTCAAATCTTATTTTGATTGTTGGGTCATGGAAGTCGGTCAGCTCTACCCCTACAGATTCACACCAGACCACAGAATTCATACTGATAATTAGTTAATTCATTACTGTTGAAATCGGAAAGTAAAAGTAGAAGACATGTAGAAGTACGGTTGTTTGAGAAGACCGGAAAATGATCCGAGACAAGTCACATATACGATCATAGAAATCAGAGTTAAGTTAAGTTACGTACAGATCTGATCTAAATACTATACAAGCACTACAATGAAACTCTTTTTATCTTTTTCTCAGTTTCTTGCTGGACAGATTGTTACAGTATGAGCGGGTGGACGAGGACTCTTCCGGTAGGTTCTGATGTGCTTTGATACAGGTTTATTATTAAGGCTAAAAAAAATGTTACATATATTAATAATAATAATTTGTATTAAAAAGACTCAGATGCCACAGCCTCTTCGGAGAGTGAGGGAGACGGCCCGAGAGAAAGAGAGCGGGAGGCAGGGAAGAAGTAAGTCCATCATGACCTCAGCTTTTATAAACTAGTGCAGAAATCGCAAAATTAGTGTGGGATCGATATGATTTTTATTGCTTCACTTAAGATGAGAATTCAGGGTGGATTTGTTACAGTGGGATCGAAATCCAGAATTTTCCCACTGATGTCAGACCGATTCCAAAAACCCAGTATTCAGTCTGATCTATTTCTCAACATTCCCCGCAGGAGACGGAGTCCTGGAGTTCCACCTCTCCCTTCGTCCTCATCCCCTCATCTCTCTCTCCTGCCTCGGTCCGGAGCAAACCCTCTTCAGCCCTCAACCCCCACCCAGTATCTCAACACGGTCAGTACGGGTGACGGCACAAACCACAGCGTCCACTTCACCACGCATCAGCTCATGGCTTTCTGTTGCTGTTTTTGTTGCACATTATTTCTGTCACTTGTTGTTTTTCGCATTCAGGTTTCATTTATTCATGGTTTTCTTTCTCTTTTATGTTCCCCCGTTCCCATATCATTCACTTGTTTCGGACCTCTGGAAATCCGCCCATCTTTTGGGCTGTGTGTGTGTGTGTGAATTGTGTTTGTGTGTGTGTGGGGTGAACAGTTACCCTTCCCTCCTGACTATTTGGCTCCCTCTGCTGAGCGAGTGAAGAAAGAGAGAAAAACAAAACCGTCCAAACAAAGGAAAGAGCCTGCAGGAAAGGTGAGAGTTAAAGGAGGGGACACAGTACCGATCGAAAAGCACGATATCAGTGTAACACCAATAAATTACACCTGTATACACACACAAAATCAGGATATGGTCACTGTCAGGAGAAGGAAAAAACTCAACTTTCAATGAAAGTCAATGTGAAACAGTTTGGAAGAGTCATTTTGGAGAATTTCTATTGGTCTGTTCATCATGAATTTTGGATTCAATATAAAGAACAACTTCAGTTTCATTATAAAAATGGCAAAAATGGAAATGCATGTTTTGTTCAAATAATAACAGGACGATAGGAAATATCAAATCAAATTTTATCTGATGATGACACAGAGCAGCTTTACAGAAATCAAATAAACATAAAGGTTCACGACACAGATACAGAGAATAAGAACTAGAAACAGACCCCCAGTGAGGAAGCCAACGGGCGACGGTGGCGAAGAAACCCTGAGAGGAACCAACCTCCTCTGGACAAACTACTTCTACATAGTTATTTAGGAGACACAGAAACCCCACACGTCTGTTCTAAATATGAAGATACAATCTAAAAACAAGGTGATTCTAAAATCACCATTAAATCTAAACACTGAATATTAAAAACGTGGTGATCATATATCAGTATCAAGGCAGTTAAACTGAATGTTAATTATGATCATTATTTAACATTCACAGAAAAAAATGTTGAAACTTGGTTAATGTAACGTTATTTATGTAAAACGGTTATTACAACTCTTGACGTGTGTGTATGTAGAGTATATCAAGAGGAGAAAGAGCAGAGATGCTGCGGCAGAATTTCATGACTTCTTTACACTGACTCTTTACACTGATTTGATGATGAACGGACCAATAGAAATGCTCCAGTGCTTCCACTGACAATTAAATTTAGATATTAAACAGGTCTGGACCCTCCTGAGAATTTATGATCTATAGATTTATGCAAATTCAACCAGTCGTAGCCTTAAAAACTGTCCACATGGCGTCTGATATCTACGCTCAGCTGCCACGACTGTCCTGATTTTCACAGTTCCGTTCCACGTGTCCGAGTGTTGCGTGGTGATGGGAGAAATTGGGTTTTCACCAGTTAAACCAACCTTTTTAAAATTGTATAACGTTTAATGGTGCATGTTCAAAGTGCTGTACACGCATCAAAAACCTGAAATGATCAGCATGTTTTGTCATTATAGAGAATTATTTTTACTGTCTGTTGCTTTACATGTTCTTGGTTTAGAGATTAGTCGTCTGTTTTGACAGGTTCTTGAGAAACGAATTAATTAATTAGTAATGAGTTACTAAGTCAATTATTAATACTTTCTTATTTTCAGGCCTTTTCTTATTATTCTGAGACACTAAATCATTGTTATGAGATCCAGTCATTATTTTGAGATGCATTTCATTTTGGGATTCTTCTCATTTTGTGATACTGTACCATTTTTAGATCTTCTTCTTCTTCTTCTTCTCCTTGATCTTCTTCTTCTTCTTCTTCTTCTTCTTCTCCTTCTTCTTCTCCTTCTTCTTCTTCTCCTTCTTCTTCTCCTTCTTCTTCTTCTCCTTCTTCTCCTTCTTCTCCTTCTTCTTCTTCTTCTCCTCCTCCTTCTCCTTCTTCTTCTACTTCTTCTTCTTCTCCTTCTCACAATCACTATTTGGAAACAATCTGTTTCTCATTATAAGACTCTCATTTTGTTTCCATTCTTCTGAGACATTAATTTTTTACATTAATTTAAGTCATTATTTTTTAGATGCATCTCAAAATAATGAGAAAGTAATTATTTTGTTCATTATTTTGAGATTTAAAATATTTCAGTGACTTTGGATAATGCTCAAAGATTTTAGTCCAACGGTCACATGGGCCACCAAGTCCTGATGGGTCTGCAAGGCTAATCAACATTTTGCTGAACATTTGTTTTGTGTAACAGTGTCCTCTTTCTCTGAATCTCCCGCAGGTGGTCTCCCCCTTGGGCTCTAATTACCCAGCAGGCAGTGCGCCGGGCGCGGGTTCGTCCGGGCCGTTCAGCTGGGTCCCGCGGCAGATGATGAGTGGAGATGCTGCGGAGGAGGAAGGAGAGAGTGAGCTGGAGAGCGACGGGGGAGAGGAAGAGCGAGGGGAGGGTGAAGAAGCCGAGCTGGTCATCGACATTCCTAACGAGTGAACGGGAAGCAGAGAAGGACTTGGATTACGTGTTTACGATCAGTGGTGTGGAGGAGAACCTCAAAGGAACACCATTCTGAAACACCTAGCTGGTCTTAAGAGCATGTAAACATCTGTCAACATGCTGTGTTTGCATAAACAGCTGTTTCAGTGTCCTGTTAGTGTCTGGCAGTGTTTTAAATGACAGAAGGCTGAATGTGGAGAGACACGGTGTGTTATAGTCTCATATACCTCTTTATACCTGAATCTCTCATCTTTTTAGGGATGAAGAAAGTGTAATAAAGAATTTAACCCCTGTCTCCTCTCCTCGCTCTCTCTCTTCCCCTGGACGAGTTAGAACTGCTCGCTTTGAGGCCGCCGGTGGGAACAGGGCGACTCCGCTTTGAGGCCTGTTACGGTATTATTTATTATCACGATTTAAAGATATTAAGGTATTACTTTGAGACTCTGTCTCATTATTCTGAGATACAGCATATGGACAAAAATATTGGGACACCATTCTTCTGGAATGGTGCCTGATGGGTGATCATAGAGAACACAGTTCCACTGCTATACAGCTCAATGCTGGGGGGCTTTATACCCCTCTACCCCTGCCATTACTGACATGGTGTCAGTTGGTTCATGTTTATTTGCTCCAGAGTCCCGTTCTTGTGGCAGTACTTCTCTACAGGGACTAGACAAGCTGTGTCAGCAATGGGTACATTAGAAGGGTGTCCACAAAAATTTGGACAGTGTGGTGTCATTATTTTGTGAAGCTAACTCTAATGCTGAGATATTACGTGATTATTGAGACGCTTAGTTGTGAGTCATTTTTCGATGCTGATTTATTCTTTTTAGATTGTTTGACTTTATATTTTTTCTTCTTTGTGGTTAAAATGTGGATCTGGTTTTGAAGAACAGATTTAAGAGAATGAAGGTGAAAAAGAAAGGAGTGCAGGTTTCTCACAGACACACCTATTTTGCCCTTAAGCTTAATGAAATCAGTTCAGACATGCAGTTTTGCAGCATAGTGTTACAGTACACACACACACACTCTATGGGCTGGTTTACTCTATCTTCACACACCTATTCCTGGTCCTCCAGATCCAGATTCCTTTCCAGTAGTTAACCATGCTGGTTTATTTATATATATATATATATATATATATTAGTTATGATTTGTTGTACTAACATGAATTATGATGTTAATTAGTTATGAACATCCATTCTTTAGCAGAATACCTGCACTGATTCCAATCACTTTCTTTCAAAGGGGTATAAAAATATTTTAATTTCTGTAACACTGTTGTAAAGACTGATGATGTGTGTGATTTATTGCTGTACAGTTACAGAGACACATGAGAACAAATGTAGAACATGAACTGTCTGTGTTTATGCTCCTTTCGGGCAAACACAACATTCCAGAGCTGTACAGTCACAAATACCTGTAACCTGTAACAAACTCTAGGCTTATTATTCAGTAACAGTAAGTTGGGAATTATAAAGTCATTCCATCAGAACCCAGACACAGTCAGGCTGGTCCAGATGCACACAGGTACTGCTATGAATTCTTCAATATCCATTATGAATTATTCAGTATCCACTATGAATTAGTAATCATTTTTTATTATTCAGTATCCACTATGAATTATTCTGCATCTACAATACTATTCAATATCTGTTATGCATTATATAATATAAACTATGAATTCTTCATTATCCACTGTGAATTATTATTCCAAAATCCCCAAACTGTTTGAAATATACAAAGTCAAAGTGTGTGACGGGGAACCTCGGGCTCTGTCAGAAAATGTCTTTGCCGTGATTTTGCTCCAGTAACTCGTTTAGTCTCATTTAATATGTAAAATAGTTTGCTACACAAATCAGGCCTCATGATCACCTTTGCTGGCCTGAGGTCAGGGATTGGGGAGTCCGCAGCAGGGTGCAGAAGATAGGGTCGGGAAAGTGATTCTAGAATATAAACTACTCTTATCCAGTAAGACCTGCTATGTTCTGTTCTGTGGATCCTGTGAGACGTTTCTGTGCCTTGTTGTAAACCAGCCAATGTGAGCAGAGCTAATCGAATTATTCACAAACCCGCCGTAAAAGGAAAATCAGCAGGGATCATTCCGAGGTAGAATAACAGGGTGGTCAATAGGGTTGTATTCTACTGTTCTACTGCACCTTTAAATCCCTTGGTTGTGTGTGTGTGTGAGAGAGAGAGAGAAAGAGAGAGAGAGAGAGAGAGAGAGAGAATGAGAATGAGAATGGAGAGGGAATGCATGGGTGTCTGCTGAGTGTGAGTGTTGAGAATGCTGACCTACAGGTAATGGTGATAGGTGTGTGAGGGTGTGTGTGCAGGTTTGTGTACACTGCAGCTCAGCTGTTGCCAGAACAACTGATTTATGAAAGAGAGAGAGAGAGAGAGAAAGAGAAGGGAAGGGAAAGTTGGGAGTAAGAGTGAGATAAAGCAGACTTGCAGGGTCTTGTTGAGAGAGAGAGAGAGAGAGACAGAGGTCTTTTGAGAAATTGGAGGCATAGAGGGTAAAGGACGAGTGGGGGGATCAGGCTGTAGTTGAGAGTAATTGCTGCCTCAGTGCTGTCAGTGGCAGACAGTGCCAGGCTGCCGCAGCAGTGACGGAGGCTGCAGTGCCTTGGACCATGCAGGCTGTGGCCACACTCACGCTGGGCCTGCTGGCTCACACGCTTCAGGCCTCCCATCCAGAACAGCACCAGTGTGAGGAGAACTTCTACAGACACACTCTGCCACAGCATATCGTCCACTCTGGCCTGGAGAAGTGGTGCCACGGTCCGGCCGGGCGCTCCTACACCTCCCTGTACAACCCTGACTGCCAGGCCAGCGTCTACACGGCCCTCCATCTGAGCCACAGCAATGGATGGGGCAAAGGAGCTGCAGAGAAGGTACAGAGGAAGGGTTCCTTGTATTTTGCTTTCCTTTTCCTAACCTTCAGTACGGTTACTCTTGTGTTGTTGATTAATCCTAATGCAGGCATGCATAAACATGGATGTCTAAATCTTTGTGGACACCCCTTTAACACCCATAGTGGACACCCATGAATGGCAGAAGAACTGCCAATAGGACAAACATTATCCCATTGTCACCATGCCTGGTGCCAGATGTGGGCTAGAGGAGTATAAAGCGAAATGAGCAATGAGCTGTGGAGCAGTGGAACCATGTTCTCTGGGTGGGGTGCTGATTGTCCAACATCGTGACCTTGCTCACTAAATGCAATCGAATCCTCACAGCAATGTTCTAAAATGTAGTACAAACTCTTCCTTGGACAGACCGTGACACTCAGTCTGATGTTAGTGATCCTCTCCAAGTGTGTTAAACTGTGTTTTGTGTGACTCAAAGGAATCACTTGCTGGCCTTCACCTTCCCAGTACTGAATCTTAGTGGGTGGGATTTACAAATTACTAAACTGATGAGACAACTGGGGGCATCTCTCCCAAACTTAGACCAAACATTGGCTACCATTCCTTCAACCTTGTAGACTGCATGGTTGTGCAATGCAGTTGAACCTGCTACCTGGCTCACTTGACTTTTGTTTCCCAGCAACCAGCCCTACTGTTTGTTGCATATTTAACAACAGATGTAGTCTCGCAGTGCAAACAAATTTTGGATGATTGACTAGATCTGGCAGAAGGTTACATTTCTGTGAACGTTTCCATAGCTTCAGGTCCCCAAATGAATGTGTTTTCTTTGTCTCTTGTGTGTACCGGCAGGATGAAACCTGGAGTGGTGAAGATTCCCATGTATTCATCCCAGCTCTCTACAAGAGGGACAGGGAAAGACCTCCATCCTCCTCCCTCTCACCTCTCCAGAAAGTGGACTCTCTCACCGCAGAGCTGGTGGAGAGCCAGATTGTCCCACTTTGCTCCAAAGCAGGGGGTGAAGTTTATGTCCAAAGTGGCGTCGGGAGACTGAGCGAGTGTGAAACAGGGGTTCTGTGGACAGCGGTATGTTGTGCAGCCCCAGATGGAGCTGCAAGCTTTAGCATGGCAATGGTTGTCGAAGGAGAAGAAGATGTGAAGATTATGAGTGTGGAGGAGCTGGAGAAACTGGTGGGGATTGGGGAACTTTTTTCAGGGGTATGTGGTCAAAGAGTTGACAGTCATCAGGAGTCACATAGCAATGAAGAGGCAGAGCACTCTAGCTCTACAACGCAAGAGTCTGAGGCTAGTACTGAGCATCTGGATCAAGTCTCTGAAACTAGCGCTGAGAACCTGAATCAAGCATCTGAAACCAGCTTTGAAGAGAGCATGATTGAGCCAGGCTTAAGTGAGGATAGTATTGATGCAAACAACACCGAATCTGAACCTTCAGATAGTGTTTTGCTCCAGATCCTGTTTTCCTCCTTCTCTCTCCTTTGTGCTCCTCTATCTCCGGTTGTCTCCACCCTGACCAACCTCCCCTCTCAGATCACATATGTCTTGCAGGAAGATGCAGCTATACTGGCAGCACTGCCTCTGGACAGCCTCATTCTGGGTCAGAATCTGGTTTGTGGCATGGCCTCTGGGCTGGAGAGCATGTGGGAGATCTTGTATCTAGTGGTCGAGACTGGGGTGGGGTCACTGTACTTCTGCCTCAGGACATTAGCAGGTACCCTGCTACTGTCCTGCCAGGAGGGGGTGACTGGGACCGGCATGCTGATGTCGGATGCGCTGGGGCTGGCGACTGGAACAACGGAACAAGCCTGGGACACAGGGTCCTCTTTGGTGGAGTCAGCAGGATGTGGTCTGGCCGGCTACCTGGGCACCATGAGCTGGGAGATGGGCCAACAAGCCAAGACAGTGGGAAGAGGGATGGGAACTCTTTTGTGGAGAAGCCAGAAGGGACTTGGTCACTTGCTTAACACAGTGGGTGTCATTGTTAGAGCGGTGTTGGAAAATACAGTGGAAAATGTGCAGGAAGCTTTTGCGGGGACAGAAAACGTGGCGGAAAACGTACAGGAGGTTTCCCAGGTGGTGGAGAATGCAGTACAAAATACAGATGAAGGTGTACAGGAAGATGTAAAAGGAGAATGAGATAATTATTTTTTTTTTTGTGCATGTGTGCAACGTCATCACTTTCGGCCAATCAAAAGACATGCAGAATGTAAACAACAGGCAATTTAGGCGTGTCACACCAAAAGGAAATGAGCATTATGTAAATAGTCTAACCTTGAATATCTCCAGTCAGGTAGTTTGCATCCATAAAGAAAATAAATGTGCAAAATGTAGTTTAAAAAAAGATCAGCTTTTACTGCTTTTGCTGGCAGTTGGTTTCAGATGATCTAAGCTGGTGTTTGAGGGTCAAGGTGGTTGAAAATCTGGTCATTCAAGTGAAACCATACCCTGTACTGGAAAATGAACTGGTGTACAAGGTCTTGACCAGCATCGTTTATGTTGCATTTGATTATTAAATGCTGCTGATCGACCTGCCTGGCCTTGCTGATTCACAAGCTTGTGTAACATCCCTGCCGCAAAAACCAGCTCAGACCAGCTTAAGCTGGTTGAGCAGCTCTGACCTGCTGAGACGAGCTGGTCTAGCTGGTCATCTAGCCTTGACCAGTTGTGTTGAGCTGGTTTACCAGCTGACCAACTGAGTCAAGCTGGTCTAGATGGTCATCCAGCCCTGACCAGTTGTGATGAGCAGGTCTACCAGCCCAGCCTTAGCTAAAGCAGCTTTAAACCAGCTTGGCCATCTTAAACTTCAAGCTGGTTTAAGCTGGGGTTTTTTTTTTCTAGCAGGTAGGGTTAATTGGTTATTTACTGTATACTGGGAGTTATGATAGGAATGTCTTGGACATAAAATAAAATGGAAACTCTGTTGTAGGTGGGTTTTTATCAGTGAATGTATTTGATAGTCCTGTATAATGGCTAGAGTAGTATCAGGTTCTGCTGCATCATTTTAAGAGTAATGACTGGTCATATAGTGTGAGGATGAGTATCTGAATGAAGGCTTTCTGGGTCAGCTGAGTGTGCTTATACACTGTTGACCAGACTGTGGAACCCAAAACCAATCAAAGTCTGATCAACTGGAGGGTAAGAGAGTTAAAGATCCACTGGTCCTGGGACTCTGGACAGCTAGAATGGAGACAACTGAACTAACTTATACCTGAATAAAACTGTGGTTCTCAGATGTTCTGATGGTTGTGTCATGTGTTTTTATTCATCTTCTCAGCTGAAATAAATGTTATTTCTCTGTAATTCCTATCCAGGTTCATTTTGTCTACATATCATAAACGTATGTATAAACATGTGTTTATATTATTAAGACCTGAAGCACTCTAACCAAGGCTGCAATGTGGCATCATCTGTCCACAGCAATGATCTACACTGTATGGACAAAAAGTAGATGGAGCTGGATGGAGCTCCATCATTCCAGAGAACATAGTTCCACTGATCCACAACTCAGTGATGGGGGCTTTATATCCTTAATAGATGTTATCTGCTCCAGACAGTCCTGCTCTATCCATATGTTTATGGGTAGACAAGCCTTGTGTGCATTTACACATCTATGTCAGCAATTACTGCAATTAAATGTATTAATGAAAGAGTAACCTCCCCTTTCAGATCACATATGTCTTGCAGGAAGATGCAGCTATACTGGCAGCACTGCCTCTGGACAGCCTCATTCTGGGTCAGAATCTGGTTTGTGGCATGGCCTCTGGGCTGGAGAGCATGTGGGAGATCTTGTATCTAGTGGTCGAGACTGGGGTGGGGTCACTGTACTTCTGCCTCAGGACATTAGCAGGTACCCTGCTACTGTCCTGCCAGGAGGGGGTGACTGGGACCGGCATGCTGATGTCGGATGCGCTGGGGCTGGCGACTGGAACAACGGAACAAGCCTGGGACACAGGGTCCTCTTTGGTGGAGTCAGCAGGATGCGGTCTGGCCGGCTACCTGGGCACCATGAGCTGGGAGATGGGCCAACAAGCCAAGACAGTGGGAAGAGGGATGGGAACTCTTTTGTGGAGAAGCCAGAAGGGACTTGGTCACTTGCTTAACACGGTGGGTGCCATATGTCAGCAATTACTGCAATTAAATGTATTAATGAAAGAGTGGCTCACTTTGATTTATAGTGTACAACTTAAAACACTGCATAAATGTCTTCTGTGGCACCTTTGAAGTTTGTGGACATCTTCTGAATTGGTTAGTTTCTCTGGACAAAGCCACTCAGAACTATTTTCTTTACATTTTAAGCAAATGTTTATGAAGGATGTTGGAAAACACCTGTTTTGGGCCTTAACGCTCAGAAAACGGCTACAATTCACTCGTTTCCAACTGAATTAAATCCCAGTTTAAATACCAAATCAGCTACTTATTGGGTTATAGAGGAAAATGAGAAGGGAGGGGCTGTTTGCCCTCTTTCTTTGCTAACACCATGTTCTAATTTCAGAATAAAAGTCCCAATAAGCGACAAATACAGACGCATACATAAATAACAAACATAACAGAAGACATTCATGGATTTTAAATTTTTATTTGGACCACTGTCATGTATTTTGAAGAAGGTATTATTGTACATATTCTTGTCAACATCAAAATTATTGCATTTTCAGCTCGGTAACACTAATATAAAGTTGTTATTTGGTACTTATAAACAGAAAACACCCACAAAACGTAGGTGCAAGTGCATTATTTGATGAAAACATGGTGAAATATATACTTTTTGTAGTGTTTGGAGAATAAAAGTGTGTCAAACAATGAAAACACCCCACAGAACTGGTCTAGGGTTATAAAGGGTAAGAAATACATTTGTAGGTATTAGTTTAAACGCTGTTTTGTGCCCTGTTTTGCTCCTAAAGGCCTAAAAGTTGCTTTTTTGGACATGACAATTTCCATTAGGCCTTGTTGCATCAGACTATTTTCATTTTTACGGCAGTGGCTGCAGCTTTGCGGCAGAGCCCGTTGCTACACGACGCACGCGGGATTAGAGCTGACGGTTGAGCTGCTCCGGTGAGTGACTGCTGGGATACTGTTATTATTCTGTCGTTTTAGACATTAAAACCAGTTAAAACGACCCAAAGTCCCCTTTGGTTCCCCCAGCTGGTTTCCTCAGCAGCCACTAAACGACTGTTCTGACCGTGTCCGCAGCTGCGTTTCACGCCACAGCGCCCAAATGACCTCAGAATAGTTATTTCTGCCTTTTTCACTAAAATTAGACCCATACAACTCTGTCTGCGGATTTGTGTTATTAGTACAGACCGAGAATGTTCCACAATCTGCTGAAGAACCAGCCTGTTCGCTTTGCAACGAGCTCAACTTGCCTTCTTTTTGTAACTCTCCGGTCCACCTTAAATCCGCTGCAGTTCCGTGCAGCTCTCGACCGGCGCCCCTATTCAAGACATGCAGTATTTAAGGTGGAACGGACAATTCCGAGAAAGGCTGGTTTAATGGCATTTTCTCAGTCCTATCTTAAAAAGCAGCACCTTCTACACTTTTAGACGAGCAGCTGAGGTCATATGGAGCAAATAGGACAGGTTTAATAAGGTACAACGTGCACAATATTAGGTTCTAGAGCTTAAACAGAGTCTAAACTGAACAGTTCCATGTTAGGGGAGATATATCTCGTGAGCTATAAGGGCTGGTTGATTGAATCCAGTCCCATGAGCCACCAGTGGGTTCAGGTGTGTCATCCACTTGTATACCTTTTGGAATGAGACAGCTTTGTTGTGTTGTGGTCGGGGATTAAACATGGAGCCATAGGACACGAGAACTTAATGAAATTACCCCAAATTACCATCATATCATATTAACATCATAATACACCATATGCCTTACAAATATGGCATATGATCTTTTTTCTTCTTGAAACACACCAGCTGATCTTGCCAGAGCTCTGTCTAATGCCCCTTCCATAGTGTGTGGGGGGTGAGAGCAGAGGTAGAAACTGAACTTTGGTTAAAAGCGTCAAAATTTGATCAACGATATCGCCTCAACGCAATATCACACTGCTTATATCTCAATGTTGATAATTAATGATCTCTCTTCTCTCGTTCTCTCTCAGAGATGGACTCTCTATACGTGTCCTCCCACCCTGATGACTTCAGGAGTTTACAGGCCCTCATCGCTGCCGAGTTCTCTCCTTCCCGCCCGCAGACCCTCGTGGAGGAGCCCCCTCCCGGAGTGGCCCGATGTCGCCCTGCCCTTGCACTGGGAGGCGCTGGGGGCGTGGGAGTGTGCGGAGCTGGAGCGGTCAGCTGGTACCTGGCCTCGGTGGGCGGGAGGACGGGCAGTGATGCCCAGCAGGAGAGTGAGGTTTGGCAGTGGCTGAGCTTCGCAGAGAACGAGCTCACACCTGTGGCCTGTGCTGTGGTCTTCCCCCTGTTAGGTGTGATGGGAGTCGACAAAAAGGTTTGTGCACGTCAGACTTGAAGAATCTTTAAGTCATGGTGCAGATCTGGCCTCACGTGAGGTTATTAATGGACTGTATGGTGTGAAAACATAGACATACAGGCAAAACTGAGACGTCTAGACTGCTGTTCTTTGCTGCTGTTTTTGGTTTCATTAAAACACGTTTCCTTTCTTCCTAGCTGCAGCAGAGTTCCCGGGCGGAGCTGCTCCGAGTTCTGAAGGTTCTAGATCAGATATTGGAACCGCGGACCTTCCTGGTGGGAGAGAGCTTGTCCCTGGCGGATGTAGCTGTTGCAATGGCTGCTTTGCTGCCTTTCAAATATGTAAGTGATATATATTCTGTGAAATTCACTGTTAATGGAGTTATGAAGTAACTAAAACTATGGCCTAGCTCCTCATCTCCACCACTAAGCACTTTATAAATCTGAACTCACTCACCTTCTCGTGTGGTAAACTCACACCCACCACCATCCCAGCTCCTCCTCCTCTTCAGTCCACGCTCAGAAATCCATCCCAAGCTCCTCGGGTTTCTTTGCTTTGCCTCGACATCATAAGTGTGGTCCTCACAGTTGATGAACCCTGTCTAACATCTTCAAGAATGACCTTGATTACAAGACTGTGTTTACTACATTTACTCATATCTCTCTCTCTCTCTCTCTCTCTCTCTCTCTCTCTCTCTCTCTCTCAGGCATTGGAGCCATTAGACAGGAAGACGCTGGTGAATGTAAGCAGGTGGTTTGATACGTGTGTCAATCAGCCGCAGTTCCTGAAAGTGCTGGGCAAAATCACACTCTGTGATAAAATGGTGCCTGTGACTCCTAAATCTAACTCCGCTGTCAACGCGACCGCTGCTGCTGCTGCTGCAAACAGCCCTGCTCCCAGCAGCACCCCTGTCAGCGGTGAGTGCCTGTGGGAGTGTCTGTGGGCGTTAGAAAGGGTAACTGCCCTGCACAACCTGCTGTGATTCAAAAATAGTAAGTATTGAAGTCTCAATCAGCCGTGGATTCATGCACCGTATGGGCAGAAGTATTGGGACACACCTCTTAATCACTGCTTTCAGGTGTTTTATTCGGGGCCGTTGCCAAAGTATGATGAATCCTTGCTTACAGGATCAGGTATCTCCTGTTTATTATCCCCTGTCATTTTTCTCAGGTCCACCCAAGACTGAAGCCCAGCTGAAGAAAGAGGCAAAAAAGCGAGAGAAGATGGAGAAGTTCCAGCAGAAGAAAGAGATGGAGGAGAAGAAGAAGCAGATGCAGTCTCAGACAGAGGTAAAGGCCGATGAGTGAAAACCTTTGATTAATGTAGATGACATTAATCATGACACTAATCTTTTCAAATTGGAATTAAAAATATCTAATATTCTGAGGTTCTGGATTAAAAACAAAAAGGCTTGATGTGTCGTAAACATGACTGTTTACCTTTTGAATGAAATTCGATGATGGTTTGCTGGTGTGAATTTAACATGTTTTGCAAATCTGCTTTCTTAAGAAAAAGGCCAAACCAGAGAAGAAGGAACTGGGAGTGATTACGTACAACGTTCCTACTCCAGCCGGAGAGAAAAAAGGTGTGAGCAGTGTGCAAATGTCTCTAATTACAGTGTTTTGCTTTGTGCTCTGAGCGTCCTGACCAAACACAGCTTCTGTGCACCCTGTGCAAGTGATGCCTGAGTGACCTTAGGAGCTATGTTGTTGGGGGCATTAGCTCCTGGTAGGTTCTCCCAGGGCAAGTTGGTCCTAAGTGACGGGCTAGACAATGTGTGATCCAGCTTATCCTCATGAACAATAATAAAAGGACTTGGTCTCGCTCACCTGGAATAGGGTCATCAGGGCCTCACAGGGAGCCAGGCCTGGAGAAGGGGCTTGTTTGTGACCACCTGGTGGCTGGATCTTCACCCATGCGGCCTGGCCAGGCTCAGCCTGAAGGACCAACTTGAGTCGATCCCATGGGAGGGGTAGTAATGGGGGTCCGTTCCGGTGTGGTGTGGATTGGGTAGTAGCCTAATTGGCTTACACTGCTGCCCCTGTGACCTGGACCACCGGATACGTGGCAGATGATGAATGAATTTGTTCTGCCTGGTCAGTCAGAAACCGAATCCTGGGGCAGATTCTGACCGCTGCACCTGAAATACCCATCTTCTTGTCTGTGTTTAAACTTTCTCATGCTCTGCTGATGCTTTCTTTTCCTCTGTCTGAAACCTGACCTGTCTCTCACTCTCTCAGATGTGCTGAGCCCTCTGCCTGACTCGTATAGTCCGCAGTATGTGGAGGCAGCCTGGTACCCATGGTGGGAGAAGCAGGGCTTCTTTAAGCCCGAGTTCGGGGTAAGAAAACTTTCTAATCAGCCGGCATCACAGATGATGATTTTGGTGCATTTCACGTGTAGAAATGAGCAGAATTATGTAGACGTTAATGGCAGATGCATATTTTATTAAAAGGACGTCTTCATAATGCTTTCTGTGTTTTGAGCTGAAGCTTATGTGTCTCTGTGTCTCTGGTTCTTTTCTTTACTAGCGGAAGAGCATCAGCGAGAAAAACGCTCGCGGTATCTTCATGATGTGTATCCCTCCTCCTAATGTGACCGGGTCCCTTCATTTGGGTCACGCCTTAACCAATGCCATCCAGGACTGCCTAACTAGATGGTAACCAATCAGTTTTTCATTGGTTAATCAGGCATTTACAGTCTCTATGTACCTAATGATTTGTGCCCCTGCACTTCTCATGTTCCTACTTCTGCCCACCATCAGAGAGAAGAACGTTTCATTGCATAATGTTGCCTGTATGTGTCCTTTGCCACAAAAAAAACAAATTTCAGTTTGGGGTTTTATGCAAATTGGAGGCAGCTCGTGTCGTGGAGTGTCTGCTCAAGTTTACCCGACTCTGCTCGTCTGTTAATTGCCAGGTTTAGTCTGTTGCAGCAGGGAAACCTGGACCAGGGTTACCTACTCCTGGGTCAGTGTGTATTAAGAACAGGTCTTTTTTAAAATCCCCTGGTTTGTGATGTCAACAAATGGTTGACCTCATTTGCATTCTCTTGCATCATAGAAGTTTCATGCTCGTGATGTAAGCCAGGAGGGTCCTTATTGCTTTATCTGAGTGCACTCCTTGTGGGGAAACACCAATCAACCATAACATCATGACCACCTCCTTGTTTCTACACTCGCCGTCCACTCTATCAGCTCCTCTGACCACACAGGAGCTCTTTGTGGTTCTATAATTCCAGACTGTAGTTCATCTGTTTCTCTGCAGACTTTATTCTCCTCCTTTCAGTCTGATCTTCAGTGGTCAGGACCCCAAAGGACCACCACAGAGCAGCTATTATGTGGGTGGTGGGTCATTCTCATCACTGTAGTCACACTGACGTGAGTGGATGAGACCCAGCAGTGCTGCTGGAGAGTTTAAACACCTCAGTGTCACTGCTGGACAGAGAACGGTCCACCACAAAAATGAAACTGAAAACATTGTGTGTTGATTAGGGAGGATAACTGTGTGTGTCTGTGTGTGTGATATGTGCTGTGTGATGATGTAGGCACAGAATGAGAGGCGAGACCACCCTCTGGAACCCTGGCTGTGATCATGCCGGCATCGCAACTCAGGTGGTGGTGGAGAAGAAGCTGATGAGGGAGAGAGGGTTGACCAGGCATGACCTCGGACGAGAGAACTTCATCCAGGAGGTCTGGAAGTGGAAGAACGAGTAAGTGGAGCGAGGGGAAGCAGCAGGCGACGGCTGTGCAGGACCTGACTCTTCGTGTTTCTTTCTCTGGGTTCTGTTCATTGATGCTGTGTGATGGCATTGCTGAAAAGTTGGTTCTGATTGGTCAGAACGCGGTCACTGTGTTTTAGTACGGTAGGAATGCTTCATTCTGCATGAAGGGGTTTACAAAACGCCGCGCTACAGTGGTGGGAAACATTGTTCTGTCAGAGCAAATGTGGCCTTTTTGGAATCTGGTCACCTGTACGTGTCTGTATGTGTTGTTTTGTACAGATTAAAGGTACTCGGTTATTCATTTAGTCTTTTCTTAACATATTGTATTAATTACAGGCCATTTATTTTATTTACTTATTAGTTTATTTACTTATTGTTCATTTTTAATGCAACCTTTTTTAACAAGCTGCTTTTGTGAACCTATAAACCCAGTTTTGGGTATTAATTAAAATAGCCGTTTGTGTCGGACACAAATTGTGAAATTGTGCCTCCACATTTAACACATCCACACATTGAATGCATACTTACACACTATTGAGCACACACACACACACACACACACACACACACACACACACACCCACCCAGTGGCCCAGTGAGCGTACAGGTCCGAAGAGGTGGGCAGCCTCCGATATGATGCCCTTGGAACAGTTTAGGTGCCTTGCTCATGGGCACTTCAGTTTTCAGGATGCCCAGTATATGCCACCTTAGTAGCTTTAGTGTGAGTGAGCAGGGCTGAACTGATGTGGGCTGATTAGGTGTGGGTAGGAGGGTAGATGTGTTTTGTGCTTTAAAAATCTGTTTTTAACAATAACTTGGACTAAATTTGGCTGAAATACGCACATCAGGGAAATTGTAATTCCTGAAGATGTACTTATTGAGTTGCCCTGCTGTTACGGGTTCTGTCGTATGACGTGACGTTGTCTGTGTTTTGTGATTAGAAAGGGAGATCGGATCTACCACCAGCTGAAGAAGCTAGGTTCATCTTTGGACTGGGATAGAGCTTGTTTCACCATGGATTCGGTGAGCAGGAAACGTCTCGCACACTAGCCACAAGTCAGCATTGTAGTTGTGACCGAATGACCCGTGGTACTGTGTCGTTCCATCCCCGGTGAACTGGCCATCATTTCACTCACTAACCAAATGTTAATCGTTTAAGGTTGACATCAGTGATTCAAATCGACATCCTTGACGTGGTCCACTTCACTAACTGTGTAAATCTTCGTGCAGAAACTATCGTACGCTGTTCAGGAGGCCTTCATTCGTATGCATGACGAGGGCGTGATCTACAGGAGCAAACGGCTCGTCAACTGGTCCTGCACCCTTAACTCTGCCATCTCTGATATAGAGGTATGAAATGAAGTCTGCTGAAGGCTGTGTTTGTGGTCTAGATCTCTCTCTGCAGGTACTGGAGGTCCGTGTCAACACTCCGATAAATAGTTTTCTGAGACTAAAACTGTGCTGTGTGCGGTTCTTGAATGTATGAGGTTTGTGTCTTCTGTTCAGGTGGACAAGAAGGAGTTGATGGGCAGAACTCTTCTTCCTGTCCCAGGTTATAAGGAGAAGGTGGAGTTTGGAGTTCTGGTCTCTTTCTCATATAAGATCGAGGGATCAGGTGAGAGGAGCAGTGGTTTTTAGATGTATCTGAAGAACTTGTTGTGTAGCTCATGTGTACATACACTCAGCAGGCTGATCATTCTCCTCCAGAGGGCGCCATTGGTTCCAAGAGCTTCTGACACAGCAAATTGCATGATCATTTTGTGTCACATTTGAGTGGTCATAATGATTAGGCTCATGTGTATATTCTGAAATATTTAACACACGCTGCTTGACAGTATGAAATAAAACGGGGCTCAAAGCCTGAGGACAGCATGGCCTAATGTTCGGTTGATAATCCTGATTATTGGTGCTCTTCTGTCTCAGATGATGAGATCGTCGTGGCGACCACACGTATCGAGACCATGTTGGGCGATACGGCCGTGGCAGTCCACCCTGAAGACTCCAGATATCAGGTACGGGAAAATCTCCCTCCTTCCCCTGCTCTCTCTGGCCGTGTTTGGCTTTTCTCATGCATGACCAGCGGTTCTGCTCTGATTCTCGTCTGTTCCTCTCTGCAGCACTTGAAAGGGAAGATGGTGATTCACCCCTTCTGTGACCGCAGACTGCCCATTGTGTTCGACGACTTTGTGGACATGAGCTTTGGAACAGGTGGGCCGTGAGGGGATGTGCTTTTAACAGGCGCAAAGTCTTGGTCAGCTTGACCTCTGAAAAATGAATTGATCATTTTTATAGTTTTATAGTTTTGCTTGAGGCCGTCTGAGTTCAGTGTTGGCTCTACAGGTGCGGTGAAGATCACCCCAGCTCATGACCACAACGATTATGAAGTGGGAGAGAGACACAAGCTGCCCTTCATCAACATCTTAGATGAGAACGGCTTCCTCATCAATGTTCCTCCTCCATTCCTGGTATGTGCAGACGTACACACACACACATGCACTATACAGGTTATAAAGGAACGTGGCCTTATTTATAACCAATCACATTATTGTACCTCCTGGATCATCATTTTAACCTCTATTATTATCGTTGGCAGGGTATGAGGCGGTTTGATGCCAGGAAGGCTGTGCTGCAGGCTCTGAAAGACAGAGGCCAGTTTAAAGAAGTTAAAGACAACCCCATGGTGGTGCCCGTGTGCAGGTGCGCTTACAAAACTGCACCAGCAACACCAAACTCTCAGATTTGGGTCTTAGAACCGCAGACCACACGTTTGTAGAACATATGATCTTCTGAGGATCGAAAGTGACAAATTTGTGGTTCGTATTGTAAGTAACGATCCTGTTCAATAGAGCATTCCGAAAATCGGTGGTCACGGACCCCTACGTTAGAGACAGCATGACCAGACCAGACAGAGCACAGGACTCGAGCCTTATTTAGAACCACTACTGTTACTGTTACTAGACAATCAACTCTAAATTGTAAGTGTTTCCATCTTTAATGTGAATCCTGTCCCATGACTTGTGTGCGTGTAGCCGTTCTAAGGACATCGTGGAGCCCCTGCTGAAGCCGCAGTGGTACGTGGACTGCGCAGACATGGGGAAGCAGGCTGCAGACGCAGTGAGAAACGGGGAACTGAAGATTATTCCTGATCACCACCTCAAAACCTGGTTCAACTGGATGGATAACATCAGGTCAGCTTTGTGATGTTATGCTTCGTCAATCATTAGTTTTGCAGCGGAGCTTGTCTCGTAACGGTGTTGTGTTTGTAGGGACTGGTGTATTTCTCGTCAGCTGTGGTGGGGTCACAGAATCCCTGCGTATTTCATTACAGTCAGTGACCCGTCAGTCAAACCGGGAGAGGTGAGCTATGGAGCTGTCTGACATGTCTGACACATCAGCCACCATCAGGATACTCTACTAATGTGTGTGTGTGTGTGTGTGTGTGTGTGTGTGTGTGTGTGTGTGTGTAGGATGTGGATGGTCATTACTGGGTCAGTGGGCGGTCAGAAGAAGAAGCCAGAGAGAAAGCAGCCAAGCGCTTCAATGTCACTGCAGACAAAATCTCCTTACGCCAGGGTAAAACACACACACACACACACACACACACACACACACACACGTAATTAACCAGTGTGTAGTGTTACTTTTATCAGCACAAAAATAAGGAAAAATGACTATATAAAATTAATCATATTTAACATATTTCGTTTTTAAAATAAGGACTACAATGAAAATGGGTGACAGAATTAATGTGTGTATGTGTTTGTCAGATGAGGACGTGTTGGATACATGGTTTTCCTCCGGAATCTTTCCCTTTTCCATCTTTGGGTGGCCAAATGAAGTAGGTGCACCCTCAAAACACATTTCAGCTCGTAAAACAAATGTGAAGATCAATGTAAAATTACAGTTTTTTGTGTGTGTGTGTGTGTGTGTGTGTGTGTGTGTGTGTGTGTGTGTGTGTGTGTGTGTGTGTGTGTGTGTGTGTGTGTGTGTGTGTGTAGAGTGAGGACCTGAATGTGTTCTACCCAGGCACTCTTTTGGAGACAGGCCATGATATCCTGTTCTTCTGGGTGGCTCGAATGGTCATGATGGGCCTGAAGCTCACAGGGAAGCTGCCATTCAAAGAGGTCTGTTGTTAAATATGAGCAGGTTTTAAAATGACTGTAAATCCGTGTGTGTGTGTTATTGTGATTAACAGTGTGACTCGTAGGTGTTCTGTTTTGTACATCTCAAGCTATGAAGAGCAGAGGAGCTGAATCAGCATTGTGTGAAATGGGCAACCTGGCCTCAAACAATATTCTGCAGCATTGGAATCGGTTCTCCATCCACAGTATCTTATGGGCAAAAGTGTTTGGACACCTGGTCATTCATTGCTGCTTTGCATCTTTCTCTACTGTCTGGAGAAGCCTATCTAGTACATTTTGGAGCATTGATGTGAAGATTTGATTGCAGCGAACACAGATCCACTGGTCCACAGCTCAATATTGAGGGGTTTAAGACCCTCTAGCCCACTTCGGTGGTTCCTGTGGCAGTGGTTTCATGTTTCTCTGCCCCAGATAACTGGATATATATAAATGTATTAATATATCGGCTATTTGTGTTGTCTCAGGTGTATCTGCACGCTGTTGTGCGGGATGCCCATGGCAGGAAGATGAGCAAGTCTCTGGGTAACGTCATCGATCCTCTGGATGTCATCACGGGAATCTCGCTGGAGGTGAGAACACCAGCTTCTCAACTGACTTACTTAAGAAATCCCACCTGATTCTGAAGAATTAAATATTTAGATGTTTAAGTGGGGGGTTGGACTTGGGCCCACTTCTCTTAATGTGTATGTGTGTGTTGTGTGTAGGGTCTCCATGCTCAGCTGAAGGACAGTAATCTGGACCCAGTGGAGATCGAGAAGGCCAAACAGGGACAGGTATTCATTTAATTACCAGTATAAGCTGATTATATTGAGACAGTAAAGCCTGAGTTCAGGAATTTGCGACTGTCAGTTATACTGAGTTGAGTTGTTTTGTGGCTTGTTGCAGAAATCTGACTACCCCAGTGGGATCCCAGAGTGTGGCACCGATGCCCTAAGGTTCGCCCTGTGTGCCTACACCAGCCAAGGTAACTGCAAGCGACCCGTGCTTTAATTCAGCTCTCAGATTTTTAAATGAGACAATTAGAATGATTAGATGATCTGGTCTGGGCTCGTTGTAGCCGTGTTTGTAGTTTGACTGTGTGCTACCATGTATGAATAAGTACATTGTCTGTGTGTTTCTGAGACCCGTGAGGTTGGCGAGTCAGAGCCACTCTCAGGGCTGAGATCACAAGCATTCACAATAATGAAAGACAACCAGACAGGAAATATAGTAAGTGTGTAAGGAGCTGCAGGCTGTGCAGTGAGTGGGTGGAGTTTAATGTGTTGGTGTGTGTGAGGAGCTGGAGAAGGAGCTGCAGGCTGTGAAGGGTCTTTATGCAAGACTCCCAACTCCACATACTCCTACCTGTGCAGGTCACTCTGGACAAGAGCTTCAAACTAATGCCATTAATGTAAACACTACAACACCCTTCCTCTCTGTGCTACACACACAGGAAGGGACATTAACCTGGATGTGAACAGGATCCTGGGCTACAGGCATTTCTGCAATAAGCTGTGGAACGCTGTGAAGTTTGCCATGAGGACTCTGGGCGAGGGGTTTGTGCCTTTGGAGAAAGCTCAGGTGAGAAAGCTGGGGGTTATTTAGAGATCAGGTTTTCATCCATTCCATGTCCTGGATTTAACCAGTTTACTGCTATAGAGTGATGTGTAGTTTCAGATGATTTCAGTGAAGTCCACCTTTTGAAACATCACCTTCAGAGCAGCAGCTTCTGAATCCTGTTGATTCTCCACCGGTGTCCCAGTCATTTCCTGTACTATGGAACCTTAGACCTTCAGAACTTTAATGGACCACCTCAGTCCATGGACTTCTCTCACATCAGATGAAGCTTCTGAGATCTCACACGTGTGTGTGTGTGTGTGCGTGTGTGTGTGTGTGTGTGTGTGCACGCTCTGTTTCAGCTGTGTGGCAGTGAGAGTGTGTCTGATCGGTGGATTCTGTCCCGGCTCTGCGCCGCCGTCGCTCTGTGTGGTAACGGATTCCAAGCCTACGATTTCCCCTCAATCACCACGGCCATCTACAACTTCTGGCTTTACGAGCTGTGTGACGTCTATCTGGTACAGAACACACACACACACACACACACACACACACTTGCTCTTTCTCACTCTCTCTATCTTTCTCAGTCCCTCTTTTCTCCTCAGTCTCCTCTTCTTTTCTCCCCTCACTTTTTTGTTTCCTCTTTCTTCCTGTTCCCCTCTTTATTTCTTCCGTCTTGCCGCTGTTCTTTCTACCTCTTTCTGTTTATTTCTCTGTAACTGTCATTACAGGGCGTTTACGCTGCCGCAATGGGAAGCATTTTTTGTGGCTCAAGAAATACAGTCCGAGAAAATGCAAGAGACTGATTTCTGTTTCTGTAACGTCCCTGTTCTCTTCGACACGTCTCTGTATGACTACAAAACAAAAAACGAAGCAGGGGGCTGTGATTGTTATTGTAATTAAACTAGTTTAAAGTTTGTAGATTCGTGTTAAACGTGGCCGAGCTGTGTTTTCATATAAACAGCGTCATACTTTACTAATCACGGCCTTAATCGGTTTGATTTCAAATTCAGTTATAAGCATTTCTCACATTTATAGAATATGAAGGATAGAGAGCTGAAAAAAGACCATCTGTAACCCTAATCATTTTTTTATGTGGCTGTTTTTACCCCCAAAATCTCTGTGAGCGTGAAGTGCTCTTTGAATTTATTCGATATTAAAACGTGAATTCAGTGGCTGAGACAAAATAACGTATTCAAATCACACACAAACATTCAGCCTGAGATATAAACCTCGAAGGCCACAGAAAGAAATAACCCCAGCGTTTGACTGCAGCGCTTCTCGTGCTTGCTTGGAGGAGACGAACGTGCTTGCTGTTTTAAGTGATGCCCCAAAGTGGCCAATAGATGGCGGCGACTGAAGCAGTTGGCTTTGCTGTCTCATGGCTGCAGCGTGAAGGCACCGTTAATCACCTTTCTCCAATCAATGTCTCTCTCTCTCTCTCTCTCTCTCTCTGTCTCTCCAACCCCTTCTGTGTGTTTGATCTCCATCAGCTTCAGCGTGAAGCTCTGTTAAATGCAGTTTCTCTTCGTTCTGTAGGAAAGTGTGAAGCCCGTGTTCAGCAGTACAGACCCCGAGGGTCAGAAACAGGCCGAGGTTTGCAGACAGACCCTCTACACCTGTCTGGAGGTGGGGCTCCGGCTCCTGTCCCCAATCATGCCCTTTGTCTCCGAGGAGCTCTTCCAGCGGTTGCCACGGAGACGGACTCAGGACAGCCCCCCCAGCATCTCGGTCACCCCCTACCCAGAGAGCTCAGAGGTGTCAATCAGATGGAGATAAATCACAGCACTTTGAGACTGTACTCTTTAATCTGTTCTCCTGAAGTCGGTTCTGCAATGTGGTCTGACCTGCTGTTGGGTTTGTTTGGCTGCAGTTCTGCTGGCACAGCGAGGAGATCGACCGGGAGATGGAGTTTGTGATGACCGTGGTCAGAACCATTCGATCTCTCAGGGCTGACTACAACCTCACCAAGACTCGCGCTGACTGTAAGAGAACTCAACACCACACACACGCGCGCCTCCAGTAATTAATTCAATAAATAATTTATTACAGAAATATAAAAATAAAATCGGATCCATGTTTCAAAGCATTTTTAAAGTATTTGGCTTTTTTGGCAGTTAGTTGATGGGATTTAAACTTGTATTTTTTAACTAATAATTGGGCTGCAAGGACTAATCGACTTTGAAGTTTAATCATAACAGTGTGGAATAATGTTACTGCTGCTGTTTACAGAAATAAACCCCTTTAAAACATAAAGACCGAAAAGGTATCAGTCACAAGAACAGTGTGTGTGAATGACTAGTTAGGGAGCCATAAGGCAACACAACGCAACAAAAAGAGCCAGTCAGCTTTGAGAGGGCAGGGCGATGTAGACAAAAACATTGTGTCGTGATATACTTGAGCTGAACGAGAATACGATACAATTTATGACGTTAAAAATGAGGACGTCATACTATCTTTTTCACTATATTTAAACATGCAGAAATGTCGTCATCACTCCTTCACCTCCTCCATAGTGTGTACGAGAGGTGCGAATGGGGGCAGAGGGGGTGGAGCAGCACGAGGGAGCAGAAAAAAGGTTTTCCTTTACAGACGTTATTTAAGATCTTTTGAAACTTAATATAAAATATCGACCCGTCTCGCTGTGTATCGGTCGGTTTATCGTCCAGCCCTAGTCAAAATTAGTCAATAGGTCTTATGACTACCTTTTTCCCACGTCCTCACGTCAGACTAATCCCATCCAAATAGGATTTTAGACGTCACCGTTCTGATCTTGGCTGTTGCACTGATATGATTTTATTTCTGTTCGAATATTTCCGTGCAGCTTGTGGAATATTCTGAAAGCGTATTCGTCTGCCTTTCGCTCTTCTCTCTCAGGTTATCTGCAGTGTATCGACTCTGCTACTGTGTCCCTGGTGGACAAATACAGCCTGCAGATCCGAACTCTGTCCTACTCTCAGGCCATCCACCCCGTCGGCGGGGGCGACGCTGCTGTCCCGGAAGGCTGTGCAGTGGCGATTGCCTCTGACAAGTGCAGCGTTCATCTGATGCTGAAGGTTAGCGCGTTCATCATTCACAATGTGACAAGCAGCCTTGAAAGCAGTGGGTACAAGCTGTCATGGCGTTACTTTATCAAAGACTGTAAGCAGGAGCGGTGTGGTTCTGAAATCTGATTGGCTGAGGCATGTTGTAAAGCACTGATATTGGAAATGTTATAAACGCACACAGTGAATGAGGATAAGAAAACACAGTATCAGGACTAAGATTGAGCGGCTGCTCAGTTTGCTCTGCCATGGATAAAAATGCACTCAGTGCAGGCAGAACCCTTCCACCCACATACGGACTTGAACCCAAGACCGTCAGTGCTGGGAGGCAAATATGCTACCCACCAAACCACCGTGCTTGAAGATCTCAGGAGTGTTTCCCGTATTTTATTACAGCTTTATAAACGCTTCATATAACGATGCTGTAACTCATGAGACTCGAGCCATATCAGAGCTCTAGTGCATCTCTGGCGTAACGGTTTATACCTTGAGCTGTGTGTCATGTCATCCTTCACACCAGGGCTTGATTGATTTGGAAAAGGAAGTGGCCAAGCTGACGACAAAGAAGGCCGAGCTGGAGAAGCAGATGGAGAAACTGGAGGAGAAGATGAAGAAGAACGACTACAAAGAGAAGGTCCCGGCAAAGGTGCAGGAACTGGATGCTGAGAAGGTAAGGAGGGAGGAATGAGATGGGTCTGTTTGTTCTACTGGGAGAATAATGAGAACTGGAATCTGTAAGTTATGGAGTCACACGGATATTACTTGGCTGTTGCATCTGTTCCTGCAGATGAGGCAGAGTCAGACGGAGCTGCAGAAAGTGAAGGAAGCCATAGAGAACTTCAGAAGGATGATGTAACGACCCCCCTCAACACCCCCCTCCCCAATCTCGTCCCTTAAATTTTTACACACTGGTGGTTTGGAGTCCTGTATGTATGGATCATGTGTCCCTGCTGCTGTTTATGGGGACGCTTCATTAAATATTAAAATGAGCTTGTATGCCGTTGGGCTCTTTTTGGGTGAAAGCACTGATTTCTGGGATCATAACGATAATCAGTAGTTCACACGGGCAGCACGGTGATGCCCCGGATAGTGCATGTCACCGCTCCAGGGGCCTGGTGTCAGCAAGGGTTTCCTCTGGGTGCTCTGGTTCCTCCTACATCCTAAAGTCACACGGTTGGTGAGCTGCTGAATTTGAAGTGACTGAAAAGAGCTTTTCCAAAACGAGATTTCAAAGTTCTGTATTGTCGTGTGGACGTGAAAATGGGGGTTTATGAGGACATGATCGAAGGTTTGTCCCCAAGGTGATCATACTGGAAGGCCAACATCAAACTGGTGACCAGATTGGTCATGGTGGTAAACAAGATTGGCCGCACTCGATGATTCATTTGGGAAAACTCGGCCAAACAACTGGTTTTACTGATGGATTAAACAGGTTGACTCTCTTGTTCAGGCTGGTCGTGCTGGAAGACCAAACTCTCGAACATCAGTTTTAAGATGTTTGGCCAAGCAGAGTAATCGCCCCATCCAAAGGATTAAGACACTCTTCTGTGCCTCATTAAAATACAGTTCTAGACTACAGCGTTAAACGGCTGTAACATCATCCAGCTCCCGCAGGAATAAGCCAAACATGAATTTAAGCTTCAGGGCACCTTGTGATGCTTTGATCATTTGCACTTAACACATAAAAGAACCATGTTGTGTTATAACGGGGGCGGGTGGAGTACAGTTGCCATCTCGGAAACAGCGATACGCCCTCAACTCCGCGCAGTGTGTTTGATTTCTCCGTTTACATGAACTGACCATGAAGTCCCACAGCTTTATTATGCATTTTAATACAATAACATTCAGGGCTTTTTCTGATTTTCATCAGGTTCATAAGACTGACCACAAAACAGGACAAAACAGGACAAAAAAAAGAGAGAAAAGGGATTCGGTCCCTTCGTGACTGAAGCCGAGGCAGCTGGACGCCCAAGCAGCGCCGACCTTTACTGTCTTCATATCCGTAAAACGCAGCCGTCTCCTGCAGCACAGGTTTCCCAGTCAAATGGTCAAAAAAATAACCTGACTTTAAATTATAAAAAGGAAAATCTACCAAAACCATGCAGACGACCAACGAAAACACAATCTCGACAATCAGAACTTTGACAACAAATTCCATCTGAGGTCCTCAGGCTGGTTTTCCTCTTTCTGTGGCTTTCTCCCTCCCGCTCTTCCACCGACTCTAAAGCTTCCAGGGCACGTGGAACTCCGTGATTGGGAGCGGAGTGCAATGTGTCGTCTCAAAATTCCTCATGTATTTTCGGGCCTGGAATGAACAAAGGTGAGATCAGACACACGGACGGAGCAATGTTCAGACATTCTGCAAAGATCGAAATGTAGTCGTCGGACACGTTGGCGTCAATATTGTCCCGGTGTTTTTTTGGACAAACTTTTTTTTTTACATAAACAGAAAAACACATGGTTTTGGTCAAGTGTGTGAATTAGGGATGTGCAGAAATCACGCTCCGGCGTGATTCCACTAGTTGATCTAACCTGCTTTCCCGGCAGTGCGTCTCTACACCAACACCCGCGTTGACGTAAATTTCCCCGTCATATCGGTCACACGCTTCCCTTACTCGTTTAAATCAACTCGGTTCCCTAAAACCTCACGGACACGTTTGGCAGCTGCGTCTATAATAACCGTCTCATCCCACAACCGTTCTGACATCAAGTTCAAAACATGATTTCTGACGCTGTAAACGAAGACATCTGCGCTCACGAGGCTGGAAATGTCTGTTCTACCTTAAAATGTGCAGAAACTAAGCGCCAGAACGTGAGTACGGTACTACGTTAAGGTGGAAACACTTAGAAACACAGAAATCAAGGTCAGGACGTGTCACCACTTTATTAAAATTTAATAAAACATGATCAAAAATGTCTTTTTTGTAGACGTTCTTCCAGATTTAAGTCTTTTGGTTTTTTAGGTT
Source organism: Acestrorhynchus altus (assembly GCA_034509495.1). NCBI lineage: Eukaryota > Metazoa > Chordata > Actinopteri > Characiformes > Acestrorhynchidae > Acestrorhynchus > Acestrorhynchus altus. Next base: position 2,650,388 of record CM067507.1, on the reverse strand, counting down.
CCTCACTTTGGTGACGTCGGCCGATATACGGTGTTAAAACAACCAATTTACTCATTTGTACAGCCACGAACTGGAGCTGTGTGTTTAATAATTAGGCATAAAGAAGTAATGTTTGTTAGTGCGGCTGTAAGGTGTGTACGGAATTGAACCTGAGCAGAGATCACTGCGCAGAGATCATTTCATTCCTCTTATTGCAAACGAGATGTTTCACCAAAACCAACACATCATTGAGAGCGATTTAGAGGATGGTTTTGGGCCGTCAGGTGGACGGTGAATAGAACAGCTCAGTATATGAGGAATGACTTTGTCTCTCACCAGGAAAAGAGCGAGCTGCCGTCTTCCTTCCAGCGCCATGTCCTCTCCTGGAGAAACAACAGCGCATCAGTTTAGGATGTCTCTCAGTGGTTCTCAGAAGAGCAGCATAAGCCATGCAAAGTCCTCGTCTAGACTGCAGCCTTTAGTCCTCTGTGACTTAAAAAAAAATACAGGACAAATCCTGCACCTAACACCTGGGGTTGTACACTTAGCCCCACCCCTTTTCCTGTCTAACCTTAAATCTGTGGCCGTTTACGAACCAATCAGCAACATTTCCTCAAACGTTTAGTGTTGTGTGCTTACCGACGCTCCAGGGGAAAGGCGATTCTCGGTCGGTCTGATAGGACTGGAGCACAGACAGACACCAGTCATCGTCAACCTCGTAGCCAGAGTACACGGAGGCTGGGGGACGAGGACAGCGTAACATTGTTAATATGCTTCAAGTCACTGCCAGACATGAACAGCACGAGCAAAGAGTGGACCACCCACCTTCTTCTAACTGCGACCCCGCCGACAACCACTGTCTGACCGCTCTCAGACTGTCCTCCGTCATAACCTTAGGATACCTGAGACAAAGAGAAAGACAATTACTGTGAGGATATAGATCTCGAAAGCTAAACGATCCACCTCTGCTCTGGATTTAATCAGTACGTGGCACTTAATACCCGTCTGCTCGTTTAACTGCTCAAATGTCCTGTGCCGGTTGAAGCTCCACGTTAAGCTCCGTGTTCCAGTGAAAACTCTAATCGAGTTGAAGCATGATGATCATCATTCACTCAAACCCTTTCGCACATTGTTTGCTATTCTCCAGCTTAGTTGTTGGAATCAGCTGTTCCACCTTAAAGGCTGCAGAACCTACAGGTGCCAGAATGCAACTGCAGCACTAATTTAAGGTGGAATTTCAGCTTTAGGCTGCGAGATGAGCACACTCAGAGTAGTAGTGTAGTATGTTATAGTATCAGTCATATACAATATACAGCCAGACATACTGTATGTAAAAGGGCTGGGTTTCGGTGACATCACAAAAATATGCATTGAAAATGAGCTGGTTTTGCAGCTTCTCCATAGAATTTAAATGTTTAGGTTCTAAAATAGAGCCCTATGGTGCTCCACAATAGAATACAATAGAATAAACTCACAATAGATTGAATCAGTTAAACGATCTCCGTTAACTCGATTATTAATTACATGGAAGCTGTACAGCGTCAGAAATGAACGTTACACACCAAATATGTCATCATTACACTTGAGATAAAAGGGCAAATTGAATGGTGCTGCTCCTTTAACAGGGACTGGAGTTCTGTCCCACCTGTACTGGAGTAACCTGAGGAGCAGGTCATTGCCTCTGTTGGACATGATGTCTTCTGGTCCCCTGCATGAGAACAACAGCAGAACCACATTTAGCGCAAAAGCAGCTTTTAAAAAAACGACTTTGAGAGAAACTACAGGAAGTGCTGTTCTGATCGCGCGAGAGCTCACGTGGTTGTGATGATTTCATCTTTGGTTCTTCGGATCAACAGAACCGGTCCCTGGTACCTGAAAGGAGAAGGAACAACGGTGTCGGTGGCTCGTCCCCATTTCTATACCATCGTGTTACGGGTCCGTAACAGTTAATAAGGGAACGGGGTCTTACTTGCAAAGCTGCTCAGCATTGTTCAAGTTCATGTACTGCCGTACGGTGTGGGTCACCAGCGGCCCTGTTCCAAAACACAGAGAACATCTATCAAGCTCTACTCTGAGAGCAGACATTACACCAAAGGATTACTGGGTGGACAGTGATGAGTAGAGCTGGACACTCACTCCAGCTGTCTGGCATGACCTTCAGGGCGAGAGGCAAGAGGTCATCAAACGAGGCATCCAGAACCAGTGCACGGATCTCAGGGTAGGACATCACTGCCCAACTGGCTGAAGCGGAGACAGAAAGGGACAACAAACATACAAGCAAGAACATAATCAGGGTTAATAACAACAGTCTGATAATAATAATGCAATAAGTCCACACCAGCTGTCTACCTGTGAAGCCCCCTATAGACCAGGCGTACACGACAATGTCGTTTAACTGGAAGCCCAGCTTGTGTACGGCGAACTGAATGACCACGTCCATGGCATTAGCCTCGTTCTGAGGGAAAGGCACGCCCTGAGAGAGAGAGAGAGACATGAAGACAGATAGCTTGACAGACATGCAGTACTACATCATCACAGCCGGCGGTTAAAGGGACAAACGACAGATGACGATTCATTAGGGGCATTAGAGAGTAATGGGGTTAGCGTCTTAGGGTCATCCCGAGACTCTACTTTGGTCTTGGATGACAAATGCACAGAAGAAAGCATCTAACCCTTCGATAAGCATCAAGTGGAACCTGAGTTTCCACGTAGCAGTGTGTTACAGTGTGACAGCAGGAGCACGGTTGTTAGTGTGGCGGAGTGAGCCGGGGACTACTTACTGTACTGCCTGCAAATCCTGGATGATTCCAGCCCAGAACGGAGTAGCCTCCTGGACAGAGAGGTGCAGAAACACGGAATATTGTACAGTTTCATGAGGTTTATGTGGTAATTAAACAGGTGTTAAGTTGTTCATCATTTAAGGTGTGTTTGGTGTCTGGAGTTTGCTCCTGTAGTTCTTCAGTGACATGAACGCCTGAACGCTACAGACTAACAGAAGAAATCGTCCACTTGGGGCTTCCAATACTTCAGAATGACCCAGACCCAATGATATGCGTGTGGCACGATAATTGACAACAAACAAACAAACAAACAAACAAAAAAACTTAATCTGGGCCCCGAGTGGCGTAGCGGGCTAAGCGCTACCGCTATGATCCTGGGGTCGCAGGTTCGAATCAGAGGCTGCTGGATGGCGCAGGCGTCTGCCGTCCACTGTGTCAGAACCAGGGATCCGACGTTCTCCTCCAAGCGCGATGCCTCCCCGGTAACAATACTAATGGCGGCAGTTCGATAAGAGGCGTTAGGCATTCTGTCACATGACTCGGAGGAAACATATGGACGATTTCATGTGGTGCCGAAAGCAGACACATGATTGGGGTGGGCATGTCTAAATTAGTAGGGGGCGAAAAATTGGAAAAATGCAATAAACACAATAAAAACAAAACAATCTGATTTGGGCCATTTTCAAGAATGGTCACAGCGAGTGTCAGATACTGGAACTAACCTCCACGAGATTTGGCTCAAGCATGCCATTTCAGGACCACGTCGGACAAACGTGGGACACTGGTCTCATTTAAGACAGTGTGAACAGCCTTGAGATGGGATTTGCAGAGAAATTCAGGTCTGGGCCACAGTCTACCGTATGTTGCTCAAGAAGAAAAAGATCTGAACTTGTAAACAGTATTTCTATGGATCCGTTCATCGTGAAATACTGATCCAACGATGCAACTGCAAGCTTTCTGCAGGGCAGCGACGTGGTTGTTCATTATGTCGGTACGTTCGTTTCATTTCGGGTTACTTACCGTCCAGTGGAGTGTTCATGCAGCCCACCTCGTAGAAGCCCGCATTGCCCTCACAGCAGATCACCTGTATCACAATGTCATCCGTGTAAATGTGTATAGATGACCTCACACTCCTTAGTCTCATTCTCTCCAGCAGGTCCTTACCAGAGTTTTACCGTGTGGTCCTCTTTCTCCCCTTCGGTCCACAAACATGGTGTCGATCTCATTCCCATCACACGCCACCAACTTGTTCCGCTGTCCATCGTACTACAAGCAAACAAAGTGTAATCTTTTAGAGGTGGCGGCCTCTTCCGCAATGCAGTCGCAGCACAGCCGCCCAGGCGGTCAGAATACAACCCTGGACTTTAACTCTGAGGAGCTGGATTGGATTGGTTACCTCCTCAATAAGCCTGGCCTGGCCCTGTTGCAGCATGGGTCTCATGGCCTTCTGCAGAAGGCCCACGGAGCCTGGGTAGAGCATCCTCCGGCCAAACGAGTGAGCTATAAGGTAACTGCGACACAAACACGGTTCACGCAGGTTCATACACGGTATTGGAGTTATATGATGAAGCGGAGTGTGTTGCGTGAGGACGTTACAGCGTGTGTTCTCTGAAATGAAGCGACCGTGTGTGAGGGTTACCTAATGATGTGGCATGGTAGTGTTCGTACTGAATTCAGCAGGCTGTCTGCCGCCCCTCTGTGCTTGGGCTCTGGTTTGAGAAGGGACACGCCCCCTTTAGACACCTTTCTGTAAACAGAAGAAGACAAGGTCAGCGGTCAGTGGTCAGCTCCGTGGAAATCAACGGGAAAATTCCTTATTTGGGCAGTTAGAGGTTATTGACTGATGTTAGGATTAAAACAGAACATTAAGGCCTGTCACAATGAGGTATAACCACGATACATATCTCTGCAATGTACTGTATATACACACACACACACACACACACACACACACACACACACACACACACATATATTTATATGTATATAAACGTACGGATTGCTGACATCTTTCCAGCTGAAGTCCGCTGGCCAGTGTGAGAAGTCGAAGTCATAGCTGGCAAGTTTTTTCTAAAGGGGGTGGAGCAACACACAAAGCACCACCGTTACGCCAGGGTCTTAAAACCACTCCCTGTTGGGATGTTGACAAGACGTTGCTGAGGGCTCACCTTGTTGCTAGGTGTGTGGTTCTTCCTGGTCTCCTCCAGAATGCTAATGAACTGAAGATACTCAGGGTTTCTCCAGCGACCCCAGCCTAGCAACACACACACACACACACACACACACACACACACACACACACACACACACACACACACACACACAGAGTTATGGCCTATTCTCTTAGTCAACTGGGGCCAAATGGCTTTGGACGATATGGCTTTTGCAGAAAGTGACCAGTCCACTGATTGTGTGGTTCAGCTCATTGTAAACAACCTTTCGTGATTTCAGTCTGGAAGTTACCATAGTGATGTATTTCATTCCTACACTGTCATTTTACGACCATTCTTTGTGTAGGGAATTAGAAACAGGTTTTGGTCTCTGAAGGGACAATACTCAGAGTCTCGATCAGATGACGCCATAGAAACATCATATTTAAAGGAGCAGCATGACTGAATTTCACCATCTCAACATAATCCAGGGAAGTCAAACACCACCAAGAGTTGCTGACCAAACACAAATTATGATTGACTAATACAGTCGCTCTCAATCCTGGTCCTGGTCCTGCCCCAGGTTTTACAGTTTGCTCTAATTCCAACTCTCCTAATCCCACTAATGAACTAACTGATGACCCCTGCTGAGATGAACTGGGTTGTTACACTGAGACAACTCTAAAACATGTCTTAACTATGATCCAGTAGGTGTGTAGTGCTCTGGACACACTGATGTGGTCATCTGCCCACCCTCATACCACCCCCACAAACTGTGGTACAGGACAAATGAGGAGTCCTGATGTTCTTGTGTAAATTACTCACCTCTGAGGAAGGCTACTCCCAGCAAACACACCAACACCGTGCCCACGTACTGACTGACAGGGACCAGTTTACTGCTGCAGATGTAGCCTGAAAGACAATCATACAGGTCAGTATTCAAGTAATTCAGTACCCAAGGAGGGTTGGGGTACTGTTCACATTTGAACCCATACGGGCTCATACCCAAGTTGGTACCCAGCTGTACTTTTTGTGAGGTGTGACGAGTAATACAAATCATGCTTTGAGGGACCCCCTACCCCCCCTTCATGGACAGCTGTACACATGCACTTGTTGACAAGCTTAGAGATACAGCAGCAGCATCTGAAGTGAGACAAGCATGTGGACTAAGGTGGTAGAATAGTATTACAGAAGCAGCGTTGCACGGTTCAGGTCTTGTGGCGCTCCATCAAAATTCCAGTGCAGTAGCAGCATTCCGGCCCAGGGAACAACGCTCTTCTCCCTCTTCCAGTCACATAGTAGCATTAACACAGGTCTGAAGTTGGTATGTTAAGGTTAAATTAATGGATGGTGTTGCTTAAATCCCATCAGTCTGGACGGACAGAAAGCTTCGCATCTGGACCTTCATCAAAACATCTCTGCTTTTCTCAAGGAGCTGTGAATGTGAAACACCATGTGCCATGCTTCTCGCATCACCAGCAATGGAGTATGGCTGTCTGCACACTACAGACAAACAGATACAACCCAAACCAATGGGACCAGAACACAACAGGTGTTACCATTCTGCTGATATGGCTCAATCGCAGGCCTAACACCTGCACACCTGATGCAATCAAGCGCAGCACTATTACCCACCAACTCCTAAACACCTAAACACCTGTTAAACACCAACAGAAGACACTGAATTATTACACACCTTGTTCAGTTGTCTGGTGAAGCAGTCATCTAACCACGGTGGGGAATTCAGTCCCACATGCAACACCATCGGTATAAACCACCCGCGGAACAGATACATATGGGCTCTCGCAGATGAAATGTGTTAAAGAGATTAGCAGGCAGACGGAACAGAAGGTCTATGTCGTAACAGTATTACTGAAACATGACTCATTCCATATGATCATACCAGAGGAGGCAATCATTACGCCATGGACATAATCACTTCCCACAGCGAGGGGAAAATGACTATCTACCAGAGTTGGGTGTTTCAAGTCCAGCACATCCTACAGGTCGTAAAGTGACGCCAGGCATATGCAAGAGGGGTATAAATCCCCCCAGCATTGAGCTGTGGAGCAGCGGAACTGTGTTCTCTGGAACGATGCTGCTCCATCAAGCACTTTTGGCATGGTGATCATCCAACATCCTGAGCATTAGTGACTCTTGTTGCTGAATGCAATCAAATCCTCACAGCAAAGCCTTTCCTGGAGGGTAGAGACAGTGACCACAACAAAAGCAGGACAAACTCTCTCTAATACCCCTGATTTCAGAAGAATAAGTGCACAGGTGTCCCCATACTTTTGCCCATGCCGTGTATGTTTTGGTGACGGTGTCGTTGTTATAGTTGATCGCGTGTTGGTGTCGGGTTGTGCGTTTACCTTTCCTATACAGATAGCAGAGGATGAGAGGAGAGCTGTAATAGGACAGGGACCACAGTGCCGAGGCCTGCAGGGACAAACACACAACACGAAGCACACGATTGGCACAAAACTGGCACACAGATGCATCCAATCAGAGTCAAGTGGGTGGGGCTTATATGTGAAAAACTCTGCTTGTTTTCCTGAGCAACCAATCATAAAAGACCTGGTGGTCGTGTTTAAAAAGGCATGGTAAGAAAATAACATAGGTCCTAGTGCTGGGTGATATGACCTCAAAACTCAGTGAGAACATTCAAGCTGCATGGGACGGATCATCACAGGACACCATTAGGAACCTCTACAACTCCATGCACAGACGTCCGGCATGTTGCATTAAACCCAGCGCTGTACTGAGAGACACAATGTCTGTATGAGTAGATCAATAAATATTGATCAGATCAGGTTATGGTGTATTTCTGATGCAGGGGGTCCACTGACCCGTGTGGGACAAAGACAATATAAAGCACGGACTTACCCAACTCAGGATACTGTCTGTGTGTCTTTCCAAAGTTCTTGGCTGATAATCCCAACCCTGTAAGTGTGAGAGAGGGTTTAACCTTCAGTATAAATTAAATAGAAATATAAATAAATAAAATATATAAATATATTATAAATAAATAAAATATATAAATTATAAAAGAAACTATATATAAATCATAATTAAAAAATAAATCAAATATAGAAATAAATTAAAAAGGTATAAATAAATTCAGTATAAATGCATAAAAGTCCAGTATCTTACTCTAAAACTGACTTTGGCCCCTTTCTTTAATGAGCCGTTCCACCTTAAAAGGACAGGCAGTAACACCGGGGCGCCCCCGGAAAGCCTCCGGCGCCAGACCGGAACAGCCGCCCATTTAAGGTGGAATGCGAAATTACAAAACCAAGCCGGCGACTACGCTGAAAACCTCTCAGGACTCCTGCTCCACTGCTTCCAGAAGTTTATCCGACATCGCTCTTACATCCCTAACTGACCTCTAAGACCCAGAGAACCGCATACGTTCTCCTGGTTCTCCTGACCGTCACTCGGACAGTTGGCCACAGAGCTACGTGTCAGCGCGAGCCGCCGCGTCCGCTGCAGTCTGAGGTCAGGGAGGAAGGGAGGACCGCTCACCCGCCGACCTGCTCTTCCCTCGGCGCGGGGCGGACCGGGGGACCGGTGGATCCTCTGCAGACTGGGCCCGAACAGGCAGCGGAGCCACAGTACAGCCGCCATCCTGCTCCGGAGAAACTACGGAAGCCGGAGAGGCTGAACTGGACCAATTCAAAACATTCCAGCTCTGAGAGGACCACTGTACACAGCTCTGACTCTCACTGACTCCCCCTGACTCTCTCTGATTCATTCTGACTCCCCCTGACTCTCTCTGATTCATTCTGACTCCATCTGACTCCCTCTGATTCATTCTGATTCTCTCTGATTCCCTCTGACTCTCTCCTGACTCTCTCCTGACTCTCTCCTGACTCCCTCTGATTCATTCTGATTCTCTCTGATTCCCTTTGACTCCATCTGACTCTCTCTGACTCTGATATCCTGTCAAATATTCTAATGGAATGATTGCTTCTAGGCCATCACACTATTGATCTTTTAAATGTTATTAATAGTATTAAGCTTTTTCTAACCACACACACACACACACACACACACACACACACACACTGTTCACAGTGCTCGCTTGTTTTGAGATCCATTTGCATTTTTGAGAAACTCTCTTTTTCAAAGCTCTTAAAACATGTTTTTTTTCTTCTTCTTGCTGTTTTGGAATTGAATCCATTCGTGGTGTTGCTGGTGCTGTACATGTCCGTGTCCGGTTGTTGTGTAATTCCTGTAAAGACTGTTGAGGTTCTGTAGCTTTGTATGATGCAAAAGCAGCCTAATCAGTAATAAATAACCTGCAACTAAAAAGCCTTCTGTCGCAATCATAAACAGTAACCATGAACTGTAGTGGAACCCCGGTATGGGTCTACACACAACCAACAGTGTAATGAACCATTTAACCAGACAGCTCATCATTTAAACACCCGAATAGTTTCATACCTTTATACAGAATAACAGCCTTTCCCCAAAACCTTGGAACACTTTTAGTGCAAAGGCCGCTTTTTACGAAGGCGCCGATGCCCTGATTGGAATTCCATGAATTGACTAAAACCATGTGATCTGTTTAATGATGGTATGATACAGGCGGTATGATATGATATACGATAAAGTGAAAACCCAGAATGCTTTTTTTATGCTTTAATGAGTGCATACAGTTATCTCCAGTGACATCATCACATAGTTTTCATTTCAGTAGATATAAAAACTGCCAACATATTTTATATTTCATATTTTTATATTACATTTTATTGTTTTACGGCATCAAGCCATCATGCGTTTGTCCATTCGAGAAGGCTTAACCACAACATGGGTCGTACCTGAAACAAAAAGACACACGATTTCACTGAATGAGAGAATGTATCAGTGCTGTCCAATGAAAAACATGCATCTCCATGTTTACACTGTACGTTGTGTTTAATTATTCCGGGTGAATAGACTCAAAAAAATGATCCAAAATGACGTTTATTCTCTATTTTACATCAACGTTCAGTCAGTTAAGAATATTTTTGGACATGTTTTTTAATCGGACAGAGACAATATTAGTAGAATATAAGAAAATATAAATAATGATATAAAATAAATGGATTCTAACATTTTGGTGTACTTTAATTCACTTGTATTTCTTAAGTTCAGACTGTGTCTCCATAAAATGACGGTAATTTATTCACAGAAAATGTCATCAAATTCAGCATCGGCCCATTGGCTTCTATAAAACGTAAGATATAGGTCTAAATGTGGTGTTATAAATATATGGTGGTCTTAAACAGATGCAGCAGATAGAGATTAGGCTGGAAGCAGATGAACTCCTTTAATTCAGTGTGGTGATTAATGGACTGGAGGGGGCAGCAGCAGTGCTCCGTCTGTGACCTGCACTGATCATCTCTCACCTGTCTAATTCCTTATACACATCCATCTCTCCTGTGGGCTTCAGATCCTGAGGGAGGGGAGGGATGATGGAGGAGGAGGAGGAGGAGAGGAGTTCAGATTTATGGTTGGTTTTGACTCGTCGACTAATATTGCTAATGTAAGACGGACAGTGAAAAGAGGGCAACCAAGCACACACATGACGTGGGAAATCCAGGTCCAGAAGGTAAAAATCCACCCCGGGATTTTGCTCCGTTTGCCAGCATGGCTCTGCTGTGGCTGAACAAAATCCTGGGGTGGTCAGTGATGTCATTAGCTCCACCCATTATGTTCACGTGGACAGAGCAGTAAACATGCACCGGAAGCTGCTTTGGCATTTAAACTGGGATCGAATTCAGTCGGTTATTTTCCGAGCGGTTTCAGAACCACACAGGCAGTCGGAACAACATCCTGGAGATGGATTACCCAGCTCTAATTCACACTGTTGTGAAAAGTGGTGACTCACCATATACACCGCACCATGTGGAGAGGGCTGTGGGTGGGAAAGAGAGCGAGAGGGTAGAGAAACAGTGAACGCTGGCGCCTGGATTGTGGTGATTGATGGCAAGAATACACAGCAGCAACTGAATCACAATAACAATCATAACTGATAACATCAGCAGACGTCCAGTAGCTTTCGTTAAACCCTGCGTTGTTGACCAGTTTGATTGACAGCTGTGAATTTTCAACTGTTGGTCCAAAGTTTTAGAACTTTAAAACTATAGCTACTAAAACTACTATCTCATAATATGTTTTTTTATAATTACATCATCTCGTAATTAATGACATGTTCTGGATGCAGTTGCATCAGTGTGATTTCAGATTTGCTGGCCTGGAATGCTGTCATGGAGTTCACTGGTTTAACATCTTACAGATGTTTGTGGTCTATTTGTTCCATTCTTGTAGAAACCAGTAAATCTGAGTGACCTTCATATCAGTCTGGATTTATTCACGTCAACTCCAAATCACCTGTCTCAGATCCTCAGGGTTTTCATAGATGTTCTCCACCTCTCCAGAGTAGTGCGAGAGTGTGCGCTCCACATCTACATCTGCACACACACACACACACACACACACACACACACACACACACACACACAACACACACACACACACACACACACACACAGACAGCTGAATTAATTCTGCTCACTCCACAGCCTCCGTCCATCATGACTGACAGCACTGAGATCAGTTGCAGACACGTTGGAAGGAAAGACAATGGTGGCACTCACCGACGAGGAGATGCAAATAGCCCCTGCCTATAGCAAACACCCCCACAGCCACAGCAAACCACGGGTACTACAAAGAGGAGGAGAGAGAGAGCTGGAAGGAGAGCAGATGGCTCTCTGACACGCTGTTATTCCCTGGAAGCAACATGATAAAGAGAGGTGAAGGATAAATGGTCAGGGGGTTCTCAGCTCAGGTCCAGGTGAGTTCCCTGCTCAAACACACCTGATTCTACTCAATCAGTAATTCAGGCCATAAACTGAAAACACAGAAATATACTGAATACACAGAAATATACTGAATACACAGAAATATACTGATTATACAGAAATATACTGAATATACAGAAATATACTGAAAACAGAAATATACTGAATACACAGAAATATACTGAATATACAGAAATATACTGATTATACAGAAATATACTGATTATACAGAAATATACTGAATATACAGAAATATACTGAATACACAGAAATATACTGAATATACAGAAATATACTGAATATACAGAAATATACTGATTATACAGAAATATACTGATTATACAGAAATATACTGAAAACAGAAATATACTGAATACACAGAAATATACTGAATATACAGAAATATACTGAATATACAGAAATATACTGATTATACAGAAATATACTGAATATACAGAAATATACTGAATACACAGAAATATAATACTGAATATACAGAAATATACTGATTATACAGAAATATACTGGGAAAAACACAGGAAATATACTGAATACACAGAAATATACTGGATTTATACAGAAATATACTCGAATACACAGAAAATATACTGAATACACAGAAATACACTCGGAAAACACAGAAATATACTGAATATACAGAAATGAGCAATTGATTTATACAGAAATATACTGAATATACAGAAATATACTGATTATACAGAAATATACTGAAAACACAGAAATATACTGAATACACAGAAATATACTGAATACACAGAAATATACTGAATACACAGAAATATACTGAAAACACAGAAATATACTGAATACACAGAAATATACAGAAATATACTGAATATACTGAATATACAGAAATATACTGAATACACAGAAATATACTGAAACACAGAAATATACTGAATATACTGAAATATACTGAAACACAGAAATATACCTCGAATATACAGAAATATACTGAATATACAGAAATATACTGAATACACAGAAATATACTGAATATACTGAAATATACTGAAAACACAGAAATATACTGAATACACAGAAAATATACTGAATACACAGAAATATACTGAAAACACAGAAATATACTGAAAACACAGAAATATACTGAATATACTGAAATATACTGAAAACACAGAAATATACTGAATATACAGAAATATACTGAATACACAGAAATATACTGAATATACAGAAATATACTGAATACACAGAAATATACTGAATACACAGAAATATACTAAATATAGTAAAAAAATATACTAAATATATAGAAATATACTAAATATACTAAAATAGAAATATACTAAAATTAACAGAAATATAGTAAATAAATTAAAACAAACAGAAATATATTAAATAAAAACTAACATAAACAGAAATGTATTAAATAAAAACTATAATAAACAGAAATATACTAAATATACTAAAATGATCAGAAATATGCTAAATATATTTAAAATACAGTCTAACAGTGTCTTCTCGGTTTGAACTTTCACTTTAATGAATATGAATGGTGTTCGTACGCAGGTGTGCTTTAACAAATCAATACACCCTGAAAGTGGTCCTGTGGAAGACACAATGTATCAAGAGTGAGAGTGACCAGCACTGACCAGCAGGTGGTAGAGGAGAGCCTGGAGAGTAGTCTGGGGTGGCTTTAGTAGGCAGCTCACTCCTACAGCAAGGTCGCTCTTAATTGGTGATGGGAAGGAGAAAGTAGAAAGTGAGATTATTTCACTGCATTTCTAATAAACAATGAGCATCTAATGCCCTGGTCCTATTCTTCTCTACCATTCCATCTTCCAGGAAGGTCCTGAACTCAAACATGCAGGCTACTGGGAGTGGGGAAACCTGAAAAGCGGGCACAGCAGGCCGAGAGAGATAGACAGACACTAGGGAGAGGGAGAGAGAGAAGGTGAGAGAGGGATTACGTAATGTTGCTGACCTCAGTGTAGTCAAATTTCCCTCAGTGTCTGTGATGAGGCGATAAGCCTAAACTGGATTTGCATGAGGTTTGGACTCAGATCATGCAAACAGGGCCGCAATGTTGATGCGGGTTGTTTTCCTGTAATATTCAGGGTCACGTCATGTTCCTTTGACAGACCAACACACGACACACACGTTTGGATTGTATTAAAGGTATTAAAGCATTTAAAAAAGCATAAACGTTTGGGTCCAAACGTTGTAATATCATTGCGTCTCACGTTTTCTTAATGTTCTTGCAACATTTTCTCTGTAACATTACAGAATGTTCCTGGAACCAAAAACCATTGCTTAACATTCCTATGACGTCCTCAGGTAGCTGGGAGAGTGCTAGGCAGCTGCTTAGAGGAGCCCATCGCTGCTGATAGTTGGGACAAGGTTTGAGGAGTCAGGGTTGAAATTTGCATCTCCTGACCATCTCTTCCTAACGATAATTATGGCTGGAAACACCACAGCTCTCATAACCTCCATTCGTTAATGTCCCTCCTCCACAGGAGTTCTCATCAGTGAGGAGTTTGCAGATCTTTAGGCCATGAATAGAGTAGGACGCCCCGAGATGAACAGCTACATTTACAAGTGGCTGTAAAGTTCTCAGCAACATTCGCCAGCCTTTCAGGTCCGCTCTGTTAGCTGGTCATGAACGCTTCTGTGTTCTCCAACAAACAACATGAGCTGTTCTGCCATGGTCTGATTAGTTTGTTCTGCAGCCACGATGACAGAGCTCTGATTGGTCACCCTTGATTTTGACGCATCTGACATCGCAGAAAACCAAGCTCCGGTCAAGCTGCAGTCCGTCATTAACGGATGACATTAACTTGCATTTTTTCGTTTTCAAAACTTGACAACTTTTACAGAAAAATGGGACTCGCTAGGGCTCTGCTCTCTAAAGCGCTACCACTATGATCCGAGGATCATGGGTTCAAATCCCAAGTCATGCTTGAGTTTGACAGAGCAAAAATGGGCCTTGGTGTCTGGGTGGATGGATGGAACGCGCTCATTCCCAAGTGTGATGCTGGCTGATGCATCGGAGCTGGGAACCAGCACTTTCCAAGCGCGTTGGCTGCCCAGCAATGATGGTGGCAGTTTGAAAAGGCAGTGTTTGACTTCACAGAACTCCAAAGTGCTCCTGCACGGTCAGTGCAGCTGATAAAATGTGTATAAATTGTAGAAACAAGGAGGTGGTCATAACAATATTCTACAAGTATACTTACAACTTCATATCACTTTTAGTCACATGGTCATGAGCTTTAGTGTGAGTGGAAAACAAAGGCAGCTTAATCAATACTAATGCTGGTGGATTGGTCATAATTGATGGTGGGGCTCCCAGAGGAAGTGAATGGAATGACTTTGGAATCTGACCTATCTGATGAACCGAGGCCTGACCTACTGTAGGAACTCTGATGATTAGATTTAAAAGAATGAATCAATCAATGAAGCTAATGTTGCTTAAAATGAGCGACGGCGAACATCCATTTATTAGCCCTGTGGAAACGACATCATACTAATCGCTGGCCACCAGCTTCCATTCTTATTATCAGCATCAGTTTGTTTGGTCGATTCCTTGATGGACTAAGTAGACCATGTGCGAAGAGTCAAGCACTCTCTCTCTCTCTCTCTCTCTCTCTCTCTCTCTCTCTCTATATATATATATATATATATATATATATATATATATATATATATATGCTAATTCCCTACCACTGTGCTCTATCTCTGTGTGTTTGGTGTAATTAGTTGTGTAATCTGACTACAATGATGTGTACACACCGGATAAACCTTTGTTAATAAGTAAACAATGTAAATGGGGTCAGAAACGAAGGTAAGCTCTTTTACCTTTTGGGGTCAGTCGGACCGTATAGACATATCTGACCGTTTGCCCAGATTTCAGCTGCAGAGTGCAGGCATACTGGCCAGCCGTCTTGTGGGTGACAGGGAGAGGGACAGAAATGGTCACCCGGCCTATAACTGCCTTCATTGTTGGCTGAAAGTCAGGCCGCTGGAGGTGTGTCCACTTCACCTTCGCCACCGTAGAGCGTTCAGCATATGCACAGCTCAGGTCCAGAGAGGAGGGGGAGGATTTCACATACCCTGAGTAAGAGACAGTCATTCAGAATCAGGAGGAAAAATTACAGACAGACCTTTAAACACAGAAACGACCTTTGAGCTGACCCTTTAAAGTGCAGACTAATTATTCAGTCTAATTAATAATCTATACAGCGGCATGGAGTCCCAGAGTCCCAGAACTGATCTCTCTCTTTTTGTTGGGGTAGGAAGACCTCTCTGTGGTGGTCCTATGGGGTCCTGACCACTGAAGATCAAGGAGAAGGGACACTTGCTTTTTCAACTGTTGCTAGAGTGATGTCACTGAAGTTCTCACAGGATGCTGCCCACAGGACACTGTTGGCTGGATATTTCTGGTTGGTGGTCTATGCTCAGTCCAGCAGTTCAGTGTGAAAGGAGGATAACAAAGTAAGCTGGCATAGCCAACTTTCACTCTCTCAGGCTCCAGCTGCCGATGGTAAGCAGCATGACCCGAACTCGAACCTGCAATCCTCAGATCATAGTGGACTCTACTCATAGGAGACCCTTTAATATTTATCAGAATAGCTGTGGCTGAAATGTATCCCTGTTCCCTCATTGGTATTGCACTATATAGTGATAGACTGTTTAGTTTACTAAGTAGTGGTCAGGTTATCCTGGCCCAATAGCATGGTCTTGCTTGGTCCTGCTGGTCACCCACCATGGTCAGACTTGATCATACTTGTTGTCTAGATTGGTCAGGTTAGTCCAGGTTTATTCGCGCTCATAGACCAACTAAACCATCCAACTCCAAAACAAAAATCAAAGCTGACCAAGAGCAAAGCTGCTCAACCACCTTAACCTTGACAAGGCTGTTCAATCAGCAGGTGAAACATAAATATGGATCCTTTTCAGCCACAGGCAAGGTTAATGTGAGAATGAGAAGAAGACAACTATTGTCTTGAGTGGACGATAGATGTTGTCGTCAGTCTGGTCAGGCTGTTGCTGAGGTCACATCATGTATTGACCCCAGTGTTAATGTTGGGATTGTATCTCGGAGTCGGTGCCTTTTATTATTTGGAGACAGCTTTTACTTGAATATAAACGGTCTGCACATAGTGGATACACCCGCAGCCTTCTTCAGTCTTCGGTAAGTTTTTGGTCAGTCTGGTCTGGTTGAAGGTCAGGGTCTAAACAGGGGTGGTCAGCATGAGAGGACCAGCCTTTCCAATCATATTCTGATTTCACCCAAGGTCAACACCGAACACGAGTACGAATAGGAGACGAACATTATCTTGAGAGGATGGCAGGAGGGGATGTTGTCATTGGTGGTCATTGTCATTCTGGTCAGTACGCTGGTTGGTTCGCTGCTAACGTCATGTCATAATATGGGGTATCCTCACACTGTAGGTGTTGGTAATGCAACTGAGAAGGTGCATGACTATCGCTCTGTTGGGTACGTGTACAGGTAGCTACAAACACCGAGCTTGATGTAGCAATAAAGGTTAGGTGTAATTGCAAATGTAATGAAATACGAGGTAATGAAATAAAAATACTGGGAGTTATAATGATGCGTATTCATTAGAAGGGTGTGCAGAAGGCCAGGCGGAGCTGGCTTTGACTGATGTGTTGTGTCTTCTTACGCTCCCAGCTGAATCAATCTTGGCCTAATTGAGCCGACTGGTTACCACGGCAATGCCGTAACGTGTCGTCACGGAGACCGGCAGCAGGTGTAATTACACATAATGACATCCATAATGAGGCCTACTAAAAATCATTACATTACAGCGCCGGAGAAGGAGAGGGTGTTTGGAGAAGTGAAGATATGAGGGGGAAAGATAAGAGAAACAGAGAAAGATGGGAAGAGGAGGGAGTAGGGGGTGGATGAAGGGTGTGCGACTGATTGGCTGCTGTATGCCGGTCATCTGTGATTGATTCCTCGGAGTGTGTAATTATGAAACAAGCCCAGGATGGTGTACATCTGGTGGAAGATGAATGCTATCATTTCTCTATGACCTTCTTCTACTTCATATTCTATGGCCTTTACTTGTTTATTGATAGTTCATGTGTGAGGAGGTTGGGGATACTGTGATGAGGTCCTTTCTTATCGAGGTCACAGTAAAAACAATAATGTGACTCATTCAGTATTGTACAAAAAAGACCATATCATAATACCTGTTAAACAAGTTAGATTCAAGTCCGTTTGTGGTGGGTGCTGCTGCCTGCCTACCCCCTGGATCAGGCTCTCCTGCTGTTAATACTTGCCAGTAATTGAAAATATCCAGCTCCTGCTGTCTGCTGCTATGCTGTCCTGTTCTGGATCCTCACATTATTTCACTTACACCTCACTATATACTACGAAGCTGATCACATGACTGTTTAACCTTTAACCTTTATGAACTTTAACATTAACACTGAGCTTGTGTGAGACTAGCTCCTTTAACAGTCCAGCACACGTTTGACACCAGTCTTTGTAAATTCACGCCCAAAAACATCTCTTTTCCCCCCTTACATTCATCCAGATCCTTAATTCTGAGGAGTTTGACATAAACTTTAACACAAGCCAAAAGAAAGGTGATCATAGTGCTGTTTATTACCCTTTAAAACAGTCAGAGTTGTCGACTGGCCGAACACCTTGTCGTCCAGGAAGACCTCACACTGGTAGCGACCTGCGTCCTCCAATGTTGGCCTCAGAAGAAAGGAGAAGTTTCCTCTATCGGCTGGGGAGGAAGGGCCTAGTAGTTGCAGGCGGGCCTTTGATTCCTTGTGATTCTTCCAGCGGTCAGACCAGAAAACTTGAGTTGGTGGCAAATTTAAGCAGTCGGAACACCAAAAGTAGAGCCGCACATAGTCGCCGTTGACAGAGGGGCAGGAGAGAGTGACTGCTGACTGAGTGAGGGACCCCATGGTAAGGGTAGGGTCTGTGGAGGAAGATGAGAGGGGATGCAAGACAGGAAGCAAGGCAGATAAGGAAAAAGGACATAGACATGGGAGGGAAAGATACCGAAGCACAGGGGAGGGCAAATGCTTCCATACTGACAGTATCAAACGTATACTAATATTGTCTGTCCGGTGTCAAATTGATGTCCACTGCCTGCTAGGAAGGATTGTACTGTAGGTATATAATTCTTGTACATATGTGGATTTCACTTGTCCACATGAAAAGCCAAGTGAAAACACCCCCAAAACCCACGGTGATGAGATTATGATTTGAGTGTGATTGGATCACTCAAAGCACATTCAGAGGTGGTCAGAGACGGATCTCGTCCACAAATGTGAAAAGAATGTGTGATTGGATTCTATCACCCATGTGGATAAACATTATAACAAGTAAAAATGGCTGTGGACTTTACTTCTCTCTCACCGAGTCACTCTGGGGACACGTTTTAATAAGTGTAGACCGAATTTCTTCATGTTGATTCAGATACTTTCCACAAAACCCATTTTAACACCAGGTGTAAACAGGCAGTGGATTTTTTTTTATTACAAATCACAACATAAACCAGTGTCTGCTGTCCCCACTGTTGTCATCATTACATGTTTAGACCTGATGTCCAACCTGCATTCAGACAGGTCACGGTCTATCAGTGTCCAGCTGAGTTCAGAGCACTGTAATGCATTAATGGTCTTAAAGGAGGTTGTTTATCACTGAAAAATTGAGTGTGATGAAATTTAATATGTGTCTAATCATGGTGCCGGATAAATCTAGGATGGAATTTATTGTCCCCCCCGCAGCGGGTTCCTGAGCTTAGCCATCAGGCATCAAGGGTTACATGCAGGAAGAGCGAGCCAGCAGTCTAATAAAGAACATTTCTGTTGCCAGGATGTTCTTACTGTTTGTGTTTTTCATTAAAGGAGCATTTCTGTCTAAAATGATTGGACATGCTGTGTAATATATTGTGTAGGTCTGGATTGCATCCCCCACCTTCACTGTTTTGACAGTATTTGTCCGTCAATGTTTTTCCACTATACTTTAAAGGTGCTTCCCACCTTCAACATCAGAAAAGCATTTTCCTGGTCTTTGAACTGGATAATTCCCACCTACACACTACTGCGGCACCACTGAAAGAGCTCAGGACACATATAAAATTTATGGTTCTTGATCCAAGGAGCGCAGGTTTGAAAACTGGGTCATGCTGCTTGCCATCGGCAGCCGGAGTCAGAGAGAGCACGGCCAATTGTGGGGTAGATGATGCTCTCTCCCACCCTCCCACCCCATGCAATGCTGGCTGGCACGGGTATCTGGTTGTCATTGTATCAGAGCTGGGGACCTGCCGCCTTTCTCTGAGTGCACTGGCTGCAATGATGCCATGCTCGCAGTTCAAAAAGTGTCTTCACCCTCCTACACAAAACTTGTATATATGCAGACCCCTATGCCTCTTACCAGCTACCAGACATCACTTTGACACTGGACTGATATTAACCCTAACATCAGACAGACATTCAATGTTATTTGGAAATGAATTTCGGGTTGACGTCAAAAACCAGACGTTGTACAGATGTTGAATGTTGGTTGGAGATCAAAGTCACAGAACCAACACTGAGTTGAAACGAAGCTCTAATGCTAGACGTCTTAATATGATCTTGATCTGATCACTACATTCGGAGGTGGTCAGAGACGGATCTTGTCCACAATGTGTGATCGAATACATCTCTGAAGTCACTTTGGGGATTGGATAATTGTCACTTTTAAATTGGGATTGGAAATTTTGGAAAGTTGTGGAATGCTGCCCTAGAAGCTAGAAAAGTACTTTTCTATGCATATTTTAAAATTCCAACATTGTAGAATTTCTTAAAAATTAGCAACAAATTGCACACTTTTCATTACCGTGCATCCAAATATAAAGTTCTGCCTACTGGTTATTTTAATTGGTCATTGGCGTAGCTTTTGTTCATGAGCGACATTGCGGTGGTGTTCGTGTGGACTCATCTCGTAAATACGATATTTCCAGCACGACTTGAAGGCAGCATTATCTGAGCTAAACAAAACCATAGAATGCCTCCATGACAGTGCTTGACACATAATGTTCTTGACTTTCTCGTCAGCATAGAAGTGTAAGTGACAGATAGAGTTTCGCCTCCTTTGAGTGGCGAGTCTAATGTGTGGAGGGCAAATTTGTGAAAGGCTGGCAGTGAAGGATGGATATGAGGAGAGGGAGAAAGAGAAGGATAGATGGACAGTGGGGGTGTGTACAGGGATTCTGTAGCTAACTATCATTTGATTAAATCCTGCGCAGTAATCCTCGGCGCTGCGAGCAGCTTTCGCACCATTGTTGTGCAGACAGTCGTGCCAGTGGAGCATTGTAAGTGTGAAAGTAGAGTCACACAATGAGACAGAGAACACAGAGGCATGAGAATGAGGATTATCTTCTTAGGCTTTAAGAAGGTTCCTCAGAAACACTCCACTCAACAGCAGCTCTGATCCAGCGTCTTGGTGATGAACACCGAGCTACTGTATGTGCGCGAGAGTGAGTTACAGAGTTTGTGAGTGCACTAAAGAGTGTTGCATGCCGGAGCTGATTGTGTCGAAGGCTTGGATGAGCAGAAATGGGTTCAGGAGCTAGTTTGTGTGTTGAGTTTGAAGTCTTACCATATATGATGTTTGGGAACAGGGCCACTTTATTCTCTGGGGAAGAGATAAGAGAGAGAGAGAGAGAGAGAGAGAGGATGTATTTTTCCACACTTCAGCAGCAGGGTATCGGCATTTACTTAATACAACGTGACATAAAGGGCCCTTACCCTGTGTCTGGTTGTTTTTTTACTCACAATCTGGTTTTATGCATCCAGAAAACAGTCCACGTTTGTTTTACCTGACCATTTACTGACCTCACTTTATCCCCTTTTGCAGACCTCATTCATTGTTTCTTCTGAAATCAATGGTATTAAAAAGAGTGGTCCTTTCCTGTCCTGTCCTTTCAGACTTTATTCTCCTCCTTTCACCCTGATCTTCAATGACCAGGACCCCACAGGACCACCACAGAGCAGCTATGATGTGGGTGGTGGGTCATTCTCAGCACTGCAGTCACACTGACCTGGTGGTGGTGTGTTAGTGTGTGTTGCGCTGGTACGAGTGGATCAGACACAGCAGTGCTGCTGGAGTGTTTAAACACTGTGTCCACTCACTGTCCACTCTGTTAGACGCCATGTACATGTAAGGTTTAAACACTCCACTTGTACCAGCGCAACACAGTCAGTATAACACAGTCTGCAGAGAAACAGATGAACTACAGTCTAATTATAGAACTACGAAGTTCTGCTGTGTATATGGTCTGCGGTGACCATATAGACCAAATGGACCATATGTTCCAAAAATTGCTGAACTTGATACATGTTCTCTGTGATGTTCCACCACTGGCCTGTAATCAGGTTACGTTTCTCCCTGACTGTTTGCTCATGTTTAGTGGTGATAGCGCAGCAAGCCTCTGTTAGTACACTGTAACAGTTCTGATCCTGAGCCATATCAACCGAGAGCCATTGCTGAGTTATCAGTCGAGGTAAAGAACCCACGAGGCAGTCCAGGCTCCTGATATTTAAGCCAGGGCCTGCCGATTTCACGTCTACATTTTACGTCCTGGAGATTCCTAATCAGTGTGAGGAAGAGGGAAAGTCTGAAAGACGAAATCCTTCAGCCTGGCTTCCTAAGACGTTCTCCACCCAGCCATAATAACTGCACTGATCCAGGGTGTGCTGACACCACCTTCCCTCAGAGAAGGGAAGGCAGGACAACTTTATTTCGAAGGTGTCTTTCACAGGGAAAGTTATACAAGGCACCTCGGTGTGGAAGGATCTGAGGGGTGCGATCAGATTAAAGCTTGAATATTGATCGGTGCCTGTTAGGACCCGACTGTTTGTCAGGTCTGGTTCAGACATAATTTCTCAAGCATTTATCTGGGTCTGCTCATCTCATAACTTTAATGGGTTTTGGCATTTCATTTGTTTTCCCCTCTACTTTATTCCTCCGACCTACTTTTATTACCTTTCTGGGACAGAATGATATCGTTCTACAGGCTGGAACCGAGCTTTCTTCAAATATAGTTGATCATATGAAAGTTTGGAAGGTAACCACCGGATTGGGAAACTGTGAGGTTACAGTTAGAGAACAATGAGACGGATCATTATTGGGTGGAACAGCTGGGTTCAAAGAGAATCTGACAGTTGGGATCAGACTGAATTTGACAGTTGGGATCAGACAGAATCTGACAGTTGGGATCAAACTCGATTTGACCGTTGGATTCAGACTGAATTTGACAGTTGGGATCAGACTGAATTTGACAGTTGGGATCAGACTGAATTTGACAGTTGGGATCAGACTGAATTTGACAGTTGGGATCAGACAATTTTGTTGAGCCACAGTTTTGAACTCTGTCTGCTAGAATGTGGCTAAAAATTCTGTTTTTTGTTGGGCTTTAGGATTTTAAACCTGGACTGCACTCATGGACAGAAAGACTTCAGTCCAGATCAGCTCGAGTTGAGGTGGCATAACATCTCACCGTCTACTTTTATGATCATTGTGTAGTTGTACTCAGCCTTGCTGCTCTGGCCATTGACGTGGATGCTGCAGATGTAGACTCCGTTGTCTTTTATGTGGACCCACGGAAGCTTGGTGAGCAGGGTGCCTGGAGAGGGAACTACGGTGAGTAACGGGACACCTGCAGGCGACAGCCACGTTCCACCAGAAACAGCATAGGCAGGAGAAACCTCAGCTTTCAACCTCACAGTGCTGTTCACCGGGACGGGAAGAGCCGGAGCTAAAGTCACTGAGAGACAGTTTATAATGAGTCTCCAGGATTACTGGAGGTTGTCCAAATACAACCTGTATCTGGGTAAATTCCACAAATTCATATGGACATCTTCTGTTCCCATTGGAGCTCTTGGTCCAGAGGGATATAAAATCACAGGTCTTCATAATTAATACAACAAATATTGTATCAAATATTTGTATTGAAAGTATCAAATGTCCTATCAAAGATAATAAGAATGAATTACTCAACGTTTAACAAGAGCCAGAAGAGTGATCCTCTCTTTGAATGTCCTGCCTCCCTGCAGCATCAGGCATTTGTACCGCCCCACGTCATTCGCCGTGGCAATGAACTGGAGTGACACATCTTCAAACACCTGAATTGTTTTGTCTCCCAGTTTGCCCTGGAGTCTGCTCGCCGTCCCCCGACTGGTGTTCACCGAGAGCACTGATGTCCAGCTGTTCTCTTTGGCCCGCATCATGATCCAGGTGACTCGTTCGGAGAGTATGGCTGGTCCGTCAGAGCAGGGGAGGGTGACGGCTCTACCCTCTTCCACCATGACCACATCTGCCCAGTCCTTGTCTAAAGGCCCACAGATACAGGATTAGTTGTGACGCTTGTTCACCACTGTTCACTAATTCACTAACACGGCCAGTCTTATCAGAGACTGTGCAAGACAATTTTCACACGTCCATATCAACCATGACACTGCATCTACAATACACTCATCGTCAAAAAGTAATCCGCTGATTGCAATTCTGCCAGACTGTGATGGCGATTCCCACTTTAATAACGTTGGAGATGATCACCAAAACCATGTGTGGAAGGACCCTGGTCAGCACCGAGGAGTAGATGCAGTTTTGTACGATGCCAGATCACCTTCATTGCAGGCATTTTGAGAAACCAACGTTGCGTTAATGAGGTCCTGCAACCGGTGGTCCTACCTTTTAAAATTTTTTTAAAAGTCTGTCTATAAACAATATATGTGTTTGTTGTTCTTACATCTTAGGGTTTGTCAAGCTCAGTCACCCTGACCATCGTTTTCACACCATTAGTGCGAGGAAAATGATATTTCAACGTGTCTTAAGACAAATCTACAGCCTCTGCACATGTTATTGTGAACACAGCCCCCATGTCTGAATGGATAACATTGAACGAGGACTGAGGTGAATGTTAAACACGTTTCATCGAAATATATGACAAAAGTATTGGGACACATCTGTCTCTTTCTACTAGATTCTGGAACATTGCTCTAAGGATCTGATTGCATTCAGTGAAAAGAAAAATAGTCAAGTCAGAACTAACTCATTCCAAAAGTTCTGGATGGAGCTCCATCCTTCCAGAGAACCACTGCTCCACAGCTCAATGCTGGGGGGCTTTATACCCCTCTAACCCACACCTGGCACTAGGCATGGTGGAGATGCTGTCAGCAATGGGGGCAACAAAAATAAGCTGAATGTAAATTTCTGAATACACACACATACATCACTGTAATTACCACCGTAAAATGCACGTGAACCCACTTCTCTGTAAAATATGGAAGGTGATAGCGTACCTCTCTGAGCATCACATCGAAGGACGAGACCCTGATGAACGCAAAGGAGTACAAAACAAAGAGAGTTGGTCCTCATGCTGCGGAATTCCGCCCTCTTAAAGACAACAAAGAAAGAAAATACAATAGTTAGAGGATATCACACAGTGTGGGCTGCCTTCTGTAGGGTGTGTGTGTGTGTGTGTGTGTGTGTGTGTGTGTGTGTGTGTGTGTGTGTGTGTGTGTGTGTGTGTGCATCTAAATTTGACCACAACAGGCCATGGCAGGACAAACTCTGACAGCAAACAAGATAAGTGTGACATCTAGGACACACACGGACACACACACAAACACACACACACACACACACACACACACACAAACAGTTATGCACACACACTTGCACAGGAAAATAACAGCACTAATGTGAGGGATTGATAAATAAACGGAACTGCACACACACACACACACACACACACACACACACACACACACACACACACACACACACACACACACCCACACAGTCTGAACTACTCATCCATTGTTCAGTGCTGTTCCTTTGAAGTCTGCTTGTCTTGTGTGGACACTCTGACCACACAATGAAGATAAATAAGGGCCCAAATAACTGATATAGTCTAGCAGCCACTTCAGTTCCACACAGACGAGTCAGTTTTGCCTTTGTGAAAATATAACCTCTCTTCTGTCTTTAATAATTCAGTGTTTTGCTCTTCCATACATGAGACGCTTGGCCTTTTTATGTCTGCCCAGATGGAAAAGAGAGGCCACTGTCAGCCCCCCTTGTCTTGTTTTAACTTGGCCCCTCACTCACATTAATGGCTGTTCTTCAGGCTGCGTAGTTAGTCCAGTTAAATGCAATTTAACATCTAACCTAATCTCACCCCTGTCCATCATTTCACTTTTAGAACTGTTACTTGAACTGTTAGAACCCAAGTTCCACACCAACTGAATTCAATCCCAGTTTAAAGGCCAAAGCAGCTTCCAGTGCATGTTTACTGCTCTGTCCACGTGAACATGATCAACCTGCATACAGACTCTGACTGATCAGAGAGAGGGGGCGGGGCTGATGCTCAACCTGCACACAGACTCTGACTGATCAGAGAGAGGGGGCGGGGCTGATGCTCAACCTGCATACAGACTCTGACTGATCTGAGAGAGGGGGCGGGGCTGATGCTCAACCTGCATACAGACTCTGACTGATCAGAGAGAGGGGGCGGGACTAAATGATGTCACTGACCAAAATCTTGGGTTCTAGAAGAAAATGAGAAGTGAGGGGCTGTTTGCTCTCTTTCATTGCAGAATAAAAGTCCAGAGAAGGGATCATACTGATATATACATAAATAACAAATATAATATAATATATTCAGGGTTTTTATGTTGTCAAGTATTTTGAAGAATGTATCTTGTTGGAATCTCAATTTCCAACAAGATTTCTGAGACGTGAACTGTTTTTACAAACAAAAACATAAATAAATAAAAATGGAAAACAATCATATCAGTACATTTCTGACCAAAACATGGTCAAATTCACACAAATATCTAAATTCTCTTTATTTTTACACCTCAAATGACGAAACATTTGAGTAGCCAAGCATCTCCTAAACAACAACAACAACGACAACAATATCTGGCCTGTGTGACTGACTATCATAAATACATTATTACATTTCAGGTGAATAAAAGCCCGTCAAACAGAAATGTCCCACAGAATTAGCTTAAGGGGCTGCGAAGTTAACAAATAACCATAAATAGTTGATGTGTTTTTGCCTTAAGTATTTAAAAAAGAAATGCTCTTCCATTTGAAACATCCCAGCTTTAATAATTGATCATATTTACAGTATAAACCTTCTCAGTGATCTATGACAATAATAAACAAGCAAGCAAACAAACAAACGCAGGAACTGAAGTCATTCATTCATCATGAAGGTAAGGTTTTAACGAAGTGTGCTGTTGATTTCAGGTCATTTTGCCCGACAGCAGCTGTTCTATTACTTTAATCCTTCAAGCAGACTGGCATTAGACGAGGTCCCAATAGATCCATGCTTGTTTGTGGGCTCCAGGGGGGGGTCCTATTCTATTGGCAGTGCTTCTCTACATGGACTAGACAGGCTGTGTGTGCATTTGCACATCTGTGCAATTCCTTTCAGGATTTGTAGCCGCTATAAGAACACGACCAAAAGCTTGTTCGGCTTCAACCAGTACATAAAATATGCGTGTTATATTTCACAGTATGGCAGATTGATATTGTCTGTCGTGCAGTGGGTCTAATATTATACGATCTATATGATATATTATGAGTGCAGGATGTCTACCCCACTGTCCTGCCTGTCCAAGTTAAGACTTGTCTTTGCTGTTGGGTCTGACATTCGATTCATTAAGTACAGCATGAAAGTCATCAGCAAGCCTGGGACCGAACAGAGCGGATTTTATCTGCAGTATGTCGTAAAAAGAACTCTGCGTGTGTGTGTGTGTGTGTGTGTGTGTGTGTGTGTGTGTGTGTGTGTGTGTGTGTGTGTGTGTGTGTGTGTGAATGCATGCGCTGGGGGAGGGATAAGCAAGCCTGAGTGAGAATTTAAGGGCTCATAATCTGAGCTGGTCTCCAGCTCCTGGGCTAAATGTCTTTACATCCCTATAAATGTCTTTAATTAAAGCTAACAGAGTTATCACAGCCGCCGAGCACTCGTACCGCACCAGCTTCTAATTACCTCTGAGCTGACCAAAGGGGGAGAGGGAGAAAAACAGGAGATGAAAGTGGAGGGAAAGAAGGGGAGAGGAGATAGGTGAGGGAGAAAGACAGACTAAGATGACGAAGGGAGGGGAGGCAACAAAGTAGGACAGCTGGAGCTGCATGGGTCTGACTGTGTCTGCTGTCGTTTTTTTTGAATGTTAGAATCAACAGTAAATGACCACCAGTGGGGACCACTCAGGGCCCAACCATAGCTCATTTCTATACAGTGGATTACAATTGAACTCTGTGTGATACAGTTCTACTCTTATACCCTGATTCTATTGATACGAGGTTTGATCTGCAACCAACAAGTTAAATTTTCAGGGGGTTTTGTTGCAGTGGTGGTCTATATTTCATCCCTTCGAATCAATGCATTTAACGGTTTGAACCCATAAGGACCCACGGGGACATTTGTGTCACAGACACATGCATGGGATAGAGGGACATAAAGCCCCCCAGCACTGAGGTGTGGAACGTTGGAGCTGTGTTATCTGGAATGAGGGGGCTCCCAGTAGTTAGGATGAGGTGTGGTGGTGATCACCCAACATCCGAACCACTAACTGTTGCTTTTGTTACTAGATACAGTCAAATCCTCACAGCAATGGTCCAAAATCTAGTAGACGTTTTCCCTGGACTGTAGAGACAGTTACTCCAAGGGGATAAACTCTAATACCCTTAACCAGAAACAACGAATGAGCATGTGTCCCAATACTTTAGGCCCTACAGTGTATAAGGGTACAGCTCTTGCATTGTTTAGGACTTCACTTATGGAACTGACTACATGTCCAAAAGTTTGTAGACACCTGCTCCTCCAGAGTTGCTATTGAAGCAAGTTTGATAGTAACAACCTTTGCTGCGGTAACAATCTCTGCTTGTGCTAGATTTTGGAACATTGCTGTGAGGATTTGGTGGCATTCAGCCCTGAGAGCCTTAGTGAGGTCAGGCACTGATTATGGATGATCAGGTAGATCAAAATGCCAGTCAGACTTATCCCAGACGCATTGGCTGGAGCTCCAACACGGTAGAGGAGTCAGTTCAACTGCTCCACCGCCCAGTGCTGCAGGGCTTTATACCTCCTATCTGCCGGATGGTGTTGGGCACGGTGACTTTGGACTCCACAGCATTTCTATGGTGATTTGTTGTGTGAAAAGCTGAACTCACTCAGGAAAGGAGAGCCATGATACTGGTAATATGTCCAAAATGAACCTTTCTCTGACATTTTCATGTTTATTGGGATGGAAAAGTGACGTTGATGGTGGTGATGATTCAGGATTTGAATTTTGGTGCAGTGTATTGTTTAAAAATGGGTTTGTTTTGTCCTAAAATGGCTTCATATGGTAACAAGAAATCATAGAAAATAAACAAAATAAACCCAAAAAAATCATATTTGATGTGAACATCAGAGTGTGAAGGTTCAATTAGCAGGTAAGAGCACAGTTTTGCTCAAAATACTGCAATGAACACAACATTATGGGGGACATACCAGAGTTCAAAAGAGGACAAATTGTTGGTGCATGTCTTGCTGGCGCATCTGTGACCAAGACAGCAAGTCTTTGTGATGTATCAAGAGCCACGGTATCCAGGGTAATGTCAGCACCACCAAGAAGGACCAACCACATCCAACAGGATTTACTGTGGACGCAAGAGGAAGCTGTCTGAAAGGGATGTTGGGGTGTTAACCCGGATTGTATCCAAAAAATGTCCTTCATAAGACGAATTGACGCTGTATTGGCCACAAAAGGAGGCCCTAGAACACCGTACTAATACATTATTGTGGTCTAAAACCAGGTGTTTCAGTTTCATTGTCCAACCCATGTACATATATATATATATATATATATATATATATATATATATATATACTGTATATATATAAAACATAAGATCTATTTTTACTTGGTACATTTGATTGAGTTTTCCACTTCATGATTCGCTTCAGTTGATGAGTGGTGTGGTATCTTGTATCAGCACATCCAGCACCAGTTCTTTATATATGCAAACTGAGTGGTGTAGAAAGTATAGCGAGAATAACGTCATATTTTATTTATTAGCTATGCCTTTTATACGTTTCTTAAGATCATAAGAGAGTGGGGTATAAAAACAGACCTACGATGGGCTTCAAAACGCTTCCAAATCACGTCAAGTAGGCCGAGGAGTTTTCCTGACATCCGTAAGAGTAGCAGGAGCAGGAGACGAGGCAGGCTGGCTTCAGAATGCTGTGACAGCGCGACATTAGTGGTGACCATATCCTGGTACATATGTTCACGATATTCAAGGTCAACGGCTTACAGTGTCCGCAAGCCAGGCTGCCGAGCAGCCTTCAAACACAGTGGAGGTAGTTTCAGCCTGGAGTGATTTCTAACGAGTCACGTCTGACATGTCGCGCGGTCAGACACGTACACCCCTGACCTTGTGTCCACCTGTGTACGGTAATGGGGAAGATGAGACTCCATCTCAGAGGGACATGTTTTATGTTTTGATGAGCTAGAGGAACAGCAGGCCGCACAGAAGAGATTATTGAAATGGAGCTGTGTTCCCATGGCTGTTCCGGTAATCAGCAAAGCTGCCAGCATTCAATTTCAGAGAGGCACCGCGGAGCTTAGGCTGGCAGGTAGAGAGCACCACCTCCGTCATCAGCTTAACCGTGGGCTCACACACACACACACACCACACACACACACACACAGAGGGCTGCTATTTAAAAAAGGTGTCCTCTCTTTCATCAGTTGAGCAAATTGCCAATAGATGAGATTTTGATATGGAAAATAATGTCTGCCTCCCGGGAACACATTAAACTCCAGATGAGGAAAACCAAAGATTCTGCAGAAAGTCCCAGCGTCTTGTGAATCACTGTGTTTGCACAGTTAATCTGTGTAACCTGAGCACTTTATTGGCAATTATCTTCTCCAGTCACCCTTTAAACACACACACAGGTGTAATATTCACCTGCACTTATAACCAGCACATACAATAATCATCTGTCTGCCCGTCCGTCTGTCTGTCTGCCTCCCCGACCCCATGGTTACACTTTAATCTATCACTTTAATTTCGTCATTTCATTTATTTTATTATTGCATTGTATCATTATCGGGGGTTTTTTTCTCGTGTCCTCAGCTGATGTGGTTCCTTTTGTTCCTCTTTCATCACCTGGCTGTGCTGAGAACAGCGGTAGAACCTGACATGATTTGTCTGGATTATAGGAGCATTAAGACCACGGCCAAAAACAGTCAGACTCCACCTCCACCCTCCACTGTTAGTCCTGTAGTGTTGAAAGCTTGTAGTCTTATAGTCTTAAAGTCTTATAGTCTTATATCTTATAGTCTTATAGACTCTTAGTCTTGTAGTCTTATAGTCTTGTCATCTTATACACTTATAGTCTTATATTCTTCTAATCTTGTAGTCTTATAGACTTATAGTCTTATAGTCTTGTAGTCCTTCATAGTCTTGTAGTCTTATAGTCTTATAGACTTATAGTCTTGTAGTCTTGTAGTCTCATAGTCTTGTAGTCTTATAGTCTTATAGACTTATAGTCTTATAGTCTTGTCGTCTTATAGACTTGTAGTCTTATAGTCTTGTCATCTTATATTCTTATAGACTTATAGTCTTATAGTCTTTTAGTCTTGTAGTCTTATAGTCTTGTAGTCTTATAGTCTTGTCATCTTATACACGTATAGTCTTATATTCTTCTAGTCTTGTAGTCTTATAGACTTATAGACTT
The DNA here is from genome assembly GCA_034509495.1 of Acestrorhynchus altus. Lineage (NCBI taxonomy): Eukaryota > Metazoa > Chordata > Actinopteri > Characiformes > Acestrorhynchidae > Acestrorhynchus > Acestrorhynchus altus. Next base: position 2,618,871 of record CM067507.1, on the reverse strand, counting down.
ATAGTCTTATAGTCTTATAGTCTTTTAGCCTTGTAGTCTTATAGTCTTTTAGTCTTGTAGTCTTACATAGTCTTGTAGTCTTATAGTCTTGTCGTCTTATAGTCTTGTCGTCTTATAGTCTTATAGTCTTTTAGTCTTGTAGTCTTATAGTCTTGTAGTCTTCTCTATAGTCTTATGCCTTGTCGCCTTATAGACTTCTGTAGTCTTATAGTCGTCATCTTATATTCTTATAGCCTTGTAGTCTTGTAGTCTTATAGTCTTATAGTCTTATAGACTTGTAGTCTTATAATCTTATAGTCTTGTAGTCTTATAGTCTTGTAGTCTTATAGTCTTGTCGTCTTATACACTTATAGTCTTATATACTTCTAGTCTCATAGTCTTGTAGTCTTATATTCTTATAGTCTTAAAGACTTGTAGTTCATAGGGGTCTTGTACTCTTTATAGTCTTATAGTCATCTAGGCTTATTGTTTTGTAGTCTTTATAGTCTTGTCGTTTTATACACTTATAGTAGTCTTATATTCTTCTAGTCTCATAGTCTTGTAGTCTTATAGTCTTATAGTATTGTAGTCTTATAGTATTGTAGTCTTATAGTCTTGTCGTCTTATACACTTATAGTCTTATATTCTTCTAGTCTTATAGTCTTGTAGTCTTATAGTCTTATAGTATTGTAGTCTTATATTCTTGTACTTTATAGTCTTTCTTTTAGTCATCTAGAGATTATTGTTTTGCAGTCTTATAGTCTTGTTTGCCTTATACACTTATAGTCTTATATATTCTTCTAGTCTCAGTCTTGTAGTCTTATAGTCTTATAGTATTGTAGCTCATAGTCTTGTACTTTTATAGTATTTTAGTCATCTAGGCTTATTGTTTTGTAGTCTTATAGTCTTGTCGTCTTATACACTTATAGTCTTATATTATTCTAGTCTCATAGTCTTGTAGTCTTATAGTCTTATAGACTTGTAGTCTTATAGTCTTGTCATCTTAAATTCTTATAGTCTTATAGTCTTATATTCTTATAGTCTTATAGTCTTATAGACTTGTAGTCTTATAGACTCATAGTATTGTAGTTCCTTATAGTCTTGTAGTCTTATAATCTAGTCTTGTAGTCTTATTGTGTTATATTCTTCTAGCCTTATATTCTCTCTAGTCTCATAGTCTTGTAGTCTTATAGTCTTATAGACTTGTAGTCTTATAGTCTTGTCATCTTAAATTCTTATAGTCTTATAGACTTATAGTCTTATAGTCTTATAGACTTATAGTCTTGTACTCTTATAATCTAGTCTTGTAGTCTTATTGTGTTATATTCTTCTAGTCTTATAGATTTGTAGTCTTATAGTCTTAAACAGGGTTTGGCTGACTGTGGTAAGAGAGGAAACTGTATATTTCATTTATGGCCAAACTATCACTTTAACAAACATCTGTCTCTTGACACCCTAAGCATGCTGGCAGTCCATCAGTCTTCAGCCCACCATGCCTTTAAGGACCCTTCCTCACGGCCACTGGTTTTCAGATTCAGATGGGTCAGCCTGTTCGTGCACGACTGAAGAGCTGGCGCTGTTTTAAATGCAGGAGCATTCACAGCTCCTCACAGTTATTTATTCAGCAAATTGCTCACAGGTGTTCTGCAAAGAGGAGCAGGTTGCCAGTAGATATGAAGCAGAAATGAGGAGATGTGGGGTGATAACTCCTGGCGAGTGAGTGATGGGGTTGTTTGTATGTAGATGCACATGCAGCAGGCAGGGGTCACTGTTGATTCTGCCTGCACCTCAGATGCACCATTTACATCCAGTACAGTTCTGAAGAGGGTCTGAAAACTGGAGGTCAGCATGTACATTCATCAGGGGGGCAATTTTGTTAAATGGGGGGGGGGCTCCTGTGGTCAGTCCTGTGAGTACTGATGAAGGACTAGAGGATCACCAACACACCTGTGCGGGTAACAGATGAGCTTCTGTCTCACTCTTACATCTATAAAGGTGGAGACACCTGCAGGAGTGTCTGATAGAGTGACAGTGAGTGGACAGCAGTGTTTAAAACACTCCAGCAGCACTGCCAGTCTGATCCAATTGTTAATAACACACTAACACACCACCACCATGTCAGTGTGTGATCAGGTGTTGAGAATGACCCACCACCCACATCATAGCTGCCTGTTGTGTCCTGTGGGGTCCTGACTGCTGAAGATCAGGGTGAAAGGAGGAGAATAAAGTGGTCAGCAGGACTATAGTGGACAGTGTTCAGTGTGACAGTATCCCAGTATGACCTCCACCAGCCTCCATCACACCGTAGTTTCTGTAGATGTTTGGACAGATACTGGGATGGGACGTGAATCAGGTGAAACCTGAGGAAGCTATTTGGTGACTCACCTGCCAAACACACCTGTAAAACAGGCCCCGCCCCCTGTCCCGCCCCCTGTCCCGCCCCATCTCCAGGCCCGCCCTCGGCTGGAAGTCCCTGAAAATGATCAGCCAGGCTTTCGGGTGGTTTTCTGGGCGTGGCGCTGGATGACATCACAGGGTTCGGGCAGGAGGGAGTGTGTGAGAGTGTGTGAGTGTTAGTTTCGGGGTGAAAGCGTACAGACTGCGCGGCTGCGGGTTTAAAGCGCTGGTATTCCAGGCTGATATTCCCACTGGTGCTGGCGACCCTACGAAAGCGGCAGTGATTCGAGAAGTTCCTGCTGAACAGGGAGCGAGAAGTGGATTTAAGAACTTCTGGACACCTGTTTAAGCCCAGTTTAAGCCCAGTGGTCCTGAAGCGCTGCTGAGAAGATCTGGACTGTCCAGCAGGACATCATGCTGCGGGCTTCTCTGATTCTCCTGAGCTCCGTGCTCCTCCTGCTCCTGGAAGGTAAGGCTGTCCGGATCGGACCGAACCCCTGCGCTCACAAAGTTTGGGTTTCGGTTCGGTTTCTCACGATCTTCTGTCTCTGGTTCTGCTGGACCTGCTCGGTTTCGGTCTTCGCCGTTTCTCCCACTGACCGCGGACTGAGGTGTGGCCAGGGGAGGTGATCGGAGGTGTTTGGAGGTGCAGACCTTCAGCAGCGCTTCTCCTTCACCTTCTCTGTTGTCCTCCTTCTGCTGGTTTCACCTTCATTTCCTCTGTTGTCCTTCTCCTTCTCCTGTTTTCTCCTTATTGAATAAATTGGTTTATTGTTCAAGCACCTCCTCGTTAAAATTGAGTTTATATGTTTTTCAGTTGGCTTCTAACCTGTTCCCTCAGCTGTGTCCAAATGTTAGTGGACACTTCCAGTGAATGTGTCCATGAGTTGGGGGTGAGTTGAGGGTTTGGGGATGAATTGGGGGTAAATTGAGGGTTTGGGGGATGAGTTGGAGCCGAGTTGAGGGTTTGGGGAATGAGTTGGAGCCGAGTTGAGGGTTTGGGGGATGAGTTGGAGGCGAGTTGAGGGAGTTGGGGGATGAGTTGGGAGGCGTGGAGTTGAGGAGCTGGGATGAGCTGAGCCGAGTTGAGGCTTTGGGATGAGTTGGAGCGAGTTGAGGGCTTTGGGGCTGAGTTGATTTCTAGCTGAGGTCTTGGGGTGAGTTGAGGCGAGTTGAGGGAGTTGGGGATGAGTTGGGGATGAGTTGAGGGGTTGGGGATGAGTTGGAGGCGAGTTGAGGTGTTGGGGGATGAGTTGGAGGCGAGTTGAGGTGTTGGGGGATGAGTTGGAGGCGAGTTGAGGTGTTGGGTGATGAGTTGGGGATGATGTGATGTGGAACAATCCTGACTCACTACCGTTGTCACTGAATGCAATCAAATCCTGATGGCAATGTTTAAAGATCTAAGATAAACCTTCTCTTTACAGTAGAGACAGTTACTCCAACATACACTCTTTAATTCCACTGATTTCAGAAGAAACAGTGAACGTAGGAACCCAACACTTTTGTCCATACAGAGTGTGCTGGTAGTGATGGCTGTATCGTTCCATACAGTGGTATTGTTATCAGTCCTGCTAATGTGGGAAAGTATGAGTTATTGTTCAGTGTCATAACTACAGTTTAATAAGCCACTCCTGGAGGACGTCTCAGTGGCGTCACAGCAGTGAAAGGTGCTGTGATGTCAGGAATTCTGCTGTTTGTCGTTGTATTTATCTAATGTTTGTTTTCGGCAGCACTGTGTGGTTTTTTGGCAGCACATCTTGGGTAACACTGATGTCTAAGGGATACTAATATTACCAGTTTTTCTGCTGTACAGTGACACTACAGTGTTTCCTGTAGTGCCTGTGGTATGATGCTGTGCCTACAGTGGAAAACCCCCAAATTTACTGCAGTGATGTTTATGGTCCTGTACTGTGGTTTATTATATGACTATGATTATTATTGATTACTACGGCGTCTATACTGTAGTGTACATCTGTCATGTACTGTATAGGTGTACTACTGTGTTTGTTATAGTAATTACATTGTTTTGTAGTAGTGTTCTGTATCATTCTAAAGACAGTACTACAGTCTTTCAATTTATGTTTTTATATATATATATATATATATATATGTGTATATGTATGTGTGTGTGTTATATTAGAAAACACACACAGTACATGCAGTGTTTACTCTACTGTTTTCTGCACGGCAGAACCTCTTGGACCTCAGGTTGTGAGGGACGTTTCCATAAATCCCAGTCAGTGCTTATTTTAGTATTGCTGAAGCTTGAAAATGCTAATGGAGATGCCTTAAAGGGCTTTGTTACATGGTGGCAGCCTAAATCTGTGGATTATAGAGGCCAATTTGCTTAGAGGACAAAGTTAGGGAGGTTAAAACCATTGTACAGTAAGTAACACCAGTCGTACTGGCTCACACTGTTGCCTTGAAGGAGTCTGCAGGAGCTACAGCGTTTCTAGTCCACTTTCTGTTTGGGAGATTGTAAGCTCATGTAGGCGCTTCGGGCTGATATTTACTTAGTTTAGATGCTTTACACTGATTCTTACCATGTTTTGCCGTTGGCTATAGCCGCCTGCCGCCTGCAAAGGCTAACCATTGGCTCCGGTTACGTGGGTGGGTTAATTATTCAGCAGGTGTGTTCATCTGGTGTCATGTTGGCGATGGTGGTGGGGAGCCATCAACCTGGTGACTGCTGCTTATTCACCTGGGCGCCGAAGGGAAAAAAAAACAACTCGTGCACGTCTCGTTCCTGTGTCCCCTGGCCTCGTGGGGATCACTGTGCAAATCGCACTGACACGGTGGGAAAAGTTCTGTCCCTTTTCTGTCTGCGAAGTGAAAGGACACAGACGTTGTCCACCACTCCAGAAACGCAATTCCGCCCTCTGACTTATTCATGGAGTGGACCTTTTTCTGCCCGAGCGTATTTCACAGTACATCAGCCGCACTTTGTGGAGGGAGCGAGGGAGCAAGGGAATGAGAGAGGGGAAGCTGGAATAAGGAAACAAAGATTTGTTTTATTTATGAACGGAGTAGTGGAGGTTGGTAGGGGGGAAAAAAGGTTTGTTCGGCATGAAAGAAAAAAAGGGCCCCTGTTGTTCGCTTCCTCTCTTCATCGGTTTAGCCCAGGCGCCCTGGGAGCTTTTTGCCGTTGCAAACAGCAAGACATCGGATTTCGGAAGGGCTGGAGCTCTGCTTGCCGGCTGCTTTGAAGGGACACTCCACCATTTATAAAAATTCTGCATAACTAAATAAATTTCATATGTACAGGGGTTGGACAATGAAACTGAAACAGCTGTCATTGTAGTGGGAGGTTTCATGTCTAAATTGGAGCAGCCTGGTGTTCAATCTTCATTAATTGCACCAGTAAGAGCAGAGTGTGAAGGTTCAATTAGCAGGTAAGAGCACAGTTCTGCTCAAAATGTTGCAATGAACACAACATGGGGGACAAACCAGAGTTCAAAAGAGGACACATTGTTGGTGCACGTCTTGCTGGCGCATCTGTGACCAAGACAGCAAGTCTTTGTGATGTATCAGGAGCCACGGTATCCAGGGTAACGTCAGCACCACCAAGAAGGACCAACCCCTTCTAACAGGATTCACTGTGGACGCAAGAGGAAGCTGTCTGAAAGGGATGTTGGGGTGTTAACCCGGATTGTATCCAAAAATGTCCTTCCCAAGACGAATTGACACTTGCTCATTCACTGATTCCTCCAAATTCAAGGGTATTAAAAAGAGTTGATCCTGCTGATGTTGGAGTAACTCTCTCTGCTGTCCAGGGAAGACTTTCTACTAGATTCTGCTATCTGTTGGAGCATTGCTGTGAGGATTTGCATTCAGCAACAAGAGCAAGATTAAATGAGGTCAGGAAGCTGGACGTTCACCACCGCACCTCATCCCCAACTCATCCTCAAAGTATTGGATGGAGCTCCATCATTCCAGAGATAGTTCCACTGCTCCACAGTTTATTGTCAGGGAGTGAAATGCCCCTCTAGCCCCCTCTTGCCCATTGTGTGTGCATTTGCACATCTGTGTCAGCAATGGGTTCCTTATATTCCGTATATGTAAGAGGTGCAGAGCGTTGTGAGGCAACATAGTCCCCAAGGAAAGGTTCTGGGATTGTTGAATTATTTTCAGAGATTATGGTGTTTTACTGTCAACATTGAAGATGGCAGTACATTCCGATAAAACATGGTGGTGGTAGCTTTACTATGTTTGAAATCTTACCATTGTACAGAATGTTCCAAGTTCGTAAGCATCTCCAAAACAGTCTGACTGCTGTGATTGACTGTTTACAATCTCAGAAATGTAATGATGCTGGAATTTCACTTCAATATGGTAGGAAATTCCCCCCATTATATCAGACTGGTGGGCGTGGCCTAATATCAGCTGCAGTAAGAAATGTTCTGGCTTCAGGCTGGTTTTAGTTTGGCCAACTAAGAACTGAAAGGAAATGTGTTGAGCCGTGGTCATGTGACTTGGGGTCAGTAAGGCTTGTGCCAGTTACCATGGCAATGCTGAGGGTTTTTCTTTTAATAAGTTGAAAGCCAAGGCAGGCGACTGTAGTACCGTTTCTCTGTGTGAATGCATCAAGTGTGTGTGTGTGTGTGTGTGTGTGTGTGTGTGAGAGAAACGAGTGAGCAGCCGAGAGGTGGGGGGTTGGGAGACTGCCGGGAGGGCAAGGGGGAGCAGATTGACCTCATTTAGTGCTGTGAAAATAAGTAACGTGTACATACACACACACACACACACACACACACACACACACACACACACACACACACACACTTGCATGCAATGTCCAGCCTGAGTGCATATGGAGGTGGAGTGTAAACAGGTGGGAGTAGTGTATGTTGGATGGCCCCTCTGCTGGTTTCGCATCAAGGATGCCAGAGTTTGTGTAAAACACACGCCGTGTTAGTATTGCTATATTAATAAGTACTTTTCGTGACGTCCGCGTTGATCTTCGGCTGATGTTCTGGATCTGGACTTTTCCAAGAATAGCACTTCCTCGAACGGTGACCAGCAAGTTGCATTTCCTCTCATTGTGAAGCCTCGGGGTCCTCGCAGAGTCTTAAAAACAAGCACACGCACACTCTGGAGCATTATAAATCAGGCCTCGTAACTCCAGGAGTATGAGGCTGTCCTAAAAACAACGGTCTTCCATTGCTCGTCCCCTCCCTCTCACTCCACCCCTCATTCTCATGACCTGCTTGCTTTTGTTTGAGGGATGTTTGTCATTGGTGTATTCAAAATCTCCACCCCAACCCCCCACATTACCAGCCTTTGCCTCACACACACACACACACACACACACACACACACACACACACGCCCCACTCAAACCCCCACCACACCAGCCTGTGGGTCAGACCTCAAGGCCACGCTGTTTATTTGAGTCTGAGCCACAGAACGAGGGAGAGACGCAGGGAGGGAGGAACGAGGGAACAGGTTTATTGAGAAGCAATAGAGGAATGCGCTCGCTAATGTGTGCGAGTGCGAGCGAGAGCCATTACCAGTCACTTCAGCACTGTTTTTTAATATCTGGAAAACGAACCCGGCTCACATCGATGGCTGACCTCGCAGTTGACCTGTCCAAGCTCCGCCCACAAATTCGTTAATTAAAAAACGGACATACTTCACCGAGTCTTTCAAGAAGAGTCTTTCAATGTCCACCTAACTACTATTGAGTAGGTCCTCCCCATGCCACCAATCTAACCCTCATCCATCAAGACATGGACTCCACAAGACCTCTGAAGGTGTTCTGTGGTGTCCGGCTCCAAGAAATTACAGCAGATCCCTGGTCGTCCATGACCCCGTAGCCGGTTCGCCCCCCACACCAGGGGCAGTGAGCACATTTTTTGATATGCATTGGTTCTCCTAAATATCGATATACATCACCCAGCCCTCGGGTGGTCACACACACTATCTGCTGCACTGGACATCCAACTCTTCAAGCACCCCTTAACAGAGTGTACAATCAGCCATCATGCTGATGGATGCTGATCTACAATAAAGGACACCTTCACTCCAAACCATACTGCACCACCGATCAAGTCCCTTTAATTGCTGGACCAAAGACACACGAGTGTATCCATGGACACTGTCCTTCCAGGGAAATGACCTGTCATTGATTTAAACCTCAATACCTTTACTTAACGTTTTCCGTCTACCGTTGAGTCACTACAGAACCCAACCCCGTTTTTACAGTGTACGCTACAATTTCTTATTGCTGAAAAGCTTGCCCAAGCAGGTGACAGCAGCTGTGAAGGACTGCATCCGCAGGCCAATAGATCAATTAAGATCAGGCCTGAGCTAATACCAAAGCGATGGCTCACTGCCCGACGGGCGTTTGTGCTTTGGAGACCTCCATAAACGTTACTGAGCGGTGCTCTCCATGCTGAACATTCCTATACATCATCTGCCTCCTTGAGATGGTCATAAACATAATCCTTCATCCTCTCATTTTTGGATTCGGAAGCTGAAATGAGGGAGGGATTGCAGAAAGGACCAGCATTTCCTCCTCCATCATCTCTCGCCTGTCTCTCTCTCTCTCTCTCTCCCCCCCACTTTCTCTCCTCCTTGTTCAGCAGATGTCAGATCTCAAGATGCTTTTACAGCTTCTGAGATTCATGGAGATGACATGGCCATTTAACTCGCGCTCATATTTTAATCATTTCTTGAGCCGAGCCGGGCAGCCAACCAAAGTGTTTCAGAGAGGGGTGAAACGAGGGTGAAGGGCAGAGGGGTCTCTTGTCTTTTTTTTTTTTTTTTTTTTTTTTTTTTTTCTTTTTTTTTTTCATTTTCCTCTGAAGTTTAGTTTTAGCAGTGTTTGGACTTTTTCATTTTCTCGAAATAAAACAGGCTTTCGAAGAGATGAGCGGGTGCACAGCGTAGAACTGTGGGTGGTTGACGGGGCATAAAATATTACATCGAGAAACAATATAAATTTTTTTGACACACAGACACACCGGATCTTGTCCAGCCTCCTCGGGTGTCTCTCGCTTTGCTGAGACACCAACAGGACACAGAAGTGTCCAGTAATTATGGAATTTGGCTGATGTTATCCGTATCACTGTTACCGAGGAAGGAGATTGCAAGGTCTTGGTGTTTCATCTGCCATAGGAAGGGTGGTAAACTCTGCATGAACCTGGCATTCCAATACTGGGATTGCCCAGCCCACCCCTCCACCTCACCAACCACTTACAGCCCTTTAGTTCAGAAGATCCAGTAACATTCCGGAAAACAATGTAGACTGGACAAATCGTTGCGTTGTCCTTTCCCAGAACACAATTTGTACCCTAACCAATTGAAAGGTTCCTCACATTCCCACACCTCTATTACTAACATGGCTCTTTATGGACCCATAAGAGGTTCCTCTAGGAGCTCCAGAATCTACCAGCCCAAAGATGATCTCAAAATCTGTGTTCATCAAAATTCGCCTCAAGTCGTTTGCATTTCCATTTGAATTGAGTCATACAGGAAAGCAGGGTTTGCATTTTATCTCCCAAATCAACACCGAAACGAGGAAGCAGACTGGTGCAGCGTGTTTTTTTTCCAGTGGGAGGTTCCTCAGTGCGGTTTGGGCTGGATATTTTAGTCCGATCTCTGAAAATGTGATGACTTGACTAACGAGACATGAAATTAGCGCAGAATGTCCTCCTGCACTTGTAACCTGTGGTATCTAAAACCGTACTTCTGCTTATCATCTTATGTGGTTCAAGTTTATGAACTGTTTCACAACAGCTTGTGGTTTCACTTCCCAGCTCAGAGCTTCTATGGTTCAAAGTTCATTTGAATTCATACTGAGTCATCAGGCTGGAATTTGGTGACGTGGGCTTTTACCTTGGGTTGATTGAAACTCTTTAGAGTCTTTAGAGGAACCGACAGAATTACACTAATAAATTTCTCGTATTGTTTTTGTAAACATGTTTTCATTGTTGTACGTTATTAATTCATAAGCTTCTCGCAAATATCTGCTACTAATAAGACGAAATGTCTGTAGGACGTGTCTATGTGCTTGAAGAACAAACCAAAATTTTGATTTTCTATGTTGGAACTGAAGTTCCTCTCATTGTTTATCCTTTAAGGTGTAGTTGTAACAGTGTGGGAAACTACCTCCACCATGTGTGGAAGCTGCTGTTTACCAATGAGCTGTTTCTTCTCTCACCGTAACTGACCACTGACCGAGTAATACATTAGTTAACTGTCCCATAATTTTATTACCCAGCGTTGCTTTCACACACCCACAGACAGGCACGTCTCCACAGCGTGTGACCGCAGGGTAACAGCCAGCATGTCTGCGAAGTGGCTTGCGGTTGCCAGATTGATGTGGAGTGCTTGAGGTTGCCAGGCTGTTGGAGCAGGTCCTGCCTAATCGGAGTGGGGAGGAATCCGCCCTATTTAACAAGATGCCCAATAGCATTAAACACCGCCAGCGGTTGATGTGTCTCAGCACAGAATGCCACTCTAGAATGCCATCCAGAGATTTGAGGTTTGAGATTGCTTTGGCACTCATAGGGGGTCTGGAAATGAGACACTTCTGTCCATTTTGTCTCAATTGGCACTTATTCTGCTGGGATGGAGAGCAGTGTGGACCGGACTGCGATACTGACTGTGAAAAACACTTTTCAGTCTAATCTCCATCAGTGACCTACAACGCAAAAACACATGGCCATTAGCCAAAACATTAAAACCACAGACTGGTGAAATCAGTAACCCTAATAGTATCGATAGTATTTGATCAAGGTCAAGTTTGGTGAAGTGGTGCCCACACACCTTGAACGATGTGGTTGTAGGTTCGCCTGTGCCTTTGTTAATTCATCCAGTTGTTGATTAATACGGTTGTAGGTTTTCTACGTTTTATAAATGTTTTTATTCTGCTCTCACTTCTATCATCTGTATCCATGGAATAACTGAATCTCCCAACAATTCCGGTCCATCCCAACAGTATTGATGATGTGATGGGCGAAGAATGTCTTATTCGAGCTGTTCCTGTGAAGTTAAATCGAAGTTTAAGAAAACACCATCGGTTGCTTTCACTTTCCTTGAAGTGATGTTGTTCTGGTAACCTGACGGAGTTCTGATGAAAACCCACATCACTATGCCGGGAATGCTTCACCACTCGCTCTGGAATTGCAGTCTCGGCTCTGAGAGAAGCATTTACACTGAACTTCAGCTTCATTAGGAAACACTGATCCACGTTTCAGAGTGTTTCCGGGCTGCTGGTTTCTGCTGAAAGCGAGGTTGTTCGCCACAGATACAGCAGATGGAGATCAGCGTAGAACATTCCGGACTACTCCTTTAAGGAATGGCAGGGCTACACAAATGTACAACCTTGGGAGTTTGGTTTACAAAATGAATCAAATGGAAAGAAGCGTAAATGTGAGAGTGTGTGTGTGAGAGAGAGGGAGAGAGAGAGAGAGAGGGAGAGAGAGAGAGAGAGAGAGAGCCTTGAGAGAGTTTTAAAAGCCCTTATGCTCTCTCATGAATTTGGCATGCTGGTAGTTCCAACCTTTCTGCTTCCTGCTGTGAAAAAGTACCGCAACAACGGCAGACACACTGTGTGTGTGTGTGTGTGTGTGTGTGTGTGTGGGTGTGGGTGTGGGTGTGTGTGGGTGCCAGGCAGGGAAGTCATAATGTAGAAGTTTGGCTGGTGATGACCTAATGAATTCCATATTGGATCATTATGAAACGCTCAGCTCGAAACTCCACTTACCTGTCAGGCCTCATTTTCCGAGTCGCATTGAAGCCGATGAGCCGAGTGCAGATCTTTTTTAAGCCCGATTTGGCCGACACCCAAACAGGAATCTGATTCATATCCGAAAATGTAGATTTCAGACAGGACATATAAGAAATTCCCTTATATCTGATATATTTGTCCAGTATTGTGATTATATCTTTATATTTCTACAATGACTAACATGGCGTTACGTTTTGCTAGATACGATATCTATATGGGTCTATGTACCCTATGTGCTTATGTGCCCTATATGTGAACATACTTACATAAGTTCATGTATATTTTATATAAATATATACATATTTATTCTTTCTTAAATCAAAAACATGCTCAAATTCTATATGACAGACATTGTGAGTAGTCAGGATCTCCTATAGGTCCTATAGGTCTCCTATAAATACTTTATGAATTGTTTGGCGAATTAAAGAACGTTAAACGACGTTAGAGTTCTAAAAGTTGATGGTGTGCCGGTTCCTCCTCCGGCGCAAATGATGCCTGAAATCCACGAACGGTACTTGTGATCGGATTACCTCGGACGCAGATGTGAACTTGGCCAAAGAACCGTTTATAGCACTTTGATTTTAGGAGCGTAGAACCACGGGCTTGTGTTGATGTACAACTGGAGCATGTGATTGTAGGCTGTGGACAGACATGATGTGGCTTAAAGAAAGAACTCGGTTTCTAGAACTACGTACGTCTGGCCTTGGGTTCCGTGCCTGGTCTGCGTTATCTCCAGGACCTGGTCTGATACAACGGCTGAAGGTATTAAGATTAAGATTAAGATTATACATCATTATGCGATGATCACACAGCTAACTCTTCACAGGACAGAAATGGAACCTTATGGAACGTCCTTTATTCGCTGTCTTTCCATTTATTCCATTTCTGATCAGTCTCTTCCTGACCTTCACTGCTACGGCCACTTCAACGAAACAATCACGGAAGAGATGATTCCTCTCTGCAACCTAGCAACCTTGGCTTCCTCTCCACCTTCTCCATTTCTCTGTGTAAGGCGAAAATAGAGCCGTGTAGTGTTGTCCTTCCTGCCCCCCCGCACATACACACGGTTGTCCTTAATGTGTCCATCTGTTGTCTGCGAGTCAGCCAGGGCTTTGCTGTATTGATCCATTATTGATTAGCAAGGCCAGCCTTGCCCTAGTGAGTCAACGAAGCCTAGCAAATACTTTGAGCCCCGTCAAACGAACACCTCTCCAAACCGGACGTACAGGTCCCTCACTCCCACGGGTGGTTTAAAGTCTTACCCATTTTTCTCACACTCCTTCACTCACACCCAGGGGTTTGAACATGTCGTTGAACCCTGTAGACTCTGTCAGTAGACCCACACTTCAGTTCTTCACTCTTATAACAACGATGTTCTTATAGTTGATCTCAATTTCATAGGTCCTAAAGTTGAGCCCTGTGGAACTCCACAAGATGCATTAAACCAAACGGTTCCAAAACAATAGATTATGAATAATAACTGAAGCCCAAGCCAACTTTTTGGTGCTCCAGTGGCAGCGCAAGATCAGAATTGGCACAAGTGCTCTACAGATATGCCATGCCTTTCTTAGCGGTTGAATGACATGCACGTTTCTTCAAAAAGGGTCTAAATCAAACGGCAAAATAACAATTGCAATGGATTGGACTTAATATCGCCAGTCCTTTCACATAAGCCTGGATGGCTCGATTCAGGACTTGTGTAACGATACCCTCAGTCCCACGTTTCACTATTTGATGCCAGACTGCAAGTGAGATTTTTGCTTCCCTCGTCTCAACTCTCCAAGCCCTTCTCCCGGGTGTTTGTCGATGACCTCATCACCTGTCTCTCCTTGTTGGTTTTTGCCTTTCATCTCACCTTCCTCTCCTCCTGTCCTCGTCTTCCTCGCACCTGGTCCTGTCACAGTTTGACCCACTTGCCAACGACCTGATGGCTCCTCAGCTGGCTTCTTGCATTGCAGGGCCGTCCTAGCTGTGACCTCGTTACAGGGTGGATATCAGGGCTGAATGATTTGGACAGTATACTAGTATTGCGATTGCATTGCTCCATATGGTGATATACGTCCCTTACAGCTGGGGTTCCGCTTTAATAGGTAAAGGATTGCATTCTTGTCCCTAGTAAAACTTTTATTTGTGTTGTGTGTCTCCACCAGTCCAAAGAACCCTTTAACCAAGCAAAGGACCATTTCAGCATTCCTATGGTTCTGAATTGTCTTGGTTCTAGAAGCAGGAGGACTAACTGCTTGTTTTGAGACCCGAACCTGGCTTGTATTTGCTATTTCGTTCCTTTGCTTCAAAACAAATCTATAACACATGGTGGTTCTGCTGTGAAACAGAAAAGGCACTGAAGGTGTTCTTTGAAAAAACAATAGTTGTTACAATATAGAACCTTAGGGAATCGAACACCCATTGAAGCCGTGATGGTTCTAGAAGCTCACAGCTTGCAGTGATTGGTTGAGGGCTCATTAGGATATTCGCTTTATGGGAATCATAAAGGTAATATCACAATAAGATTAACGGTGCACTATTGTGACGCCATTCCTCTACACAGAGTAATTACACCCTGCAGGACTCGGCGGATGTGTGTTGGCACGACTGGTGCACTGTTCCTTCACAGAGGACTAATGCCATTTGCATGCCCAGTGTAGCGAGCTGTCCAAGGAAAAGCAGCGCTGACCTTTTAAAGATAATTCTCCACACTGAGCCACGTTCCCTCGGGACTGTTTTAAGAGAAACTGGCGCGGGCTGAACTATTTCAGTTGTTTTTTTTTTTTAAAAGTAAACCTGTTACCTAATCTACCTGAAGCAGGTCTGCTTAAATATAGATGGGAACGTCGTTTCCGATCTTGTTTCTCCATCAGGGAGTACCTGAACTGATTCTTTGCCTCTGAAACTGTGCTGACTAAATAGGTTCTGTGCAGAATAAACTTTGGTCTTATTATGTCATGAGTTACACTGTGGCCCACGTGGTTCTTTGACTTGTATCGACCCTTTTTGGTGCAAATGGAACCATTTTTGTTCTCCAGCATGTTTCCACCAATCAAACCCTCTCCCCCTATCACATAGGAACATTACCAGATCATTTTCACACCTTCAGGGGGACCATGATTCCAGTCCAAAACGTGACACCGCCACCTCCGTGCTGACGTTGCAGTCTTCTTGGGACATGGTGGCCATCCACCAACCATGCGTCTGGACCATCCAGGGATGCACAGCACTCATCAGTAAACAAGACTGTTTGAAAAGTTGTCCTCGTGCATGTCTGCCCAGTTCTGCATGTGAGCATTGGTTGGGGTGATCACAACATGCATGTTATGCACAACAGCAAGCTTCTGGAGGACCTTACACTTTTAATCTGACAAATTTGTCCGTCGTCGTGTCTTTACCTGAACAAAGCCATCTGTGCTCTGAATCGGACACAAACCTCTTCACTGTGCGATGATTAAGCTTAAGTAGCTGTGGTTGGTAAGTGGTTACTAAGGTGTTTCTAGGCCATTACTTAGGTGTTGCAATCGTATAGGTGTTGGTTGCTAAGATGTTCGATTTTTGCACGCAAATAGCACCCGTTTGGTACAGTGACTCCTATGTGTGCACTCCTCTGGCCTAGCCTCTGCGCTGACGTTGACTAATCCTGACAAAATAAGTACAGTGGACACTTCGGTCTTATTATGCAATCAACTAAACTGTGGTCCCCTTCTCTCAGCTCAGTTCAGGTTCAGATTCTGAGGTCAAGCTCACATTCCGCTTTGCAATTTCAAGAGCGGTCAGACATCAGTACACTGGATGTCCGAAACATTAGTGGACACCCCTTCCAACGAATGCATTCGGCTACTCTCGTGTGTGTACCCGTTGCTGACACAGCTTATCTAAGTACTGCCAAAAGAATAGGACTCTCTGAAGCAGATCAGCATAAACCTATTGGCACCATGTCTAATGCCAGGCAAGGGCTAGAGGGTTACAAAGCAGTGGAACTGTGTGTGGGATGTTGCTCGCTGGGGAGTTGGGGACGAGGTGGGGGTGGTCATCATCTAATATCCTGACCTCATTTAGACCTCTGTCACTGGATGCAATCAAATCCTCACAGCAAATCGTAATCTATTAGAAACTCTTCCCTGCTCGGTAGGGACTCCAACAAAAGCAGGATCAACTCTTTAATGCCCTTGATTTCAGAACAAACAGAGGAGCCGTCCCAATACTTTTGTCCACGTGTGAGAGTCTCGTCGTTAAAAAGCTGATATTTTATTGAAGCGTTTTTCATTTTTTTCTCCAGCAAAGTTTTCGAGTGCTGGTCGCCGCGGCGGTCTGGCTCATCCTCGCCGAGCTGCCGTTTCTCAGCCGCTTCCATCCTGCGGTTTTGTCCTATCCGATTTATTCTTGTCGGCCTTTTAGTGGGCGAGTGCAATCCATGCCCTTCTCTCCCTCTCTTTCTCTCCAGCCGCTGCTCTTTCCTCTTTTATCCCTCGTTCCTCTCTGACTCGCTCGCCCCCTCCTCCCCACCTCATCCTTCTCTGCGATTCTGGCCACGTAATGGATCTGTCTGTCTGCTAAAGCTCCTGTCTCTTTTGCTTGCCCTTGTCATCCTTTCCTCCTCACGCCTCCCCATCTTCACTGCTTCTTCTTTTCGGTCCTCCTCTTCCTCCTCTTCTTTATTTTACTGACCACTTCCTTTTCTCTGACCTCTTTTTTGACCAATTCCTTCTCTTTGCTTCATTTTCTGATCACTTCCTTCTCGTCCTTCTTTTTTCATCCTCCTCTTTCTGAATTTTATTTTCTTTCTGATCCCCTCCTCCTCTCCTTTTTCTTCTTTTCTGGCTCCCTCCTCTTCCTCCTTCTCGCCTCCTTTTTTTGGCCTCCTCATCTTCCTCTTATTTTGTTTGATTCCTCCTGCTCCTAATCTTTTCTGGCCTCCTCCTCCTTCTTCTCATCTTCTTTTCTGACCTGTTCCTTCTCCACATATTTGGTTCAGGCCTCCATCTTCTCCTCATTGTTACCGTCCTCCTTCTGCTCCTCAGCTTTGTTTCTGGCCTCCTTCTCCTTGTCTTCATTTCTGGCCTCCATGCCTCTTCATCTCATCCTCTATGTTTCATTCCTCCTTCCTCTCCTCCTCTTCATTTCTGATCTCCATCTTTTCTTTCCTTTTCTTTTTTCTCCTGGATTCATCTTGTTGGTTTTCTACTTGCATTTCCCACATTTTCTGGAGTCACACTCCTCTCCACTCATGCGCTGACCTCCCTCTCCTCGCTTCGTCTCCATTTCATATTTTTTTCGAGCGTTGAAGGTCAGGGCTCAGGGATAATGGAGCAATATCCTGCTCTGGTCCTTGACCACTGTGTCCTTCTGCCTGTTGCTGCGTTCCACAAGTAGTGCTTGTTGATTCTGGCTTTGTGGTCTAGTGTTTCCACATATCTGAGCTGATGGAACCACACCTTGGATCTCCAGAACAGTAACTGTACTACATTAATGCATGCCAAACGTTTGTGGGCAACCTTGCCAAGGAAACCTATCCTCTGCTGTCTATGAGACGACCGGGCATCATTACCTTCATCTGCTGACCACATCCAGTCTGGTTTTTGTGAGAACACTGAGGGCAACTCAAGAATTGGATCTGCTGTGAATGTTCTAATCAGCAAAGCCGTGAAGATAGTGGAGCTACATCTGGTTACGAGAACCCTGATTACACCAGCACAGCAACATGACCTTTCAGACATGAGGAGATCAGGTTTCAGATAAACCCAAGGCAGCTCTGGACACTGGAAAAAGCTGGAAGGTGCATGTGCAGATGAATAGCACTGGTTAAACGATTTCCAGGTGGTTGTGAGAGTGTGTGTAGGTGGTGAGAATGGGCTTTCTAAGCAGACTGTATGGATGATCTTGATATGTGGCTGCAGATGTTTGGAGACCTTCTGATCTAAAAAGAAAATGGGAAATTTGAATCATGTAATGAATTTAGGCCTGACGCATAAATGACACTTCCGAATTATTTACGAGAGCAGGACGTGACCTTGATGACCTTGGTCTGCGCTCTGTCTGAGGTGAGCTGTGATGTCCCACGTATCACGTTAAACCAGGTCTGAGGAGAGTTCAGAACTGACACCCACATGGTATTGAAAACCACATCACAGTGGATTCGCCCTCTAAACACTCCTTATTCAACACTGATGGGGGCAAAATAACCGGATTGGAACTTCCCGACTTCCGGCCGAGTCGTGACCTCGCACGTGTCTGCGTTCGGTTAGAAAATACATTTATAGAACAACAGATCGTCCACTAATGTTGTGACGAGCTTCGTTTAATCAGATTGAATCAAGTTGTCCAGTCTAATAAAGCTGCTGAGAGAGAGAGAGAGAGAGAGAGAGAGAGAGAGAGAGAGATGAAATGAGCCTCTAATGAATAGAATGAGTTCTGTGTGTGTGTGTGTGTGTGTGTGTGTGTGTTTGGTATGGTGACACCGCGGAGACAGAGAGCTTTGTGTGTACTTTACTTTCATCAACCACACTGGCTTTGTGTGTGTGTGTGTGTGTGTGTGTGTGTGTGTGTGTGTGTGTGTGACACCTATCATTCGTGTGCATTTGAGGGGTTGAGCTATAGAGAGGGCCAAACAAGTGGACCAACAGTAGTGGCTTTCTTCACCTGAGTGAAGGATGTCAATAGAGCATTCTCTTTCTCTCTCACGCTCTCTCTTTCTCTCTCACGCTCTCTCGCTCGCAATCCAACCTTAAAGGACTAGTTCAGTTTAAAATGTAATGAACATGGTTGGTCACAGGGAGAGAGAGGAGGACATAGGTGGGTACGGCCTGTAGAAGACAGAGGTGCAGTGGGGTCTGTGGAGGGAGGGAGAGACAGAGAGACAGAGAGAGAGGACATAGGTGGAGCACGGCCTGTAGAGAGAGAGAGAGAGAGAGAGAGGTTGCAGTGGCCAATTAGAGTTAGAGAGAGAAGAGAGAGAGAGAGAGAGAGAGAGAGAGAGAGAGGTGTGGGTTTGGGTGGTGAGAGGATCTAAACTCTAATTAGTGCAGCTGAGACTGAAGGACAGAAAAGTAAAGCGGCTGTTCTTTCGTTCACCTGAACTCTGACGACTTTACTCCAAACCCGAGCCGCCGTCTTCCTGCTGATAATGAAGAAGAATCCTGAATGAGCTGAGGTCCCGAATCTGATTGGCTGAAACACCACCGGCTCTGTTTTAACCGACGTGCTGCTCGTTGTTGTTATTAAACGTGTGTTAGATCCTGTTTTCAGTGCATAAACTGGGAATTTGGGTTGTTTATTAGATTAAATGACGTTTGTGTTCATCTTATAAATCTGGATCTTCATCCTCGTTCTTCACCTTCACTGAAGGCTGCAGCTCTGTAGATGTTCGTCTTCTGGGTGAGCATTGTGTGCTCTCTAAGATTTCCACCCGTGAGTCCAAAGGCCTCATCCTACTCCTCCCTGTTCTCTCCTCCACATGGAGGAGTCCTATTGGAGTAACCACGTGCCATCCATTTCCTTCCTTTATGATTCAGAGATCATCATTGCATTACTAAAGCGTTAGAGCTCCAGCAGTGACCAGCAGTGACCAGCGTGGCGGCAGTACTCAGATAACATGGTGCTTTTCCTGGCATTAAATACACCACACGCTCTCCGTCTTTAATTAAGCATTGATGGAAAAAATGAGCGGTAGAATTTCACGTTAGCGCTGGGCGATAAGACCTCAAATCAGTATCGCGATTAATCGAACATTTTACCTCGATTACGATTAATGAAGAATTTATTTAATGGGTCCAAACGACGGATGTGTCCATGACATCCAGTTTGCTTTAAATCTGGAAGCCTCTGTTCAAGATGATGTTAGAATCTAGTTAGAACTATGGACATGGAACATGAACCAGTTACCAGGTTCCAGTAATGAGTAGAGTTGGGTGGCGTCAATTAGGGGAGGTACCGTGCAGTGGAAAATCCCCAGTGACTGAAAACCGAGTTCAGCAAGGATGGAAAGAACCTCAAATTTGTGTCTGACCTAAATATGAGCTCTCGCGTAGCGATTTTTACGTAGAACTCAGACTGTAATGAGCTCGATCGGCTGTCGTTTACCAGGTAAATAAGATCAGGTGATGACTGTCACTGCTTTATGGAAGGAACCTGTGGGTCTGAGCGGTGTCCTCCACCATCGCATCAGTGCTGAATGCCGTGTACGTCTGATCGTTCTTAGCAGCAAGTCACCAGTCGATGCGTCGTCGAAACTTTGACTTCAGTTTTCGGTCCGTTTGTCACGGAATTCTGATCCGATGTCAAGAACGACGGATTCACAAACGTGTCAAAAAGTGAAGCATGAGAGACAGTTTTTTTTTTTTTTTTTGAGACAACAAAAGTTTTAAATTATGAAGTGTAAGCCCCTTCGCTCTCTCTCTCTCTCTCTCTCTCTCTCTCTCTCTCGCTCTCTCGCTCTCTCTCGCTCTCTCTCTCTTGCTCTCTCTCTCAGGTTGTTTCTGTCCTACTTTTCCTCTTTTAGCTCCTCCGTCTCTGTGTTTATTTATTTAGATGCAGGGAGAGTGAGGTTTGATGGATGGGTGGATTGATGATGGAGGGAGGAAGGGATGGAGGAATGTGGGGGAGTGTGTGTGGGGGTGAAGGGGAGGTTGGTATCCTTGGTGAAGAGGTGCAGCTGACAGTATCACCAGCATGAAGAAAGAAGTTTTGTGTGTGTGTGTGTGTGTGTGTGTGTGTGTTTGGTGGCCCCCTGGCACTAATTTTGGGGTGTTATTTCACTGTTAATATTGTTTGATATTGTATGTTATAAACAACCACACACACACACACACACACACACACACACACACACACACACACACACACACACACACACACACACACACACACACACACACACACACACACACACTACTGCTCCTGGTCTAAGACCGCTGTGTTTGTTCATACATACACACACTGATCAGACTGCTTTGAGGGGATCAGACACAGCAGTGCTGCTGGAGTGTTTAAACCCCTCAGTGTCACTGCTGGACAGAGAACAGTCCACCAACCAGAAATGTCCAGCCAACAGCGTCCTGTGGGCAGCGTCCTGTGAGCACTGATGAAGGACTAGAGGACGACCAACACAAACTGTGCAGAAACAGATGAGCTTCTGTCTCTGACTTTACATCTACAAGGTGGAGACACTCGGTAGGAGTGTCTGATAGAGTGGACAGTGAGTGGACACAGGGTTTAAACACTCCAGCAGCACTGCTGCGTCTGATCCAGTGAAGAACCTGAACTTCATGATTGCTTTTGTTGGAACTGAGCAACTGGGACTGAACAGAGCTGGAGTGAGAGAGAGAAAGGAAAGGGAGGGAGGGAGGGAGGGAGAGAGACAGAGAGAGATACTGATAAAGTGAGTCAGAGAGAGAGAGAAAGCAGTGTTTTTGGTTTAAGTGCAGCAGAGCTTTTTATTAGCATATTTAATTGGTTTTTCACAATAAATCTCTCTCTCTCACACACACACACACACACACACACACACACACACACACACACACACACACACACTCCTCGAGAAAGACTGATTGTGTGGAGAGAGGAAGCATTAGTGGGATTCTGTTTCTAAAACAGTTCTAATAATATTGTGTGTGTGTGTGTGTGTGTGTGTGTGTGTGTGTGTGTGTGTGTGCGTGTGTGCGTGTGTGCGTGCGTGTGTGTCAGAGGGAAGATCAGACGGGCTCTGTGAGTGAGTAAGTGTTTATATTTGGGTTTGTGTGTGAGAGATCAGTCAGCCAAGAGGGAGAGAACATTTCTTTCCGTCTTACAACCCGAGATCTTCACTTTGCGGTCAGTTAAATGTCGTACTCTAAGCTTCAAACCCCAGGATCAGAGTAACCTACAGACATATCTTAACACACTCCGAGACTTTCCCGTCGAACCCTGCTCTCATCAGCGTGTGAGGAATAATCAGTGAGGAATCCAGCTCCAATTCACTCGTTTCCAACGGAATTCAATCCCAGTTTAAATCCCGAAGCAGCTTCCAGTGCATGTTTAGTGCTCTGTCCACGTGAACATGATCGACCTGCACACAGACTCTGACTGATCAGAGAGAGGGGGCGGGGCTAATGACATCACTGACCCAGATATTGGATTATAGAGGCAAATGAGGGGGGAGGGGCTGTTTGCTTGCTTTCTTTGCACACAGTGTTCAAATTTCAGAATAAAAGTCCTTTTGTTTTCAGCTCAAAACACGCTTTTTTCCATCAACCTGGAACGGGCTCCGGGTGTCTTGTTTAGACAGTTCCACAGATACTACTTCTTGACAGACTGGTGTCACAGAAAGCTGATAAGGGTGTGTGTGTGTGTGTGTGTGTGTGTGTGTGTGTGTGTGTGTGTGTGTGTGTGTGTTCTAACAACAACACTGTCAAGTCTCAATATTTGCTCTGTGGATGGAGGCAGAGATGAAGAGATGGTGACGAAGGAAAAGCTAAAGGGCTGGACAGTCGGACCAGGACGCTGAGCAGAGAAGAGGTGGGATCGGTCTAAGGTTACAACCCAATCCTCTCAGCAGGGGGCCAGAAATAGACCACCTCCAGTGAGGCCAGTCGGTGTGTAGCAGGAACACTGAACCCTGCTTTGCACATTTAGTCTGGAGTTCAGGACTGAGTTTTTTAAGCTTCGGGAAAACCACATCAACCACCCGTGCTTTAGTAACTCGTTAGAAACCGTCACACAATGTGTAGCTATGGTCACAGCAGTCAGTAAACATAACCATTACAATGGGATGACGGGGCAACCATTTATAAACCAACCTAGCAACCACATCTGAAACAACAGCAACCACCTGTTGCAACAGTTCCTGAAACACACTAGCAGTCATCTGACACTATTTCAGAAACCCCACGATGCTCTGGAATCCAGCTCTGATACCCAAACCACTGCTCATCAACCCCATAAAATAACAGCCATCACATAGGATCACTGTAACGTTTCATCAACGTTTATTAACCCTGGTCCTGGAGACCCCTGTTTCTGGTCCCTCTATCTTCCAGGGCTTGTTATTGCCATGGATTTCCTGAATCAATTCAGATTCACAAGGTAACGATTTGATTCCCGGTTCGATTCGATCCGATATCGATTCATTTTGGCATATTTCACGTACGGTGATGTTTTTAATTTCTACAAACTGCAGCGCTGACGTACGTTACCGAGATATTAGGAGTATATTCGTCATTTAGTTCTGTTCGGAGTCAAACGGATCCACCTCGACCTCAGATCAACTCCAAGTGAGGCAGCAGGTCTGTTGGCTTTATTAGCTCCAGCTGAGACTCGTCACTGTGTGTCTCAGAACTCCGAACTCAGTGTGAAAACAACACTAACAGGAGTGAAATGGTGGTGTTAACCCTCTGTCTCACCTCGTAATCCCCCGGTAAGAGCTGCCGGACCAGGCTCTTCTCATACGAGCGGGTGACTGACAGACCGAAGTGTGTCTGTTGTGCTTCTCTCAAAAATCCAAAATAGATTGTGATTCACGCTGTATATTTTTGAAAAGCAGAGCCTTCAGGTTGTTGAGGGTGTGTTTATTATGTTTCTAGGACACAAACTCGCTGAATCAAGTGTTTTCTCACCGGCGGGAGCGTCGACTCTCACAGGGTCAAAGATGTGACTCGAGATCGGATCATTCAAACCAAGATCGATTTAAAAGAAAAATCTTTAATACCCACCTCTTTATCTGCTAGGGTTCTGCTGAAGGTGTAGGTGTTTATGGTATTTCACATGGTGTGTGTGTGTGTGTGTGTGTGTGAGAGAGAGAGAGAGAGAGAGAGAGTACCTGCGGATATGATTTGGAGCAGCTGTTATGTTTGTTTTTTTTTTTTCTTCTTCATCTTCCATCATATCTTTCCTCCTCTCATTACAGCAGCAACTCCGAATTCTGTGTGGGTGTGTGTGTGTGTGTGTGTGTGTGTGTGGGTGTGTGTGTGTTATTTTGCAGATTTGAAGCAAATATCTTATATTCCACCTGATCTTCCTCCAACCTGCTCCACGGACCCCCTTCTGTGTGTGTGTGTGTATGTGTGTGTAATTAGCTTTTCTCTGATGTCACAGGAGTGTGTGTGTGTGTATGTTTGTGTGTGTGTAAATCCAGGATGATCCGCGCCTAATCAGAAGCTTCCACTTAATCTCACACACATCGTCTAATGGAGACGCTGCAAGCCGGCTCATTTAACAGCTTAATGCTGTGTGTGTGTGTGTGTGTGTGTGTGTGTGTGTGTGTGTGTGTGTGTGTGTGTGTGTGTGTGTGTGTATAGGTGTTGTTTTTTGTTCGTTTAGCAGATGTAGCGTTATGCACACACACAAACTCATGCAGGTCTGATGAGCTGCCTCCGCTCTGACGATGTAATCACACACCACTGGTGTAATTAGTGTGTGTGTGTGTGTGTGTGTGTGTGTGTGTGTGTGTGTGTGTGTGTATAGAAGGCAGGTAGTGATCCACTGATTGCCTCTTATCATGCTTTTTTTAAATCACCCATGTTACATTATGCTAATTATGCCGTAACTGCAGCTCACACGGCTCCATCAAACCTGGATGATCTCGTTAAATTCCGTCTTTGATCTTTCGTGTTGTTTCACTAAATCACCTGTGTTCCGTTAAACTGCCAGTGCTGTGATGATAACCACTACGGGCACTTTCCTACATTCAGTGATATTAACACCCTAATAACCGCCTGACATCCACCTAACGCTGAAGGATCCAACTTGGATACCTTAACATCTGCTTAGCAACACCCTAGCAACCACCTGTAATAACAGAGCAACCACCTGTAATACCATGGCGAGGATATTTCCACCCGTATACCTGTACCCTATTCTGACTACTATAGCATTTATGAAACAGCAACCCCCTGTCACTCAGCTACCTTGGTCAAGATCAGTGTTTGGATCACTACGGCAACCATCCTAGTTACATCCTTGCAACCAGTTACCGTAGCAAAAGCCTTGGTCATTACCAACAATGGGGTAGATACCATCTGAAACACCAGAGTGACCACCTGATGGCACCTGATGGCATTCTAGAACCTTGTGTGTGTGTGTGTGTGTGTGTGTGTGTGTGTGTGTGTGTGTGTGTGTGTGTGTGTGTGTGTGTGGCTTTT
>CM067507.1:2411156-2591156 GCA_034509495.1 Acestrorhynchus altus | reverse complement strand
CTGACTCACTGATCTTTTGAGGTTTGATGAAGTGATGCAGGGATGTTTGGAAAGGGTGATGGAGCGGCGGTAATGGAGGGACAGTGCAGGGATGGGAGGGATGGAAAGGGCAATGGAGGGATGATGCAGGGACGTTTTGAGGGGGCGATCGAGGTCTAATGAGGGATCTTCTGAGGGGTGACGAAAGGGGTGATTGAGGGATGATGGTCGGATGTTTTGAAAAGTGATGGAGGAGCGATGGAAGGGCGACGGTGGATTGATGGAGTGACGCAGAGATGTTTGAGGAGTGATGCCGAAATGTTTGGAGGGGCAATGGTGGAGATTTGATTGATGACGGAGGGGTGATGGAAGGATGATGCAGGGGTGTGTGGAGCGATGACGGAGGGTGAAGATGTCACTCGGGCCTTTATTAGAGTGGTGGTGTGGTCGAGGTGTCTCTCAGCTGCAGTGTGATGTGATGACGAGTGACAGGCCTCAGAAAAGGACAGGATGGTGTTTGTGCGATTTACATCTGTGTGTGTGTGTGTGTGTGTGTGTGTGTGTGTGTGTGTTACCTGCAGGCAGGACAGCAGTGTAAAGTAGAGCAGCGATGACACACAGCTTCTGTTTTCCTCTTTCTCTGCTGCTTCTCCATTAGCCCACCCTGTTCCTCCCCTACTGACCCTACGAGACTCACGATGGTATTGTTCTGATCTGATTCTGACCTTTCAAATCCATCTTTCAGTTCCGGGACAGTAGGGTGTTTAGGGTGTTTAGGTGACACTGTTGTATCACTGTGTGTGGATATTCATATTGACATTATGAATTCATTTGCCTTCACACTTTAAAGGGTTCTTCACTAAAGAAAAAGGTTCTATGTAAAGCTCTCGCTATTTAAAGGTGTATTGTGTGTACAGTGTAGTTGGTAACAACTCTTTTTGGTGCCATGTAGAACCCAAAAGGTCTGGTATAGAGCACCGCAGCCCTTTATCACGCAAAGGGTTCATGGTTCTATGTAGAACCGTTTTCTTTGCTGAGAACCACTTCTTGTTAAGTGTGTCCCTTTTTGATGCTATATAGAGCTCTTCGGAAAGGTTCTACATAGACCCCTCGACAGTGATGCAAAGACACCCTTTAATCATGCTGGTGGTCTGCTGACTCGGATAGTGCATCGTGAGGTTCCACTCTGCAATTCCCGAATCTTTATTGACGTGGTTATTACAGAGCGTGCACGGAGCTTGTAAATGCTAATGTGGAACTCCGGATCTGTCAGTTGAAGAGGAATGAGCTTCAGCTTATGAGTGTAACGATGATGAATAGGGTTCCTGGTTCCAGCTGCCGGGGTTCTTTCCTTTCTCCTTCCTGGCTGAGAAATTCCGAGGCTGAAAGTTTACTGTTCGGAAGATTAGAAAAGGCTGCGTCACCGTAAACAGAACCGGTTTTTCAGCCCTTCCCTCTTTCGGCCTCATTAGAGAAATGGAGGGAACTGGAACATTTCTGACTGGACTTGTGTGGGTGGTACAGAACCTCGATCCACAGTTAATCTGAGTTTACCGACGCAACACTCGCCCACCGTGCACTATAGTGGAGGACGGGGTATTAAACGGTCATTATCTTCTGGTCAGTGTATTAACCTGTGGCTTCTACGTTACCTCGTCAGAAGGACGGCGTTCACCTGTGTTATTGGTACGGTCAATAAACCAGAAACCACTTGTTTGTGTATGGTTTCGCTTCCTTGTTTTGTGTGTGTGTGTGTGTGTGTGTGTGTGTGTGTGTGTGTGTGTGTGTGTGTGTGTGTGTGTGTGTGTGTGTGTGTGTGTGTGCACCACAGAATCCACACCTGTAAGACAAACGTTCACAATATGCTCTGTCAGAGCGCTGGAGGATGATGAATGGCTTGAGGAATGCGAGATTTTCCTTTATAGCCTTTTGTGTTCACCCTATAGATACACACACACACACACACACACACCCCTGTTGAAAGCTGGAGCGGTGCCCCAGTTCCTGTTTTGTTAAAGCAAAAGTTTGTTGAAAAATCCAATGAACGTGATTCATCGCGGCTCCGGATACATTCGGTCAGCAAGGACGTTTTGATATCTGACCCGTGTTTCAATAACTCAGACCAGGAGATGCTAAACGGACTATGATAACAAACACGCTGACCTGTGTCTCATTTCCAGTAACACCAGCGTGGCACATTTGACCAAACCATTATGACATTGGATTGTCACCATGACCGCCTGTGACCCTTCTGGTTAACCGATATAACCAGTGTGAGGATGGTGCTTAACCCGCCTGACTGAGATGGTTGACCACCATGACCAGGCCAGTCAACCACTGTGACAAGACTGGATGGCCACCATGATCATGTATGCTGATTCTTGTCAGCCAGCAATACCAGTATAACTATGGTGGCCAACCAGTAACCAGGAGATACTCCATGTTTGACTTTTTTTGGACAGTGTCCTGTTCTCACATCCCTCCTCTTCCTCTGCAGGCTCACTGGCGCAGCGCGTGAAGGTGCAGCCGGAAGTGGTGTCGTATCCAGGCCAGACCGTGACCCTGCGGTGCCAGTTCCCGGATCCAGGCCAAACCGAGCTCACACAGGTCAGACTTTGTTGGAAAACACACACACACACACACACACACACACACACACACACACACACACACACACACACACTGTCAGGGCTTTTAACCTGTCCAGCCTGATTGACAAGCCTGGTCATGGTAAGTGACCAGCCCAACCACTGTAATGAAACTGGATGACCACCATGACCACATATGGCAATTAACATGACCAGTATGACCAGGGTGGTTAAGCAGACTGACTATGACAACCAACTATGACAAAGCTGGATGACCATAATGACCATATATGGCAATTCTGGTCAACCAGCATGACCAAGATGATCGACCATGACCAGGCTAGTCAGCGACTGATGAAATTGGTGGACCACTATGACCGTATATGATCTATGGTGGATGACCAGGCTAGTTAATTACTGTGATACAACTGGCTGACCACCATGACCAGTATGAACAGTGGTCAACTAGCATGACCAACTAAACCATCCAACTAAAATAAAAGCCGATGCTATGCTGGTCAGAATCTGCTAATTTTAGTTAATTTGCCAAGTAAACCATAAAAACTCATGAACATAATTTCAACGTTAGCCTCCCATTAGCAGGCAGGCTAACGCAGCTGCCATCAGCAGTGAAAATACTCGTCAATGTTATGTCATGTCCTCGATTACGTTCCACAGTAGCGGTCAGCACACTGAGGCGTATAGAAAATGATACATAAGTCATAGTTGGGACAGATTTGTTTGAAAGTCCCACCCTTCAGCAAAAAGAGCCAATCAGCTTGCTGATTATGCTGTGAGCAGTGGAGCTTTGAGTTTATAGTGGCTGGGAAACGGTTGAACTATAACTGTCTCTCTTTGCACTGTAGGTGTCCTGGATCTATGAAACAGCTGCTGGACTCCGAACCAACATTGCAGTGTTCCACCCCAAGTTTGGGGCCAATTACCCCACATCCCCACTGTCCGGGCGGGTGGGTTTCACGATGAACCCACCCCAGCTGGACAGTCCGACCATTCAGATCACAGGCATTACGATGACTGATGAGGGAAGGTACATCTGCGAGTACGCCACCTACCCCAGCGGAAACGAGCAGGGCATCACCAGCCTCGTCATCCTGGGTGAGCAGGACGAGAACGTGAAATATTTTGATTAGAAATACGACGATTCTAATCGTTATCAGCTGACTCGGCTACAGCGTTGTATTTAAAAGCTAATCGAGTTTAATTGAAGCTGTACTTGGACAGTAATAATCAATGTAAATACTGCAACTACTTCTATTAATTGTAATAAACTATCTAACTAACTAGGGGTGGGTGATATGACTGTCGCAATATTTTTTGTGTTTATTAAAAAAACAGCACAATATTGTGACAACTTTTATTATGACACGATATAATTCTCTGAGCATATTGTAGATATCAGTTTGTAATGTTTGTAGTACAACATTAACAACATTTAAATTATTATGATTAATCTAATATCTAACGCTTTCAGAAATATAATAGAAACATGAAATGTTACAATGATCAGCCCACAAATATAAGAAATTCACGTAAGATTATAAGGTATTACATTATCGGTAAAAATGGTCTTACGTTAACGGTCAAGGGCTGGTTCTTAACCAAAAATGAATCATAATTGACCTGCAGAATCAGCATAACTTTGCTGACATATTATTTTAATAATTAATTAATTAATTAATTAATTTTAATCCATATAAATTACATTAAGTTTTATTATATATATATATAATTCACTATCAGCGTAAATACACATTATATTATGCATAATTTATTACTATGCATTTTAAAAACACATGTACAAAATAAAAGTCACATCATTCACACTTCCTAAATACTCAGATTTGTTCTGTACTGTATGTCGCAGTTATTTTTTGTTGCCTCCCCGGTTTTCGTGGGCTTTAACGGGATTTATAAGTTATATTGTCAGATCAATCGCACAGCTGTTAATGTGTATGAAGTGTGGCAGTAACCTTGGCCAGGCTCTTGCTCCCTCTCCCTCTCTTTCTCGCCCTCTCCCCCTCTCCCCGCTATTGATCTGCCTGCTTATCATGCGGCGAGGCCGCTCCTCTCCTGTCGTACGCCATCTCCCTCTCTTTTCTCCTCGCCCTCGCTTTGATGTCTTTCTCCGAGCTGAACGTGTGTACAATGTGAGCGCTGTGGGTCGAGCCAAACTGCCGCCTCTCCTTCCTCCCTCCTCCCTCCTCTCATCCTCTCATCCTCTCTTCCCTCGGAGCATGCAGAAAAATAAAGGTCAAAATGTTGTAGGGCAGCACTCAAACTCCCGTACTTTGACAACTTGGAGCAGCGGCGACCAGTGAAGGCTGAGCGCTGGTGGAATCGTAAAGCAGTGACCGTGGTGATTAGTAGTTTAGTGACCGGATGCTTTATGTCCTTTTCAATCGGGCACAATGTTTGGAGCTACAGTTCCGATCCTGACGCTGTACGATATGCTGCCATCGATTTACAAATGAACGTACCGCATCAATCTCTCGATTATAATGCCACAGCCATCCGTAAGTCCACAGTCTCTGGTGGGTTAGGGAGCATGGCCTTTGGGTAACATTCTGCTTGACCTCTGGGACAACACTGTCATAACCAGGTCATAAGCAGATGTCACTTGCTGTCATGACCGATTAAGTCGAGTACAGTCTTGCCATTACCGGTAGCTGTGCTAATGGTAACGTCGGACTCGTATTACTGTACGTATTAGTCCTTTATTTGCATGCATTTGTTATGTAGCAGGGTTCTAGTAAACACGTGGTAGGACACGTCCTTGATAAGACTCCTCCTTAGTAACCTCCTTAGTGCTATCAGAAAGGTTCTCCCATGGTCCTTGCTGAATTTCAAAATCATTCGCAATTTTCAAACCCTTGAAATGCTCCAACCTTGGCTGCATCCTAGGATTTGCGATGTAGCTACTGACTAGTGTTTTTGAGCAAGGAAGCAAGATTTCAGTACGTGTTATAGCAGAACAAGGGTTGTTTTTGCCTGAGTCTCTGTATGTTTTATGTCTAGTAATGAAAAAGCCAAGATGCAAGCTTTAGACTTGTGTTAAAGGTGGCCCAGCTGTCTAAGTGCAGCCGTCTCTGTCTGGGAGTCCCTGAAAACACAGCTGGGCTCGTATGGTCTCTAAACGTGTCAGGATGAAAGCCAGTGCGATTCAGCATCTAACGTTCAAGTTATCTTATGTAAATGTCTCTGTCCTTTTCTCTTTCCTAGCCAAGCCTGTGAACAAGGCCTCCCCGGTCACCGTGCAGGCCGGCCCCAAACCAGTCATGGTAGCACGCTGCGAGTCAGCCAATGGACGTCCTGCAGCAACAATGTCCTGGGTGACATCGTTGGGAGGCAACGGAACAACCCCAAAAACCAGAGAAAACTCTGACAATACCGTGACCTCTACGAGTGAGTACTGGCTGGTCCCGACCCCGGCTGACAACGGCAAGGACATCAGCTGTGTGGTGTCGCATCGGACGCTGACCAGTCCCGAGACGATCCAGATGAACCTGGAGATTGAATGTAAGCTCACAGCTCCAACCGCCAATTAGGAGAGCTTCCGAACAGAGCGAGTCTCAAGGGCCTTGTTATTTCCAGATTGCAGCCTGGCTGTTTGCGTAGGCACTTGGGTGCACTTGAGCGATATTTTCAGTGGCGCTGATGCACGTTTTACACACTACAGGTTATTAAGCTTATTGACGATCAACAAGCGGCAGTACAGACCTCGGGCCAGATTACCATGCGCTCTGCCTTGGGGCGTACGTCACAACTGTTTAAATAAACCCTTCCTCCCCGCAGAAGAAGGTAAACACCTCTCCCTGTCCCTTTTCTCCCAGATCCTCCCCAGGTCCAGATTGTGGGATACGACAGTAACTGGTACTTAGGACGCACCAACGCCATGCTGATCTGCCAGGCTCAGGGGAACCCTGTTCCCACCACGCTTACTTGGAGAACGTGAGTAGTTCCTGTGCTTAGCGCAACCACCAAGCCTGCTCTAATCCTATACCCGAGGAGCTCCTTTCAGTGGACTCCATCAGTATGGACTTTTAATGATTTCCCATTAGCCTCCATTAACTTCTATACCATTAGCCTCCTTCCCAGCCTCCCTGTCGCCTTCCCTCTTCCTGACTGTTCCCGCTGCTCAGGATATTTTTCAATGGTCACTTAAGGGCTCCAGCAGGGTTCGTCCTGTGCTTCATAAGAATAAACCTCAGGCCCTATGACATATCCGTGACCTATGATATATAAATAGCTAATCCTGCTTGCAGTAATGGTCAGCGGCTTCTACAAGGGCATTGGATTTGATAAAGGCCGAAGGCTTTCAAATCAGGAGGAGATATTAAAGGGGAATTCCACCGATATTTCAAAAATTAAAAACTCGTCCAGAGTGGGGGGTTTGGTGCGAAGTGGTTCACTGTAGAGGATCTGACAGGGGAAAGGGGTTGTGTTGACTACAACAGGCATGCTTCCTCTTTATTTGTCTTAGAAGCCACCAGTGAAACCACCACCACCACATGTTAACCTACGAGCTGTGTGGGGTTATATGAGTGTGTGTCTGGGTGGGAATGAATGGGGACAGGGATTGTCAGGGACAGTGATTGGAGCTGAGACCATGGATATGAGAGGACAGTATTCCCTTTCCACCGTCTCCAGTCATTTCTGTGCAGCACGTCAGTCTCCACCTTTGAACTGCTTGGAGTTCAAATATCATCGGATTTATCTTGAGAAGCCCACCTTCGCTGTTTGCTCTCGAAGATGAGACAAAGGATCCATTACCTCGGTGTAATGAGCCGGTCTTCTGTGATGTTCTAAAACAAATATACCCGACCTTCATTCGTCTAGCCTAGTTTGGGGTGGACTGGAAAAAAAAGACTTAGTGGAGCTGGAGAAGGTTCGAAAATGAGGCTGTAGGGAGGGTGTTCAGGCTACTCTGTAGGCTCCTGTTGGATCACCACAATTGGAATTTGGTGGAGTGGAGCCATATTGGAAGGCTTTACAGCAAACCCACAAGAACCTTTTATCTCCATCATATTTAAACATATGGACAATTGATCTTCATTTTAACAATGTGGTGGGATGAAGGTGGGTGGCACGGTGGCACAGTGGGTAGTGCTGTTGCGCTGTTGCCCCTGGGTTCGATCCCCAGGCGGGGCGACCTGGGACATTTCTGTGTGGAGTTTGCACGTTCTCCCCGTGTTTGCGTGGGTTTCCTCTGGGGACTCTGGTTTCCCCCACAGTCCAAAGACGTGCGGTAGGTGAATTGGTGACTCTAAAGTGGCCCTTAGAGTGTGAGTGTGAGTGTGAGTGTGAGTGTGAGTGTGAGTGTGAGTGTGAGTGTGAGTGTGAGTGTGTGATCCCTACGATGGAGTAGCGCCCTGTCTAGGGTTGTTTCCTGCCCTTGCACTCAGTGTTGCCGGTTGGGCACCGGCTCCCCCCGTGACCCTATTCAGGAATAAGCAGTGTAGAAAATGGAGGGATGGATGGATGGATGGATGGATGGGATGAAGGTGATCTGACTAAACACATGAAACTGAAGAAATGTGAAGCATGGGGGTGGAAGTGTGATGGTTTGGGGCTGCAGGATCTGGAGATCCTCCATAATAGAAAGCACTATGAGGTCATCACTCTAAAGGTTGGAATGTGTCCGTTTTGGACATGGTGAAATGGTAATGTAGGATTTGGATCTTTGGAGGTTGCTTTAAAGTTGTTTTAACATTGCTCTAACATGTCATGACAGGATGTCTGGTCTGATGCCGGATACGGTGCAGGTGACCGAGAACAAACTGACCGTGCTGAAAGTGGACGAGTCGGTGAACGCCACCTTCATCTGCGAGGTCAGGAACAGCCTCGGCACGGGACGGGACCAGGTCAGCGTGATGGTCAGGGGTGAGTGAAACCATGCGTTCATACACACAGAAACACACACACACTCACACACACTATGAACACTCTTCATTCTCACATGACTGAGCTTTTACTCCTTGGAGGACACACACACACACACACACACACACACACACACACACACACACACACACACACACACACACTACTGCTCCTGGTCTAAGACCGCTGTGTTTGTTCATACATACACACACTGATCAGACTGCTTTGAGGGGATCAGACACAGCAGTGCTGCTGGAGTGTTTAAACCCCTCAGTGTCACTGCTGGACAGAGAACAGTCCACCAACCAGAAATGTCCAGCCAACAGCGTCCTGTGGGCAGCGTCCTGTGAGCACTGATGAAGGACTAGAGGACGACCAACACAAACTGTGCAGAAACAGATGAGCTTCTGTCTCTGACTTTACATCTACAAGGTGGAGACACTCGGTAGGAGTGTCTGATTAGAGTGGACAGTGAGTGGACACAGTGTTTAAACACTCCAGCAGTTAGTTAAACTTAAATCACATACAAATGCACACCAATCGCTATGAAACTGTGGTGACAGGAACCGGTCAAACCTATCCAGAGCTATGATTGGTCAGAACAGCAGCAGTAAGCACTCAGTGTTGTCCATGTCCTCTCCCAGAGGAGTGTGGGTATTGGCATAAGGCAGTTTGTTGGGTCCATACTGTTCTTCATATGACTGTCCATCATCCATTCATCTGTCTGTCTCCGTTCTGCATGCGTTCCTCTTCCTCTGAGTGTGTGTGCTGTGCTCTGCTCCTGTAAACAGCTGGATGAAACCACAGAAGTGGTCCTCAGAAGTGCGTCTCTTCCCGGATGGACTGCATTTGATGGTGCAGGAAAACTGAGTAAATCTCATTTGTTGTCAGACTGTCTCTTTAAACTAGAGCAGATCAGTCTGATTCCAGCCAATCAGGTTCCTCCGTTTCCACTGTGTGGCTGCTTTGGGTCTTCTGAGGAGCTTGTGGTGTCTGTGAGCAAGAAACTTCACTTAGAAGCTTTAGCTTTAGAAGAGTTGTGTGTGTGTGTGTGTGTGTGTGTGTGTGTGTGTGTGTGTGTGTGTATGTGGCAGGTTACTGAAGGCTGAGGTGTTTGAAGCTGAAGGCTCTGTATAATGTATGACCTTTTTATGGCCTGCTGGCGGAGGCCGCACTGGAGTGGTGTGTTCTGGTCCTGGTTGTTGGACACACACACACACACACACACACACACACACACACACACACACACACACACACCTCCTCAGTCTGATGGTATGAAATATAGAAGTGCACTCACCAACTCTGCTGACCAACAAATAATTTTGAACTTAGTGTCCCTCGTGCTCTCTCTTTCTCTCGCGCTCTCTCTCTTTCTCTCGCGCTCTCTCTCTTTCTCTCGCGCTCTCTCTCACACTTTTTTCCTCATTCTTTTCGTGTCTTTCACTCTCGCACTATCAGTCTTTATCTGTTTATCTCATTTACTCTTGTTTCCCTGCTTTGTGGTCTCTTGCTCTCACTCGTTTTCTCACACTGTCTCTCTTGCTCTCACTCGTTTTCTCACACTGTCTCTCTTGCCGCTCTTTCTTTTTCCCCCTCTGTGTCTTTGTCCTTGTGTGACTCACTTTGTGTGAATCTCCTCAGTCCTTCAAACTCTCAATCGCCCGGCTTACATGGGCATCCTCCCTCCCATAATATTTTAATGGAGAGAGAGAGAGACAGAGAGAGGGGGAGAGGGAAAGAGGAGAGGGGGAATGTAGGGAGGAGGGAAGAGAATGAATGAATGTTGATAGCATTTCAAATCCTCCCTGGGGAATCTCTCTCTCTCTCTCTCTCTCTCTCTCTCTCTCTCTCTCATCCTCCTTTTCCCATTTTGCCTACACATTTACTTTGTTAGGGTCTCTCTCTCTCTCTCTCTCTCTCTCTCTCTCTCTCTCTCTCTCTCTCAAGCCGCTCAGGACGATAAGTCAGCCTCTGCTGTTTCAGCTCCTGGCCTCCTCTCTCCTCTTCATCCCTCGATCCGCTCATGCCAGGAGGACAGAGAGTGATGGCTAATTAGGTTGTGATGCTTAGCTACACTGGAGCCTAGTGGTGTGTAAACTGTAAACTCGCACACACACACACACACACACACACACACACACACACACACATCTGACTGCGATTCAACCAAAGCTGCTGTAAAATGTGCAAGTCAAGACTCTGCTCTGGTGTTACACAACACTGAGGGCACTTTCCCACCAACGTGGACCGAGCTCCGTTCTGGTTCCCGAACCTTGTTTTTGAACCGTTCGGCACATTTCCACCAAGAGAAATCAGTTCTGGAACCCAAGAACCAGTGATTAGTAGGTTTTCAGCTGGAACCGCTGTGGACGTGTCTACCTGTACAGGAGCAATGAGCTACCGTTCGTCTCGCGTGGTGTCGTCGTCTACGTCTTATTGCCAGAAATTCACCCAGGTTTGCTTTTTGGAGAACAGCACAAATGCCCGCATAAGCCCGAACGGAACCATTCCAAGAACCAGCGTTCTATGGGCGGAAAGACATCGGCCGTGGATCACTTGGGAGCAGGGATGGACCTGTGATTGGGAGAACTGGGACAAATCAGGAGGAGTTTTGAAAAGCATGATGCTCAGTTAAAAAAGGAGCAGAAGAAGGTGGAAAGTGGAGGGTTTGAGGGAGTTGAGTCAGTTTGGAAGCCGCGTATGAGACCCAGCAGCTGAAAACGAAAGCGTCAGCCGTTTCCTGTTGCGCTGAGGGTTGTGAGGTCAGCACTAAGCGAGAAGGTTTTGGAGTGTGTGTTAACGATGTGTTCTGTAAAGGAAGTGGCTTGTTGGTAGTGTGTGGGTGGGGAAGGATTGGTGTCATGGTGTGTGGATTGTGATGGTAGGTGAGTGGAACAGTTTTGACAGGCGTGAAATGGCCAGTACCTGCTCGCTAGCCGGGCCTCAGGCAACCGTCTCCATGGCGACTCAGGTCAGCCTGAACAGATTTAAGTTGTCATGGAGTTGTTGCTTGTGTGTGTGTGTGTGTGTGTGTGTGTGTGTGTGTGTGTGTGTGTGTGTGTGTGTGTGTGTGTGTGTGTGTGTGTAAATGAGTAACTGTGTGGAGACGGGTATGGTTTGGGGCCTCCTCCACGAGAGAGGAGGAGAGAGAAAGGGGGAGAGTGAGACGGAACGAGTGAGTGGGAGTGAGACAGGGGGAAAGGGTGAGACAGTGAGAGTGAGAAAGGGAGTGAGCGAGACAGTGGAAGGGTGAGAGTGGGTGAGACAGTGACTGAGTGAGTGTGAGAGAGAGACGGCATCTGTTACAGAGTTCAGTGTACTTGTTCTGCAGCTCTCTCTCTCTCGCTCTTTCTTTCTTTCTTTCTTTCTTTCTTTCTTTCTTTCTTTCTTTCTTTCTTTCTTTCTTTCTTTCTCTTTCTCTCTCTCTCTCTCTCTCTTTCTCTAGGTCTCTTGCCCTCATTCTCTCCGGTTCCCATGCAAATGTTCCTTCCTTCCTTATTTTTCACGCATTAAGGCTTCTTTTCCTCCCCGTTGGAAGCAGCTGGATATTGAATGCTCACCCTTGACCCCCCCCCCATACGGTGTTGTACGTGTACTCGGTTACAATGTTAAAACAACGTTACATATAAAACTGGTGGCTGATGAGTTTGGGGTGAATATTTATGATCTGGAATTGAATTGTGAGTTTTGTGAATCAGTTCACGCTGTATTTAAAACATCGTCTGCAGCAAAACACCGAAACATGGCAGCGCAGTTCTTCAGGTCTCACAGTCGGCAGCAGAGGGACGAATATTTCGGGTTTGCCTGAAGTTGATGTGAAACACCGTCTTCTCGAAAACGACTGTACGAGAGTCAATCATCCCGAGTCCAAGCCCTGAGCTCACCTTTGTGGAGCCAGCGGAGCAGAAAAGCTGGACAGTGTTTTTAGACCTTTGGCTTTTTGGTGTCGGGTGTCAAAGGGAGATTTTTGGACACGACTTACATGGTTGATTTGCATAGTTGATTTAAATCATTCCAAAGGACTTACCCTGTGTTTTAGCCCCACCTCCACAATTCAGTGATGCATACACCATTTATTAATGACTATAAATCAGAATTACTGCTACACCCACTCATTCTTATGGGGGTGGGGGCGCCCCTATGTGTTATCTAGAGGGGAGGATGGTGTGTGTGTGTGTGTGTGTGTGTGTGTGTGTGTGTGTGTGTGTGTGTGTGTGTGTGTGTGTGTGTGTGTGTGTGTGTGTGTAAGTAGGGAGTTTCACAGTGGGGTGTAGGAACAGGAACACTATGACTAACTCAGATATAATCTCATTCCTGCAGTCTCTCCTGAAGCTCTGCACAGGATACAGCTGTGGATGTGTGTGTGTGTGTGTGTGTGTGTGTGTGCCCCAGGAGAGTAACTGTGTGTGTGTGTGTGTGTGTGTGTGTGTGTGTGTTCAGAGGTGAGAGGCGATGCTTATAGAGTGAAGGAGTGTAGAGAAGCGGTGTGTTCCTTCAGTATGTGTGTATGTGTGTGTTTGTATCAAGGGACAGTGCGAAAGCAAAGCTCTTGTTTTAGCGCTGCTTTCAGGCCAGTGTCGCCGCCTCACTTACAGCGAGGAGAGGAAAGGAGTGACTCAGGCATGAAGGAGAGGGACTGACGGAGGAAATGAAAGAGTGTAAAGAAAGAGAGGGAGACGTTGACATCACTTTCAAACCCCCGGGGTCTTCTGTATAAATACTGGCACGCTCTCTTTCTTTGTAGCGGTGGTGATTGGAAACGGGGCGATTTTATCGTTTGATCGTTGTATCGTCCACCACTGATTCTACCACCACCACGTTTCATTGTTTTTTATGGAATGATTATATTGTGTCAATTTCAAACAAACGTGCCCTTTGGGGACTGTTGTACCAGACCGTACCCTCCATGTGTCCCTCCACCTCGTTTTAAGCTGAAACCGCCTATAAACTACCGGTTTCAGGGAACAGGCCGCGTATTTACAATCATAGCTTCAACATCTGCTTCAATTCAGAACCGCCGTGGAGGATTCTGACTCTAGTTTCCGGAGAACGTATGGTTTCCGTACAAACCATACAAATAAATATTATTTACAATAATGTACATATTGATATTTTTGCAATTTATATCTTAGTAATATCGGTATTGATCACTTTTACACTTATCATAATAAGAGTTCAGAGGTCTTTAAAACGATGTGTATATTATTATTATTATTATTATTATTATTATTGTTGTTGTTAGAAACTTTTTTTGCCTCCTAAAAGGAAATATTATTATTTCTAAATGTTGTACATAATTGATATTTTCACAGCTGTTTAATATTGCTATTGGTCACAGTTATCATTATTACACACTAATCTCTGCACACACTGGCTGATTGGCTGTTTAAAATGTGTATATTTCTGAATAGTAGAAATATGAATAGATATGTTTCAGTTTGGAGCTCTGTATTAATTATATTATACATGTGTTATAGATACATTATACACATATTACTATTATTTTACATATGATTATTATTAACATGCATAGTAAACATGTCATATCATACCAGTGTTGGTCACAGTTATCATATCAGTCAGCCCTGAAGTTCTATTCTATTCTATTCTATATTATTTATGTATTTGGTTTAATATTAGAACTAATATTAACATAAATAATATCACAGTTTACAGCTCGGTCACAGTTGTCATATCGGTCAGCCTTGTTACACACTATTACAGCTGTGGACGACTTCTTTGATGTTAGTGAGCATGGAAATGTGCTGGACATGCTGGCCAATGATCGTCACACTTTCATATCCACTCTGGCTTATTGTGTGTGTGTGTGTGTGTGTGTGTGTGTGTGTGTGTGTGTGTGTGTGTGTGTGTGTGTGTGTGTGTGTGTTGTCACTGTTCTATACTTGGAGGCTGACTCGTCTGTCTGCTGTCTCACGTTGTCAATCACAGCCTCTGCACCCTCTGTCCATCCATCAGCCTGTCCTCCCCTCCATCCATCCATCCATTCGTCCATCCCTCCATCCATCCATTCGTTTGTCCGTGCAGTTCGTCCACCTCCCCTCTTTTCTCTGGAGAGCTGCTGTGGCTTCTTGCTTTGATGGTTTTAAAGTGTGAATGCAACAAACTGGCCTTACAGTGAGCAACCCTGAGGAGCTGCTGAGGAGAAATGTCACACACTCACTCGCACACCCTCACGTTCTCACACACACACACACACACACACACACACACACACACACACACACACACAGTCACATGGATCTGCAGCAGGGGTGTAAATCCTTGACCTCCGAATGATTTGGTTTGAGAGCAGCTCTGCCGTAAATGAATCGATGAAGTTGATTTGATTCCGAATCGATTTTAAAACACTGCTGTTCAAAAGTTTGGAATCAATTCTTACATCAGTGGTATATTAGTCAGTGTTAAAGTGCGTATTCGAAGTGTTTGAAGTGCATCAGTGATGGTTAGATGTTCATTTAAAAAGTGCAGGTGTTGCTGCACAGTTGACCAGTGCACCACCACCGAGAGCCTGCTCAATCTTCCTGAAGGTCTTTCACAGTTAAACTCTGGGGGCTCTGATTTGCCTCACTGTCAGGGAGTTTCCTGGGTCTTCCAGACCTTATCTTGACCTCCACCGTTCCTGCCATTTCGGTCATTTGTGGCAACATCACAAACTGAAGAAACAGCTCCAGACATCACTATCTTTACTGCTTTGTGAGCATCAGTAGTCACGTTAACGTGCAGCCTGATAATCCATTAATCCATTAATAATACTGATAGCTCAGTCGGAATAGAGTACTCCGATTGAGGCCATTCCGAATACAATTTCTATCCGATTAGATGAGATGGGTAAATAGAGGAATAATGGTTGGAGATAATGCTGTACTCAGCGCAAAAGCCTGGCTCGTACAGGGCAACAGCAATATGCATTATTTCTGGAATGCCGGAATAGTGATATCATCATGATATCAAAGAGCCCTGAACGACGACCGCATCGATCTGAAATTATGCTTGTGCTCAGAATCCGTGAAGACCATTATCACGTCTTTTTCCCACCAGTATTTGACTCGTATGTCATCGGTGGAGAGACTGGCATCCAGCTGATGTCCCTCTTAATGACCATTGTCCATTATTTTAAAGCAAATAATCTATAATCGGAATTTATTCAGATTGGAGAAAAAGACCGTGGCTATGTGACCATGGCTGCATATATTAATGTTCAGAATCATCTGCAGCTGCTTAGAGGAGCCCACGGGTTTACTGGACTTTTCTAATCGTGATGGTGAAAAATTCATAATCCTAACAAGCTAATTAAGATCTGTATCCACTAATAAATTGGTTTATTTCAGGACATTGATTCCAAACTTGAAGTGTAAACTCAATTCAGTTTTATTCTAAATTCTAATGTGAATAGGACGGAAAACTGCGAATTGGATGAAATCCCAACCCATATCAGAATTTTTGCACCCCTGCTTTTTCAGCGTAAGAAAATGAAATGACAGATCTGGAAATCTCTCTCATCCTCCTCCTTCACTTCTGCTTTTTCTTCTTTTTCCTCTTCTTCTTCTTCTTCCCTCCTTTATCCCCTCTGCCATCCCCATCCCCTCCCTCACCCCCTCATAGAATCCCGTGCTGCTGGCCACTCCAACGCAGGTGTGGTGGCCGGTGCTATCATCGGTGTCCTCCTTGCCCTCCTGTTGTTTGGCGTCCTCACCTTCATCCTGGTGTCCCGGAACCGGCGGCAGCAGCAGGGTTACCGTGGCAATGGCAAGGCCAAGGCGGAGCCATACGACTCTGTGGCCCGCCTATTTGGCTCTGGTGGCGGCAGCAGCAGCAAGAACGGCACCAACGGGAACAACGGCAACAACAATACACCTATCTACAGGGGGGAGCCCGTGCTCTCGGAGAAGGCGGCTAACCACAGCACGCCGACCGCTCAGGACATCCTTCTGAGCGGGGAGATGGATGAGGCAGAGCGCAGGAAGTTCGACGAGCTGGAGGAGGAGGACGAGAGGTACGATCACTTCACAGCGGGCGGTGCCATCCTGCAGCTCCGCCCACACGAGCAGGACATGGCGGGCAGTTACCTGGACGACGACATGGAGTCGCAGCGTGACGGCTCTGTCATCTCGCGGACTGCCGTCTACGTGTGAAAGGGAAGGGTTGGGTGGAGAGAGATGGTATGGAAGAGATGGAGTGGAGGAGGTTGTGGAGAAGGACGAGTGGACTTGCTTCCAAAGGATTCCTTATTTGTTTTGTTTTTTTTTCTTTTATTCGTCAATTTTGTTCGTAAGAAATCGTCATTAAAGGAAGAAGAACAAAAAGAGTGACACTGTTCAAGGCTTCAAGGGCAGGTGAAATGATGGACAGACGGATGGACAGGTGGCGTAATTGCAGATCCGGTTGGAGGACTTGCAGGACGGCGGAATGGGGATGTAAAAATGAGGCTTTTTTTTTTTTGGGACTTATAGAATACTTCCTATTTACAGCAAGGGTTGTCATGGAGACGATTTCAGAGGGTGCACACTGCATTATATGTAACACACACACACACACACACACACACACACACACACTGACTAGTGAAGGTTATGTTTGCGTCCACACTGTGCTGTGTAATCAGGGTTCGGTCCATTTCTTAAAAAAAAGGACTATTTTATTGATTTTTATTATACAGCGATTCTCCGGAAGGAAGGACTGTTAATGGGTAATCTTCACTCCTTGTCGTTCTCCTGCTTCTCCTAACTTTCTCTTGCTCTCTCTGGCTCCCGGTGTGCTGTTCACTATCCAGCTTATTGCACACATCCTAATCTTGATTTCAGCCACTGCAGTTTGGTGCGTTAGGTGAAGGAACGGCCGCTTTTCCTTTATTGCGCCTTTCGGTGAATTACAGTGATTTTTCAGGCTGTGCTTTAAATGCGACGGCCTGCGTACGTTAAAGGGGTCACGTCTAGTGTAACGTGTCTATACAGCGTAATTAAAAGAAGGCAATTTAAAGGAGCGTTGGTGTGAAATCGTGCCAATTCAGATTTCTTTACAGCGGTATCGACTTCACAGCACAAATATATTTATATGTAAACATTTTATTTACTATTAAAACCCACCAGCGAAGCAATATGTATCTCCAGGGTTTAATATGTCTTTTTGATGATGATTAAATACACATTTACACATTCTAAAGTGAAACCTCCTTCAAACGTAGCACAAATCACGTGATGAACATTTATAGCTCTGTGTTCATTTCACTACCAGGACAATTTTGGTTCGATGAGTTGGTCTAGAACACGCACACCGAATCCATCCTCAGTGACTCGTTCCGAGCGGTTTACTCACCCATCAATGTGAAATTAGGCAGCGATTTTAGAAAATAGTTT
Organism: Acestrorhynchus altus; assembly: GCA_034509495.1. NCBI lineage: Eukaryota > Metazoa > Chordata > Actinopteri > Characiformes > Acestrorhynchidae > Acestrorhynchus > Acestrorhynchus altus. The sequence goes on along the minus strand of CM067507.1, from coordinate 2,573,311 downwards.
AAAAAGAACTGGGAACCCCCCCTTAAAACACATGTAAATGAGCTCTCTTCTGATTGGCTCAAGATGTATTGGACAAGCGGTGATGAAACTCGAGGCTCGAGGCTGAATGAGCGAATTTATGTATATGTCTGATGTTCGTGACGCTCCAAAAACGGTCCTGGCCCTTTAAGTGACAAATCGAAAGGTGTAACACTCCGCAGACAGAGCTGCAGTGCTTCTACAGTCAATCCCATTGTGTTTAATCATTACAACGTCGCTTGAAAATAATTGGAGCTATCTTTGTCATGATTGTTCTGTCAGCCCTACAGGCCTACAGTGAATCAGCGATTCAGTGAATCATTTTGGAATCTGCCTTCTCCATCTGTAAATGATTTATGCTCCACTGGCCCTGCCTAGATGACCTCGTTTCCCGTCATTAACCCTTATCGCTGCGTTAAATCTCACAGCTCCAGCCCCATCCACTGTTAATTAGTCCCAAGTGATTCACTTCTTTAGTGATTCGCTCTGAATCATTCTGTTTGTTAGTGCTTTTGCGATGAATCACCACCAGCGACTCGTTTGGTGTTTGGTTTATTTCTGGATGGGCTAATTGACCCCGGAATGAATGAACTGATTGGCACTAATGGTGTGTGTGTGTGTGTGTGTGTGTGTGTGTGTGTGTGTGTGTGTGTGTGTGTGTGTTTGCGAGTGCTCTTGCACTCCCAGCCGCTGCTCTGCCCTGGGTTCCTCATGAATTTATCATTTATCAATTAATAGTCAACACGGAGGAAATTGGTGTGTGCCTTGGTTGTGCTGTAGGGGTCATTTTATGCAAATCAGATGTTCAGATCCGCTCGCTTAGGGCTCGTAAACGAGTCAGTAGTTCTCCTCTGCGGTTGCAGCTGAGGTTCAGTTATGGACAAAGTCCTTTATAAGGAAGTGTCTGTGGCATCTGTTGGTATTGAATATGTGGCCCGTTTGTTTTTTTTAAGAGTACTGTGATGTCAGCCTAGTTTGTTTTACCCTTGTCTTTACCTTAACAATGAGTACCACGCACAGCACACTTCAGATTGTCCAGTTACAGTGGTCAGTTTAAAGCAAATTGGTAGTTGCTAAAGCTGCTTCGGTTGTGTCTGTTTGCAGACCAGGTTCTACGGGTTGTATGGACTTTATGGTTGCTTTATACAGGACATCAAATTTTAATAAAATGTAGACCGTGTTTGTTGGTTCATTCGGTGGGCAGTTGCTGGAAATATAGTTACAAGGGAAGCCAGTTGGTAGTTGCTGAAAATCAATGAGTCAGTGTGACTGGAACTGCGCTTACAATGGAAGTCTATGGGCAGTTCCAGGAAAGACACATACAATGGGCAGTGGCTGGAAATACTCTTACAGTGGAACTTAATGGGCAGTTTCAGAAAATATGTGTACAATGGAAGTCAGTGTGCAGTTTCAGAAAATGAAGGTCAATGGGCAGTGGCCAAAAAGACGCGTACAGGGCACCTTAATGGGCAGTTTGAGAAAATGAACTTACAATGGGTAGCAGTTGGTAGTTTCAGAAAATAAAGGTAATGGAGGTCAGTGGGTAGTCGATGAAAAGGTACCTTCAATAGAAGCCAATGGGCTGCTTCTGTCACGAGTGTATAATCTGCCATATTTGCCTCAGCCAAAAATACACTTACAATGGAAGTCAATTCGGACTTCCACGGTTCTACGGTTAAAACGGGGGTCAGAGTTTAGACTGTAAAACCCATAAGTAGACCTTTTAAATCTATAGCCAGAGGAGGATCATTGCCTACAAATGGCGCATTATCACTAATCTTAATGAGTCTCAACATTTTGTGAACGCATCTCCCGGGCGGTTGTCATGGTCACACGGTTAAATATATCCATTCTTTCACACCTTAGCTCTTCATTCCGTTCACATTCATCAGCAGGTAGAGGGTGGGAGCCTGAGAGAAGCCCTCACAGAGCAAGAGAAGGGAAGATGAAGTGAGAGAGAGGGAGAGAGAGAGGCTGTACGTGTGTATATACATATCTATAAATATACATATATATAAATATATATATATTTTTGGTGTGAGGTGTCCGTATGCAATATATGTACACATTTTATTTTTCTTACATGAAAAAACCCTGTGATTAAATGTCTATACTGCTATATATTGTAAATAAGACGTCAGATGGGCTGGACATGGAATGTATTCGCCCTGCAGATCGGTGTTGCGCTGAATCTGCTACACAAAACGAGAGGACTGGTTGGTTTGGAACGCACGTGTGGCATTGACTACAAGACCCACAACCCTTTGCACAAGCTGTAGAACGGTGTTGTCTTGCTAAACACAAGTAGGCCAACATATTCTCCCAGAGCGGCCTCTTCCACCTGATTCTGTGTGTGTGTGTGTGTGTGTGTGTGTGTGTGTGTGTGTGTGTGTGTACATATGAGTCAGCGCGTTAAATGGTGTCTGGCTGGAGGGCAATGAGTTATTCTTCCATCCTTTCAGGGTCTCACACACACACACACACACACACGGAGCATGATTTAAACTGGCGAACAGACACACACTCCAGTAAATCATCGTTTGTCACAGTCGTTGCCCTTGAATCTGTAAGAACGTCCCTGTTTTCTTCAACCACGCCATGTTGGGGCTTGTTTTCCAGGTGGCACCCAAAGCAGTCTCCTACGTCCCCCCTCGCCCCGTTGTTCAGATGACTTGGGCTTGGCGGTCTCGCACCATCAGACTCCCGTTGCCCTTGGTGCAGGCTTGAAGGCGAACGCCACCACTGTTTTCCTTTTCTGTAGGATAAACTTAGGCCTACGCTGTGCGAAAGCACGTAAACAAATCTGTGCGCTATTTCTAAACGCCTCCAAACTCACTCAAAGCAGTTTGCGTGACACTAAAAAATAGCATTGTTAATATAACGTTGTCCTAATTCCTACTGGATATCCGCTAGCTCAGTTAATGTGGCAAACCTTAACAAATTTCCAGGCAGATGCTACTACTCGTAGCTACGTTAACATTCGTACAACATTGGTAGAAATCACGTAAATGAGTGTGACGGTTTAAAAGCAGTTTGCATGACGCTAACAAACATTGTTTGGATAGCATTGTGCTGATTGCTACAGGGAGATGTTAGTCAGAAGATCGAATGTTGCAAACAGTAAATGAAAACTAACAGATAACCGACGTATAACATTAGAACAACTCGTTTCAGATTTCTATTCAGAGAGTTCAGTCCAAAAGCTAATGTCGCCAACTGTTAAACGAGCCTGTTCTGTATTTCCAAACACTTCCACTGTGGAAAGCGTAAAACGGTGCTAACAGGTGGCTGTGGCCTAGGAGGAACTGTTCTCTACATGACGTACTAAATAAAAACCGATGTAGCTGAACCACATGTGAGCCTAAGAGGGAAAACTGTGTGGATTTGATTGGATTTGTTGGTGGAACCTGTCGCTTTTAGTGTAACCCACTTTGATTCCTGGCTGGAAGCTCGGCCAGGCGGGAATTAGCGCTCTGGGGCTAAAGCAGGGATTCCGGTGCTCATTAGCCGAGAACACACTGACCTTCAGTGAAAGGACGGGACACTCGGAGAATGTGAAGACAGCTCTAACCTCTGATTTTGGACTTGTCGCTACATTTCTCCTCAAAGCAGCTCACAGAGTAAAGACGTGCTAATGTTGTGAGCAAAACAGGAAAACAGGCACCACAAATAACAGTTTGAATTTTTGACTGAAGACGGTCTTATAGGAATATTTTATACAGTTTGGCGATGATTACAATTAAAAACAACCACCATTTAACATTATAGATGACGTTATTCACGTTCCGGCTTAATGGCTAGCCTGTTAGCCCTACTGTGTCTCTACTGGGTTAGCCTGCGAACGAAAGAACATTCAGTCTGTAAAACCAAGAAACGCCAAATAGAATTAGCATAGTTAACTTCCCGCTAGTGAATGGAAAAATGTAGCACTCGGTTGGAATCCACAATCCAACAATAGTATGAAACAATAGCATGTTCCAGTTGAGCATAATGGGACAACTGGTTTATTGCCATGACCAGTTTGGCTTGTTTGGTTCCGCTGGTCAATTTGGTCGTACTTGTGTACCATTGTGATCAGATGGGTTATACTGGTCATGCTGGTCAACCAGCTTGGTCAGGTTGGTCATGCTGGTACACCAGCTGGTCACTCTGGACATGGTTGTTGACCAGTTTGATCCTTTTGCTCATGCTGGATGATCATTGTGGTCTGACTGGTCAACCAGCTTGGACAAGTTGGTTCTATTGGTAAACCAGCTAAACCTTCAAACTCAGTTTGATGGTCAAGAGCTAAGCTGGTCAACCAGTTTGACCACTAAGAAAAGAGTGAAAAGACATTGTCACTATTAGACAATCCTCAATGACGGTGTGCTTTATGGATTACTGTACTGTTTTAAACCTGTGTGATTTGAATCGAAGCCTTAAATGTCACTCGACCAAACCAGTCTCTCTGTATATAGTATAAATATATACATATAAATATGTGATGAAGAAAAACACGGCTGAACTATTGATGTCACATTTGACTTTTGTGTATAAATATATTGTGTCTCACAACCACGGAACGCATGAAGGATTTTTGCATTTTTATTTCCTCCTGGTTTTGAGTTGAACTTGTTTTTAAATGCTTTTTCATTATTTTTTAATCATGTCGCCTGTGCTTTATTAGTCCCTTTTTTGGATTATGGTTGCCTGTAATGTCTGCTATGTTTCTGCGATTGTGTTTTTAAGGTTTATTTTTGGAGTAATTTTGAAGAATTTCTGTCCGACTGTTTTTTTTTATTTTTATTTTTATTTTTTTATCATGATTTGGTTTGTTATTAAAGTCTGTCTGAATTTTCAACTCCACCTCGTCTTGTGGCCTGGTTGCTCGGGAATGTTTATTTCAGAATTTGTGTTCCATAAAAATGCGCTGGGAATGCTGAAACGTGGTGCGTGTGATGGCAACCTGTCACCAATAACCCAGATACAGCTGTCTGGGAATTCTAATGCTTCTAAATGGGCCAATTGAGACAAATCCATTCACACGTATTTTACACTTATATAAGGGTGGTTCTTCAATCGAGGGCTCATTTTGGACCAATTTACTTTTGAAAGATAAAAATAGCAGCGATTTTATTGAAAGAGGCTGTTAAGAGAATGTTTAGATGCTTTAAAGTAAATCATTAATGATTCTGAAAATTGTGCTTATATAGAATTAACGGGTTTTATATTCACCTGCCAAGTAACGGTGCTGAAATCCAGGTCATTTCCGTGGATTCATTTCCAAAAGGTACTTTATCCACTTTTTACTTTGTGTTTTCTCTAGAGCTCTGCTGGCTGCTGCACTTATGACTCTGATGTTCAAATATATTCTCAAGTTGGATGGATATCAATGTAAATAATACACTTTCATGCTTTTCTGGTTTTTATATAAAACCCACACGGTCATCGTTGTATTGGAGCAGAGAAGGTTCAGAGTCTGGTTTTGAGATCAAACGAAATCCAAACGATTTTAGTGCAAATTTGGAGCAATAAAATATTTAAGATTCATTTTAATCTGATGACATCACCCATAAACATTTAGCTTTTTTCCTTCACACTGGACTGGATCATCAGGGTTGGACTGGTGACTGAGCACAGGGTTGTGGGTTCAACACCCAGTCCCTATTAACTGCTACTCGTGGGCCTTTGAGCAAAGACCCTTAACTGTCCCGGCTCTGGGGATGCTGTTGCATGGCCGATCCTGTGCTCTGACCCTGCTTTTCTAAACTGGGATATACAAACAGAAGATTTCTGAAGATTTCAAAATCAATGAAGGTAGTTTACTAAAATTGCTCTTTCCGGGGATAAATATTAATGCGCCTCTCCGAACAGAACAGGCAGAACTATTTATAATCTTTTCTGACAGCCTGTCAAAAATGCTTCACTCTTTACCATGCGATCGTCGGTGCTACAACCCAAAAACATCAGCCTACAGCTGAAAGTGGGCCATAGGACAAAATATAATATTGCACGCAACACTTGCAGTACATTATTATTAATTTTATTATTGATTATGTGACATCACTATGTAGGATATTGGCCCATAAATTTAAAATATAGTACATTTGTACATGTATATAAGGCTCCTTCAAATGGTGTTGTACAAAGATGATCAGGCTGTAAATACCTGCGGGGTGTGCGACGGGAGTCATAGATTGAGAATAGGTGGTACAGTGCAGTGAGAACGTCTTGTTGGATGTGTGGAAAATGGGTCACAAAGCAGATGTTTGGCAGATTGACGAAAATGAATGATTGCATTGGGAACGAAGCCCATAGTGCGCAGTGGAAGCTTACGCTCGTTCAGGTCTACCAACAGTGGCCGAAATCCCAGGCTACAGGACATTCTCCTCAGATCTGTGGACAAAAGACCTTTGTTGGCTTGTAGAAGCTGTTCTTACCTGGACCTGGATTTCCATTCAGAAAATCCCGCTGCCCGCTCTAATCCCTTTCAGACAGCTTCCTCTTGCGTCCACAGTTAATCCTGTTGGATGTGGTTGGTCCTTCTTGGTGGTGCTGACGTTACCCTGGATACCGTGGCTCTTGATACATCACAAAGACTTGCTGTCTTGGTCACAGATGCGCCAGCAAGACGTGCACCAACAATTTGTCCTCTTTTGAACTCTGGTATGTCCTCCATAATGTTGTGTTCATTGCAATATTTTGAGCAGAACTGTGCTCTTACCTGCTAATTGAACCTTCACACTCTGCTCTTACTGGTGCAGTTAATGAAGATTGAACACCAGGCTGCTCCAATTTAGCCATGAAACCTCCCACACTACAATGACAGGTGTTTCAGTTTCATTGTCCAACCCCTGTACATCACATTAATATTTCCATATTTGTCCAATGCAGATAAGATGTACACTTAAATATAAGGCTCTTACATTTATAATGCATTTATAACATTATTACATATACAATTATACTTATATAAGGATACATCTGGGATATAAGCTCATATTACATACAATATATATTTACGTTTACATCTTGTGGGACAGTTTTATAAGTTGGTGTGCAATAGTTTGGGTACCTTGAGTCAAATTGTTAGTTTCAGTGAATATGAGCCATATGATTAGTATGGCCAGTATTTCCACGTCACTGAACCATAGGCCAGTTCTACAGAGCACAGTAACAAGCAGACGATTGGATGTCCGCCCATTGTGACATCCTCTCATATTGTTTTTTTACCAGCTGTTTGGTCACTCCTCCCATTTTCCTCATGTTCCCGCACGCCTCTGCCTTTAAACCCAGCTTTGAAGTTGGGGCGGAGACAGAGAAAATGTAAAGATCATGATATGTATCATGTATGGAGGTCTTCAGGTGTGTGTGTTGTATTTTGCTGCCCACCCATATATATAGCTTTTGCATTGTGAACACCCGTACACACTGGAGAGAGGCCTGGGGTTGTTTTGCAAGTGTGTGTGGGAGTGAAGCTGTTATCAGTAGAGCACACACACACACACACCAGCTCCTCAATGCAAGAATGTTGCATTGTTTGAACTACAGAAGGTCAACATTGAAACGTGAAGCTTGCAGGGCACAAGGGAAGGGGTGTGTGTGCGTGTGTGTGTGTGTGTGCGTGTGTGTGTGGGTACACAAGGCAAAAATGTCAACAGGGAAAATCAACAGTGGTGTGCAAAAGTTTGGAATCTCTTAGCCTGTGAATGTTAAGTGAGTAGAAGGTCTGATCTCCAAAAACACATCAGTCAAGGCTCCAACCAGTGTCTCCTCGTTTATAATGTCCTGCATAAATGTATCAGTACAGCTTTATTTTCTGAGTGAATTCAGTTCATGTACCACTTGCTGAGAGTGTGTTAATGAACGGTTGTGAGAGGTGGCACCCTACCCAGTGGTTACACATGCCTTGCGCTCAGTGACCCTGGATAGGCTCTGGACCTACCATGACCCCGACCAGGATGAAGCAGATTCGAAAGGTGAATGAACTGAAGATTAGAGGCTTATTAGGACCAAGAAGGACCAGGTGATGCCACGTTTAAAGCTCCTCCGTCCAACAGGTGCTTAGCGGGTGCTTACTCAGTAATCTGTGGGCTGGAATCTAAAGTGTTTACGAAATGTTTCATCTTTAATTTCATGGGTCAGCTTTTTTTTTGCACATTTTGAAAATAGAAAAAACCCAATGTTTGAAAAACACCCAAAAGTATTGCATAGACTTTTACAATAGGACGAAGAACACTGTTACGTCCAGAATGTGAAAAATAAATGGTGTGAGAAGGTGTGAGTTCCTCTAACCCATCTAGTAACACAATACTGCAGCATACACTCATTGACCATCTGCTGTTCCGCTTACAACGAACATTTTAAAGCAATGGCGTCTCTCCTCGGTTGGCATGGGTCGTCTGTAGATGGCTCTGCAAAGGCTCTCTCTGGACTGTCAAGGTGGCATGGAGATTTCAACCCTGGTTAGGTGGCCACTGCTCGTCCTGCTTGGCATCTATGATTTGTAAACAATACAGCAATAAAAAAAAAGATGGCAAAAGCCTGTAAAGACCGAATTAAAGAGAATATTAACAGAATTAAAAGCGGAACAATTGAAATAATCGACAGGGGTCGATTAGAGGTTCTGAATGTCGGCTTTGAGGAATTTCCGGTGAATTGTCCAGCCCTGGGAGGACGGCGGAGGTCATATTCTGCTCTTTTCATAACATTCCATAATTGTGCATAACGTTTGAAAAACGTTCGGATGGAAACCCTGCTTGTGATAGAAATGTCGAGCGTTATGTAAGCATGGAAGTAACTCATACTGGGTGTAGAATTTTCCATATAAATATTTATGGGATAAACGTTTGACCTTATGTCGTGACAGTATAAAAACAATCTTGAGCTGCGAGTGTGTGTGTGTGTGAGTGAGAGTGTGTGTGTTGTGGTGTTTGGTGTGCAGCCCCGTAGGCATGCAGCTCGCTGCGTTCTCCTCAGCCGTATGAATGCATTAGCAGGTGACCCTGTTTGAATGGTGGCGGCTTGGCTAATATAACGACAGACGTTTCTTCCAGAAGTAGCTCCGTGCCCTACATTCTGTCCTTTGTTCCCCTTCCCTCACTCTGTTTTCCGAGTCGATGGGGTCGGAATCCGGGTGCTGTTGGCACACTTGTACATGTCACTGTCATTTTCATTGGGAGGGTTGTTTATTTCTTTCCCTTTTTCCCCCCGATCCTCGGCCATTTAGCCATCTGCCCGCTCTAATTGCTTTGGATTGCAACCTGGCGTGAGGACCAGATGCCTTCTCTCTCTCTCTCTCTCTCTCTGTAGTTGTGCATGTACAGACGTGTGTGTGTGTGTGTGCAGTGATGTTGGAGTGGGATGATGAACAGAATGACTGTCGTGATTTGTGAAAGACAAACACACACACACACACACACACACACACACCCCGACTTCCTCAGGCCATTTGTCTGCCATGATCAAACACTCGTATCCCGTGTGGGTTTTTATTCTTGCGTGTGCGATGCCTCGAGGGTTGCCTTTAGAGCAAGTGATGTAAGAGGGTAACGAGATGTCTTGGTGTACAGTTGGTGTTTGAGCTGCATTGATTCTGGAAGAATCGATTCTAAAGCAATATAATCAATATTAATAAGCTACTGATACTCATACAAAGACTGTTGAAACCGGGACACGTCCATGTAGAGGTCAGTCTAAGACAGAGTATACAAACTATATATTTTCCAAGACAATCCATCTTAAATTACAAGTATCAAGTCAAAGTACAAATACTTTTGAGCTCATGCTGATTCCATGTACAAATACTTCTGAGATCAAGAAGCTCTGGGTGCAGCTACTCTTAAGGTCAGGACTAGTTAAGTGTATGAATACTGTTGAGTCTAAGACACATCAGACAGTTCAGCCAATATTGCGATAATGGTTCATCAGCAGCATATCGTGCAGCTCTAACCGCACAGTTTCTGCCGGCCCTGTTTCTCTCCCCTCCTCTCGTTCTAGAAAGAGAAGCTGAACTGATGCGATTTGGCCCTGCAGCCATGACACTCCCGTCATCCGCAGTGCTAACAGTAGGGTGGACGAACGCTCGGCAGGAGCTCAGCTCGTCTGGTCATTCCCTCGGCTCCTGCGGTGACCCTTGGGCCAAGACATTATCTATAGATAATAGATTAAGAGCTGATCCGGCCCCAAGGGGGGCTTAAAACGGCCCAACTTTGACGAATACCGTCAGGGTCAGGACCGATGATCGATCGGTCTGTGCCGGTGTGGTTACCATGGCGACCAGGTTCCCTTGACCTTTTAAGAAGATTTGGTCTGATTAAGCTTCGGGGACGGGACGGTGATGAAAGGGAAAGAGGTGATGAGTGATGAATAGGTGGCTGGTATCGGAGAAGAGCCAGAGTTTATCTACGATATAATGTCCCAAATTACGTTTAACATAACAGCATTCCGTACACTTGTTATGGCATTCCGCCTTCCAGTGGATATTTTGGAAATACCCATGAAGGCATGCTGGTTCTAATGGTTGGTTGAGCTTTGGGTTGATATTGCACAGTGTCTCCGGACGACTGTGTCTTTGTGTTGCAAGCTCTCGAACAGCATTTGTGTTCATAAACTAACCATCTGGTCCAGACGACCTTCCGGTCAGAACAGCGCCACACTCAGGGTAGCGTGTACAGAATAGCCCACTCAGAAGCGATGGTCTTTTTTACAGAATACGGACCCCCGTTCACCTCTTACTTTCACCGTTTATCCCTCTTGCGCTTGAAATCTGAAATCGGATTGCAGCCGAACATTTCGGCAGTGAAACATAAACAAGACTGCGCTTCGAACTGGGAATCGAACTGGCAACCTTTCAGCCACAAGGCTGGTTCCCGAAGCACGAGGCCACACGAGGCCCCCCACGCAGGGCCACGGCTGCCCCCACACAGTTCAGCATTAGTTGTGAGGACTGCTAGACTGGAAGGAAGAACGGATCTTGGGAATAGTTTCCTGCTCTTCCTATATTCTGATGTAATGGAGACGGAAAGAGAGAAATGCTGTACGTTTTAATGTGGGTTTAAGTGCAGCTGGAAGTATGGATAACGTGCTCCGGGATACTCTTCTAGTGTTTAGAAGCTGCAAAGGAGAGGGAACCATGAAATTCAGTGTTAGTATGGGTGTGATGTTACCATGACACCACACACACACACACACACACATACACACACACACACACACACACACACACACACACACACACACACACACACACACACACACGTTTACGCACCCTCTACATAATGCACTCCTACACTGGGCTAAAGGGTCAGCCAGGCCTTTAAGGTCACTTAATCATAATCTGTCAGGATAGAGACGTGAGCATGGAGCAAGGCACCACCCCCCCAAAGGGGCCGTCACGGAGGATGGGCAGCCAGGATGACTGATGCATTGTGGGGGATCACCCAGCAGTATTGTAAGATTGGCTGTCTGCCATACCAACATGCAGGAGAGAGAGAGAGAGAGAGAGAGAGAGAGAGAGAGAGAGAGAGAGAGAGAAGAGAGAGAGAGATAGAGAGATAGAGAGATGGTGGCATGTGTCTTCTTTTCTTTCTGTACCCCTCTTTCTCTCTCTCTCTCTCTCTGCATGTCTCTTCATCTACCCTCCTCGTCTCTTGTTTGTCTGTCTGTCTCTGTCTGTGTCTCTCTCTCTCTCTCTCTCTCTCTCTCTGCAGCTGGTCTTCTCTAGAGCTGGCAGGGCTCAGCCCACCTGCAAAAACAGAGCAGCAGATGAAAGGGAGGAGATGACTGCGACCACTCAGAGAAATAAACACACACACACATTATCATTATCATTAATAATACTATCATTATCATTGTCATCACCTGGCCCTTTCACGCACTCTGCTCAGATCCATCGCAGGGTGAAGTACCGTGAGGGTTCTGTCACGCAGAAATCACCCTGAGGTGTGTGTTATCTTACATAAGCACTGAGGTGTGTGTTCTGTAATGGGGTCGTGGGGAGGGGTCCAGTCTTGTCTGTGAACCAGCGCAGCTGCAGGTCTTTCATTCCACATCAGCAGCTCACCTGAGTCCACTTGTTTAATCAGCTGCTCGGCTCAAATGCTCACAGAGAGCGCTCATTTGCCGGCTCCGGATCGTGAATTCCCTCCTTAGTCCCACTGAACAATCCACACTTCTCATCCTCTAAAACATGATCTGTTACCAACGAAGTGTCTGACGTTTCTCCTTTTGAGAGGCTTGTTTCATCTACTGAACACGTTTTATTACATCGACTACTTATAACAGACAATGAATCAAATTAAATGACGCTTCTGGTGGTTTCTGTGACATTACTATGTCTTTACTATAATTAATAGTTGCTATGGAGTTGCTATGGTGTCCTATTGATTAAGTGAGGCATTGCTTGGTGGTTGGTAGGGAGTTGCTATGGCATCCTAAAGGGTTGCTGTGAGGATTGTAAAGTTGCTGGGTGATTACCATGGTGATATAGGATGGGTGATATGCAAGGTTAGTGGTTGCTGGTGGAGTTGCTTTGGTTTCCCATATGGTTTCTATGAGGTTGCTAGGATCTTGCAAAGTGGTTGCTGTGGCGTCGCTAGGTTGTTAATATGACATCATTATGTAGATGCTTTGATGTTGCTAAATGGTCACAAGGGTATCCCAAGTAGTTGCTATGTTGTTGATATGCATTATTGCTGCTAGATGGGTGTTACAGCTTGATGGGTGCTATAATATTACCAGGTGGTTGCTGTGGAGCTGCTTCGTGGTTGTTAGGGTGTTACTATATTGGTCTCGGGCGGTTGCTTTTGGGGCATCTGACTGGAATGCTGAGTGTGATTAACACATTCGCTGTTTGTAGACTTATGCAGAAGTTTACTGATGTTTGTCCCACACACCATTAGCGAGTTGATCAATGAGGTTACTAGTTTTAGAGATGAGGTTGTAATAGATAGTCGTGAGCGCCAAAACCTAATACATGGCTTATTTAACCACAGTCTCCTTTCTTCGGTCTGTTCATCTACTCCTACAAAGCCCCTCCCTGCTTCCCGATGCTCTTTTCTGGAGTGGTGGAGTGCTGCTGATGTGGGATGTGGATGAATGATTGTGGGATGGGCTGAAATAATCTGTCTGACAGCGCAGCAGAGTGTCTCTCTCTGCAGTCTCTACACACCTCTGCTGCCTTTCTGCTCGGCTGGCCTCGCCGTCCAGACAGCCTAAAAGATCAAGGCTGGATGCTCCGTCCCATCACATCTCCTGTAATACACACCATCCGTACACACAGCAACCCCACGCAGTGCTGTTCCTAAGGTGACGGTTCAACTGTTCAATAAGAATTAATTGTTTACGACTATAAGTCACTAATATTTTATCCAGGCTCCACACACACACACACACACACACACACACACACACACAAGAGCTTGCTTTTGAATTTTCATCCATTCTCTACAAGTGGGGAAGTCCTCACCTCTGTTGGAACAGTTCGAAGTTCCTTCATGAGGTAAATGTGAGGTTCTGCATTTTTTCTAAGCAGTAGGGAAAAAGGCTTTGAAATATCTTTTTCTTCTCTCTCGTCACACTTATGTAAAACTTTATTTCCCATCTGCTTTATTTTTGCTTTTGCAGCTGTCAGCCTTTAATCGATAGTCATGAGAGGATGATCATGAAATTCCCACTGTCACACACAAAAAAAAAACCTGAAGGTCCATCTCATGTTTGTAATTGGTAGATGTTGAGGTTTACATATTCACAAGGCCTAGTTTATATGTATCACACACACACACACACACACACACACACACACACACACACACACACACACACACACACATTGAGTGCAGTGATATCATTGCATGGCTGGGCTGCTGTACAGAAAAAAGATTATGCTGGGCATGGGTTGAGGGAAGCAGCAGTGCCTGATTAGGGGGCATGCCAGATGAGACTCACTGGCTGGTCCAAAGTTGCCCAGTGTGTGAGAGAGAGAGAAAGAGAGAGAGAGAGGGGAGAGACAGGACAGGTTGGAGCTGAGGGTAATTTTAACACTTGACCTGTTTCTACTGAGTATGAAAAAATGTGGGGAGAGGGGGTAAAGAGGAGCAAAGGGAGTGTGTGTGTGTGTGTGTGTGTGAGAGAGAGAGAGAGAGAGAGAGAGAGAGAGAACAGAATAGAAAAGGAGAGAGAAGAAAATTAAAAGAGAAGAGAGTAAGCCGGGCGAGAGAGGCACTAGAGAAAGAAAGAGAGACTGTTAGAGAGAGAGGAGCGAAGAGGATGAGGGAAAAGTGAGAGAGTGGTTAAAAGGGTGAGAGAAAGCAATGAAACAGATAGCGTTGGATGGTTAGAGAAGTAAAGGGGTGAGAGAGAGGGACAGAGGGAGAATTTCTACAGAAGAAAAGAGAGAGAGAGAAAGAGAGAGTTAAAGATTGAGAGAGTGTCAAGAAGAGGAGAGAGAGGGAGAGAGGAGGGAAGGAAAGAAACAAGGGCAAGAAAAGCTCTCTACTGAGTAAGAGCAGAGAGAGGGGCATGAAATCTAGAGAGGGTAGGTAATGGGAGTGAAGGTGATGTGGAGAAAGAAAGAGAGAGAGAATGATGGAGAGGAAAGAACAACAGCTGGGAAAAGCCATGGGCGGAGGCGATGCTCTACCCCTCCCTTTCCCTACTCTCTCTCTCTCTACCATCTGTCTCTTTCCTTATAGCCCTGTCTTTCCCCTCACTTTCTCTTTTCTATCTCTTTTTGTTCGCTCTCACTCATCACCCTTTTCTCACACAGCTGCGAAAGGAAATCACACGTATACACACACACACACACACACACACACACACACACACACACACACAAGTTTTTCTGTTTTAGCTGCATATGGTGCAGACTCAGTGTAGCTTGTGGTAATGCCTTTGTTTATGAGTGTGTGTGTGTGTGTGTGTGTGTGTGTGTGTGTGTGTGTGTGTGTGTGTGTGTGTGTGTGTGTGTGTGTGTTTGACATGCTTATATATTTATGGCTCATATGTTTGTCTGCTTGGTTTAATTGGTGGGGGTTAGTTTCCATGTGTAGAGTATATTACACTGTAAACAGTCAGTTTGTTTGTTGTTGAGTGTTATACTGAGAACAGTCAACCAACCAGAATTATCCAGCCAACAGCGTCACTCCGAAACAACCGATTTCCCCTCAGATGTGCTGCCAATGCCATAGTATATTGCATTTTATATCTTTTTATCACGATGTTCATGATGACGCCAATATGTAAGCTGCCATATATTGAATCATAACCCTGCATTCGACATCAACCTGGTTTCACCAGAACAACCGCAGGTTGTTTGTGATGTCTGACTGTATGCATGAAACTGTTCATCTCTTGTGAAGCTTCGCTTTTGTAAAAAGACAAACAAAGGAACAAAAGTGAACAAACTGTTAAGCAGGACTGCAAGGTCAACGTCTACTGCTGGACAGGTTGTTCCAATGAAAATGAGACAGTGATTAAAAATGCTGTTTGCTCCTCCTCACTCCCCAACACCGTTCAGCACAGACACAGCAGTTGACCTTGTGAAAACTTTTCAGGGTTTCTTATGAGGGTGTTAGATAAGCAGGTTGTGCTGCTTATGATTCATTATCAAAAATGAGGACACAGTTCTTCTCAAGTTACGTAAATATCAATGAAAGTTTGCTGTATATGTGTGATATTAAAGTGTTTAATCATACAATGTAAAATTGGACCTGAATTCTGGTTGCTGGCCGGTTGCGTGCTGCTGACTGTTTGCTGGATGGTTGGTTGGTTAAGTTGGTTGATAGGTTGGCTTAAAGTTGGTTGGTTGCTGGTTGTTTGCTTTGGTTTAGTTAGTTGGTTGGTTGGGTTGGTTGGGTAGGTTGCTGGTTGTTTGGTTTTTTGCAAGTTGGCTTTGGTTGGTTGGTTGTTTTTTAGTGTTGGTTGGTTTTTTTGTAAGCTGTTGTTGTTGCTGGTAGTTGTTGTTTTTTGTGTGTTGGCAGTTTTTTAGCAAGTTGTTGCAGGTTGGTTGCTGGTTGTTTTTGAAGTGTTGGTTGGTTTTTGTGTGTTGGCTGGTTGGTTGGTTGCAGGTTGGTTGTTTTTTCAGTAAGCTGGCAGTTTTTTAAAGGTGGTGGTTGCTAAGCTGGTTGTTTGCTTTTAGCTAGTAGGCCGGCTGGCCGGTTGTGGTTGCCGTTTGAGCCAGTTAGCAGGTTGGTTGGTTGGTTGCAGGTTGGTTGTTTTTGCACGTTGGTTGGTTTTATAAAGTTGGCTGGTTGTTTTTTTAGTAAGCTGGTTGTTTTTTTAGTGTTGCTGGTTTTTAGTGTTGCTGGTTGTCAAGTTGCTGCTCGGCTTTTTAGTTAGTAGGTTGGTTGCTTTCGGTTGGTTGCTGGCCGTTTGGTTTTTGTGTTGCAGGTTGCCGGTTGGTTGCTGGTTGCTTGGTTTTTAGCGTTGCTGGTTGCCGGGAAGCTTCTTTCAGTGTTGCTGCTGGCGTTTTTAGTGTTGCTGTTGTAGTTTTTTTAGTGCTGGTTGCTGGTAGGTTGGTTGGTTGGTTGGTTGGCAGGCTGGTTGGTTGGTTGCTGGCTGGTTGGCTGTTGGCTGGTTGGTTGGCTGGTTGGTTGTAGTTTTTTAGTGTTGGCTAGTTGGTTGGTTGTTTTTAGTGAGTTAAGCAGGGTAGATTGTTTTTTAGTGAGTTGGTTAGTGTGTAGATTGTTACTTGCTGGTTGGTTTGCAACTTGGGATAGTTGATTGGTTTTAATTGTAAAGGAGATTTCTTTTATACTATAAATAATCCAGTGAAAATGTTCTTTTCATTTCCTAAATACAGTTTAATACATTCGTAAAGAATTATTACATTAAATGTGAGATTTACAGATTTAATAATGATTTTATGACGAAATGTTTCATTTCCTAAAAATCCAATTTGGTTTTGTGGAAAGAAATGATTAATTAATTTCTAAAATATTACAAAATGTGCTTAAATGTGAGATTTGATGATACAGTAGACATTTCTTTTTAGGAATTATGAATGAAGCGCTTACAGGGTCAATTCACCTGGACGATATGCGGGCTGAGGGCACAGCAGAGGGCACAAACTGTTTTTTGGTCCCATTTTTACAAGATAGTGGGAGCTTAAGTCTGCTGCCCGATGGCGAAGGAGGATGAATGGAGGGAGAGTAGGTCAGGACTGAAAGGCTTGGTTACGTACACTTAGAACGGACGGAAAAATTGTTTACGCCCGGTAACCTGATGTGTGACCTTTTCGACAGAAGCCTCCACTTCTGGACGAGAAACACAGGACTGTGTGGAATGCATTGTTTCAACAGGCAGGGCAGGTTTTTACATACCACACTGCAATTCTGAAAGCTGAGCACATTAGCCTCGCGTAGAGATTTACTACAGCTAAATCCATTGTCTCACGTCCACGTTATCAGCTCCTCCGATCATACAGGAGCACTTTGTAGTTCTATAATCACAGACTGTAGGTCGTCTGTTTCTCTGCAGACTTTATTCTCCTCCTTTCACCCTGATCTTCAATGACCAGGACCCCACAGGACCACCTGGGTATGTTGGTGATGTGGGTGGTGGGTCGCTCTCACGCTGCAGTCGCCACAACGTGCCGGTGCTTTATTGCTTTTGACATTTTATTTAGGATGGTTAACCCAGAGGTGCAGCAGGTCTTCTGCTGCGCAATTTGATACATCATTCACTATCGCATCGCTCTCAACGGCTTGCACGGCCGGCAACGGCCTGGCCAGCAGTGAGTCTATATGTGATGTGAGATTGCCCGCAGGCAATTCCTCCGCCCGGTCAGTGCTTTTGAAGTTTAGTGGCTGAGCAGGTACGAGCCTGTCGTGTGAAAATTAGAATGCTGGAAGCGAGATGGCCTACTTTCTCCGCCGCACATCCGAACGCTGCGACGCAGCAGCATCATCTCAAACACGCCATTCTTCACATCGACATTTCAGAACATTACAGTTTAGCTGCAGCTGGGAGGCCGCCGTAGATACCCTGCTCATGGTAGTTCTTAGCTATGAGCCAAATCAAAACTCAGCCAGTTTGAAACTGGTCAGTGTCGCAAGGGACCTTAACTCAGGGGCAGGACGTGCTCACTGGCCCCAGTGTGGTCAACCGTGATGCACGTTGATGCAGCTTGTGTGAAGGAGAAAGAACACACTCCAGCTCTTTACACAGAAGAGCAGTCGAGTGATACGAGTTCTTAGTCAAGGAGACACTGAAGAGTGACTTTATCCAGTTGAGACAAATGGTTCTTTATTCAAGGCAAAGGTTAAACTTTACAGTAAAAAAAAAAGTTCCTTAGAGCCTTTAATCATGTGGTTTCTATAGACCTGTGGGTTCTATAGACCTGTTAATCATAGACCTGTCAATCATAGATATGTGGGTTCTATATACCTGTCAATCATAGATTTATGGGTTCTATAGACCTGTCAATCATAGATTGATGGGTTCTATAGACCTGTTAATCATAGACCTATGGGTTCTATAGACCTGTTAATCATAGACTTATGGGTTCTATAGACCTGTTAACTGCAGACCTGCGGGGACGCAGCAGACCCAGCACACAGACCTATGGGTTCTATAGACCTGTTAATCATAGACCTGTGGGATCTATAGACCTGTTAATCATAGAACAGTGGGTTCTATAGACCTGTTAATCATAGATTTATGGGTTCTATAGACCTGTTAATAATAGACCTATGGGTTCTATAGACCTGTTAATCATAGACCTGTGGGTTCTATAGTCCTGTCAACCATAGATATGTGGGTTCTAAAGTTAATCATAGACCTGTTCTGTATTATATGACTGTATTGTATCTATATATAAACACAATGTTCTGAGACATCATCATCACTGTCTTTGTTCAGTTGAATGTTCACTCGGAGAGGACATTGGCAACCTACCCATTTTTGCTCCTCTGGGGACTTTGTTTCAAAACACATTTTCATGTTTTACAAGTTGTGTCTTGTTGCCCACCTGGGGCGTCGCTGGCCTCGGACACCATGTCCGCCAAGTCCTATTAGCCGCTGGAGCCTCTGGCTGTGTGGTTGTTTTGGTTCTGACATTTGTTATATCCCCTGTTCGCTGGTAGCGGATGCCAACTAATCTCAAACCTAACACAGTTTCACCTTAAATAAATGTATAAATCTCCTCAGCGCAGCCATGTCGGGTCGCGTCAGCATTGAAGAATGCCCTCCAGTGGCTACACAATCTGCCATGACAGTAGCCTGTTCTGACAGGAGCCGAAAGAGAACGGGTCTCTGTGATCGGGCCAAGAACCCGCCTGAGCGCCTCTTCCTTTATCTCCGTCCTCTCAGAGAAGACAAAATCAGAGATCACTGTGACGTTTACAGCAGCTCAGATCTTTTCTTAACAGGGTTGTCTACTTCATCTCCGCCCAAAGAGCATGTTTGGGGTGGTGTAGTCCCTGTGGGACGTTTCGCTGTGTAATTGGGAGAAGTGGCGGGATTGCTGCACCAGCAAGTGCACAACCCCTATTTTCATGTTGGGAATGTTTGACTGGTGTTTTTGTTCGCACCCTGTCTGCAGTACAGGCTGTTTCTGGCCAGACAAACAACTTCCCTGTCGATTGTTATGAAGAACCGTCGTTAAAAGTTTGGTTTGTCCTGTCAGACGTCCCGAACACTTTTGTTTTATACATTTTTGATCCTTTCTTTTGCATTTATTTACAATGTTCTTTGTACTGTTTGAATGATCGTGGCTGTCTGTGTTTTATATGTTTATGACTAGTTAAGAGCTGTTTTCACACAGTGGAACTGTACTGTTGAGTGTTCCAGACGGTGGTCTCCTCTTTTACCACGTCTCTGCTTTTACAGCACGTCCCAAAATCGTTCCTGAAGAGCTTTTATCTCATCCTGTGTGCTATTTTTATCAGCTCCGGGACAATGGGACGGGATTAGTTGGAGCCCTGCTACATAATTTCTCTTAAACGTATCGAGATATGAGTTTTTTAGTCTTAAGACCCAGATTATATATATATATATATATATATAAGCTGCTCTGCTCTGTTGGTCCTTCTCAATCAGGAGACCGTTGATGCATGATGCCTTAAATGCTGATAAACGTAAAGCTGTTCCGGTCAAGGTAAAATGTTTGACGACAGGGCTTCTGACTGGGCCACAACCGACGACAGCTTGTAAACATACTGTACGCGACCCGAGACGACGCGGACCGCTTTGTTCGGTCTGGGAACAGTGAAGAAACGCCAAGTAAAGATTAATTTTGAAGCCTTCGGTAGCTTTGGACTGCTTCAGTTACCTCCAAACGCGAGCCCAGACCGCAATCAATCAGACAAGACGATTGGTATTATGCAATATTCGTGTAAATGTAGAATTACACAGCTGAATTCTGGAAAAATTGAGTCACCTGGGACAGCATTCATTGTTTCTTCTGAAATCGAGGGTATTAAAAAGAGTTTCATCCTAACTTTCTATTTGTTATCTCTACCAAAGACATAGAGGATCTGATTGCACTGAGCAACAAGTCATGAATAAGTTGCATTACCACCATCCCACCTCACCCCCAGCTCACCCCAAAAGCACCATCATTCCAGAGAACAAATTCCACTGGTCCATAGCACAAACCTGGAGGCTGTGTACCCCTCTAGCCCATGGCCGGCACACATTCATGTTTTGTTCCCATGAGCACAATAGTTTCAGGTGGGGATTAAGGCAGTCAGCATTTATTGGTCTGGTGTCAGCAACTTAAAGTAGCAAATATTGAAGGATGTCGTATTTACATCCACAGTCTAGAATCATTTAGCACACTAGGTCGTTATTTCCAACATGATACCTATAACGGTGGAACGGGGACAGGTCTGGAGGTAAGTGAAGGAGCCTGGCAACCGAGTCCCTGAACCAGCAGGCTGTGATTGAACTGCCCACGAGCAACACACCTAACCCCTGCTCTGCTCTCTGGGCACTGCAGCCGAGAGCCCACCACTCTGCAGGTGTGCACACTGTTTGTGGTTTTAATCTTGCTTACTAACTCTGACCAGTGCTGTGCCCTAGCTCGTCTTTTTATGGTCAGCTGACATTGACGGTTGTGGTTAGTTTACCCAGAATAAAAAGCAGCTCCCAGATTCCATCGGTACCCATTCGGCTCGCTGTCACACCCTGAGGACCACAGTTACTTCCTGGAAGGATGTCTGTCAAGCAGACACAATTGATATGGCTTATGTAGTCAAATGGTGATGGTTTGATATTGATTCCTACGATGATGTCTACATTTTGATGTAGCCCGTTGGCAGTAGAACACACCTGCTATCGCTCTGATTTATGGCCCATTGACGCATTGCCGTTATTGCTGTTGCATCGCTGTTGAGCGTTCCCACAAAGGCTGGGAGAATTTGATGAAAAAGTGTGTGCACGCACATGAGAAAGACAGGAAGAGAGCGAGAGATGGAGAAGAAGAGAGTCATTGACTCCACATTAGAGGCCTACAGGGATCGCTAAGTCACACCGAAATCCATTAACGGAGCCGCCGAGAGCCTCTTTTCATGGTTATTAGCGAGGGAGTGCTCCTTTCTGCTGTGGGAAAACAAAGGAAGTTTAGTTTACTGTCGTTATGGGCCAGGTTTTGAGAGACACCACTCAACGCCAGAGAGAGACACATGCACAACAGGGTGGTCTTGTGTGTGCCTGTAACAGGCTTTGCCTGGCCACCTCCTCCTTGCTCAGCCCTCTGCAGGGTGGCATTGGATGCCAGTGTTTCAATCCCACTGCCGCTTAACAACAACCTCACATTTATCCACATGCTGCAGGCTCCACATGTTCCCCTTCAACCTCAACCCCACCACCACCACCCCTGACCAGGACTTTCAGAGAGTGGAGAGAAGGAAACAAACATTGCTTCATTCACAGCATGAACGACCACGCCTCTGCGGCTTTAGATGTGCACTGACAAACATCAACTTCATCAACTGTCAAACGCTGCTGTTCATCCTTCAAAAGAACATCCATCACCCAGCTGCAAAACAGGCCAGTTCCAAAACCTCAAAACTGTTACATCACAGTCTCGACGTGTTAAATTTACGCTCCTAACGTTTACATGAACGCCCACGTCAAAACTGCAGACACGAACAGCATGACATCAACTCAAGTTGTTGATACTAGACAGCAATCCTTCACCTCCGCACTATGATAGTTACGGGAATGAGGGTTGCTAACAGAACCAGGTCTCGGGACCATGACCTTTCGTGCCCCAGTGTCCAACGGCTGTCGTGTACATTGGAGGTTGGTTTATGGGCAGGTGGCAAAAGAGTGCCAGCTGCCTGACTACGATCAGCATTTCACACTGAGAGGACAGCAACGCTATCGGGAAAGACTCGTTTTGGTTCCAGGGTTAAAACTCTGTCATTTTATAAACTGCTGTACTACGTGGGTTCTCTGAACCGCTGGCAGTGCCCTAAACCAGCCAATCAGAGAAAGAGCTTTTTGCCCATTTAGTGAAATAATGAGTGCATCATTTTGGAGATGAAAAAATAGTAGAACATGCCTGTGACTGGACACATTAAACTGCCCACTTCATCCAAGGCACCAGCACAGTGTACAGTCCACTCCAGATAGTCAGTTCAGGTCAGTACTGGACCTGGACTGTGTTAGTACAGTACCGCCAGAGTGAGTGATAAACCCGTCAGTTTGCAGCCTCCAACATGTTCAAGAGTAAGAGCAGCAGTGGCACAACAAACTCATAATAACATCAACAGTTATAGCCTCTCTCTCCTCCTCTGCTGATTATAGTCGGCATGGTGTGCCTGCCTGGGAAACCACATCCACTGCCACTTCAGTCACTGCATCCCCGAAAAAGCCTGAGTGTGTGTGTATACGTGTGTGTGTGTATAATTGAAGGAACAGTGTGGTTTCTGATGGGTTCTTTGGTTTGATGGAGTGCAGACCGGTAGTCTGTGTGGTTCACGGTGAAGGGGTGGCCTGTAGTGTGGGATTTGCGAGGATACATGTTTCTAAATGCTAAGGGAGAACTCAAAGCTGAGCATGTCTGAGCAGTGGGGGAATGAGGGGGTAAAAAAATGCACCGTGATGCAGCCAACTGTAGGTGATCGGACAACTGCTTCGATCGATTAGAAAAGTTACAGGTCGTTATAGTCGGTTATTGATGTCCCCAACGCATCCCGGCTCATCCCAAAAGAACTGGATGGAGCTCCATCATCGCGGAGAACATCACAGAGGTCCACTGCTGCCCAGCTGACGACTGAGGTCATCCATGTTCAGCATTTCCTCAAGGGCTCTGCTGTAACATCTGGCTGCCCAGGACACCTCCAGAGGCCTTGTGGAGTCCATGTCTGTGGACCACTGTTACACAGGTGGTTGTAATGTTATGGCTGATCCGTGTTATTCCCCCAGTCGTGTTAAGTGAGTTAATCGAGCTGAATGGTTGTGAGGTCACAGATTACGCCCTGTTCAGGAAAACGCTACGACTACCGGCCTGTAACACATGAGTGCTCTCTAATGGAGCTGAAGGATTCTGAGTTAACAGGTAAACAAGCCCACACACACACACACACACACACACACACACACACACACACACACACATGGCTTGGTGCTGCAGTGTAATTGGAGTAATGGCTCAGTAATAGGGAGGTTGTTGGTTCAGAAGCTGTTTGGGCCGTGGGCGAAAACTCCAACACATCTGCATCTCAAACACACAGCTGCCCCAGAGCGTGCAACAAACACTAACACACCAAAACCGTAACGAGCGAGCTCTGCTGGTGTGCGAGTGTGTGAACGTGTGAGTGTGAGTGCATGCACGGAGGCCGGAGGTTAATAAGGTTAATGTAAGTGTGTGCCTTTGGGTTCGGCCGTGGAGTGGAGCGAAAACGCCCACACCCACTCGCACGCACTCTCGTTCTGATTGCGTGTTATGAATGTGGGTTAAACAGCATTGCCGTAAACGCAGTGGCGAGTGGCAAAAGTTTGGGCACCCAAGACTCAGCAGGAAAATGTCTTGCATAACTTCACACCTTTCTGTCCTACAACCACAATAAACACTTCCCCTGAAACCTGGATCAGTCAGTGTTTCAAATGAATAAAGAGAGAGAAGCTAAAGATCTCCAGTCTGTCAGTCACAGTGTAAGCCTTGATGGCCCAGCCATTAACACATTCACTCTCTCTGTCTCTCTGTCTCTCTCTTTCTCTCTCTCCCTCTCTGTCTCTCTCTTTCTCTCTCTCCCTCTCTGTCTCTTTCTCTCTGTCTCTCTCTCTCCCTCTCTGTCTCTCTGTCTCTCTCTGTCTCTCTCTCTCTCTGTCTGTCTCTCTCTCTCTCTCTCTCTCTCTAATGAAGCTGACTCTTTCAGCCTGTAATCAGTGCTGATTAAACTATTGCCATATTAAACATGATACTGTGTGTGTGTGTGTGTGTGTGTGTGCGTGTGTGTGTGTCTTTGAAGACGTCCTCAGGTGAAATATTATCTGAATGAACTGGGGGATGGAGAAAGCATGGCGGTTTCACTATAAAGCTGAATTAGCACACTGTGTGTGTGTGTGTGTGTGTGTGTGTGTGTGTGTGTGTGTGTGTGTGTGTGTGTGTGTGTGACCTTGTAGAGGATGGAGTTTGGCCTCTTCCTGTGGCGACTGTCTACTGCTTTTAATGCGCGCTGGCAGAAACCTCACTGCTGTCCCCAGAGACACAACACACACACACACACACACACACACACACACATAGGCAAACTGTGTCGCCCACACCAGTTTAATCCTCCGACGGCAGAAGCATGTGGCTTGCATCTTGGCCTGCATCTCTGCTTCCCTCAGTCTGTGTGTTATAAATGACAGCACATATTATACAGTATATGGACAAAAGTATTGGGACACCTGCTTTTCTACTAGCTTTTCAGCATTGCTGTGAGGGTTTCATTGCATTCAGCATTTTGTAGCATTAGTGATGTCAGGATGTTGGATGACCACCACCCCACCTCATGCCCAATTCCCCAGCTCATCCCAAAGGTACTGGATGGAGCTCCATCTTTCCGGAGAACACAATTCCACTACTCCACAGCTCAGTGCTCGATGGACTTACACCCCTCTACCACCATTTATTAGACATGGTGCCAATAGGTTCATGTTCATCTGCTCCAGGGAGTCCTATTCTTTTGGCAGTACTTCTCTGCAGGGACAAGCTGTGAGTGAATTTGCACATCTGTGTCAGCAATGGGTGCACCTTAAAAGTGCTTAAAGGTGTGTCCATAAACTTTTGGACATAAAATGAGAAGGACGTGTGGGATTGCAGTGTTATTGGGAAGGAAGATGAAGGTGATCAGGATCAATAACTGATGATAACTGTAGTCGGATCTGATCAATATTTATTGATCTACTCATACAGAAGTGGTGTCTCTCAGGACGGCGTCGGGTTTAACGCAACATACCAGACGTCTCTGCATGGAGGTGTAGAGGTTCCTAATGGTGTCCTATGATGATCCATCCCATGCAGCTTGAATGTTCTCACTCGGTTCTGCAGATGGTGTGGTAGGGGTGGAGTGTGGATTGAGCGTCCAATAGCGTCCACACATTTTCAATCAGGGACAGGTCTGGAGATGAGACCGACCACGGCGTAGTATCTGTGTCTTCAAGGTGAGATCTAGAGACGGCAGCAAGCATCGTTCAGTTGGAATATAGCACCGGAGTGTGTGTTCACAATAGGTAGAACCACTGGTTGCAGAACCTCATTAATGAACGTTGGGCTCAAAGTGTCTTAATGAAGATCACTGCAAATCTCTTCCACTGAAGCTTACATTCAAACAACTGTCAGGTGGAGCTTATCTTCAGGGGTCTGTGTGTGTATAGTAGTGGTCTTTCTGTGTGTGTGTGTGTGTGTGTGTGTGTGTGTGTGTGTGTGTTGTGAGTGTTGTGAATTTGGATGAACAATGACATGTTTTATTGCTTCATCTGCTGCAACACAACTGAGTTTACACAACTATTATTCACACACGCACACACACACACACACACACACACACACACACACACTTGCTGCAGTGTGGATTTTATAAATGAAGATGTCGTTTGGATGATGGAGTGTATTTTTTGGTCATGGTGTTGTTCTGTGCAGACATCACTCTACTGTGCGCATGCACACACACACACACACACACACACACACACACACACACACACACACACACTCCCTCTTTTCTCCACTCCATCTTTGTCTGCATTGACCTTCACTTTCTCTAAACACCTCTCTCTCCCTCTCTCTGACACACACACACACACACACACACACACACACACACACACACACACACACACACACACTTTCAGAATGGCGTTTAGCCTCAGCTGAGTGTGTGATGGTGTTTGACAGAGCTGGCGTTCAGTGAGATGTGAGGGAGGAGGACGATTTGGGATTTGAGCAACATGATCCTAGTCTTCATTATTGTTGTAATGCGTTTTGATCAGACTCAGGCAGAAGCGTGTTTTATGAATGGGTTCAATGGGATACAGCTGCATCCATCTAAGGTCATGATAATACAGATACACCTGAATCATCCAACCGACCACATGGGGTACCACAGCAACCACTTGCAAAGCCATAACAACCACCTAGCAGCCACCAAAATACCATAGAACCTAGCAACCACTAATAAACCCCTTATCTGAACCATTGTGCCCATTTCACAACATAGCAGCCTACTAGCAACACGAATAAGCAATACCATAGCAACCACCAATAAATACCTTACCAGTACCATTGTACCCACTTAGCAGCAACATAGCAACATTCTAACAACCATTCAGCAGTGCCAGAGCAATAGCCACGGAACCACCATACAACTATATACAGTTGCCTAGCAACACTATAGCAACCACCTAACAACCACCTGAAATATCAAACTAGGTTAGCATAACAACTGCCAAGCAGCTACTTAGCAACACCCATGCAAACCACCACGCCACCTAATTAGCAAGATCGTAGCAACCACCTAGCAACCAACGAGAAACAACTTCGCGGTACCCCTGCATCCACTTGCAACAAGCTACCAACCACCTGAAATAACTTGGGCACAAACACGAAGGCCAAAGCAACTCCATAGCAACCCCGCAATAATATCCTAACTCCCTATTAGCAACACCATAGCAACCACCTGTGACAACCTAGCAATCACTTATTATATCACTTTGACCCAACATCCGAGCGACTGCCTGCAAGTGGGAACCCATGCTCTGCAGCTGAGTGGCATCGTGCGGAGTGATGGGGGAGACGGAGGGTCCTTCCGATAGGCTGTGCATCCGAAGCACGAAACACTGTTGGAAGGGTTTGGAGCAAACAGATGGGCAACCCTTGGGCAGTCGTGCCACTCAGGAGCCAGTGTCTACTGTCTTTCAAACTCTGATATTTCTTTGGAAAACAAACGAATCAACTGCAGTTCAAAGTAGCTGCTGTTTGCTGTTGGGATTATGAAGGTGTCGAGGGGAGACTGTAGCAGTACCATCGTTTCAGTTGGATGTTTTAAGACGTGTGACTGTATGAGAGGTCAGTGTGACCTCTGCTGTGTCTGTATTTCGGGGCTTTTAAGTAACTGCCAGTTATAGCAGTGATTGGAGGTTGACAGTCCACTGCCTTTCGCTTTTCCCGCACTCTAACAGCCGGCCATGGCATTTCGTTTTCGTCAATACCGGCTGGCCTTTTGTCGGTATCCCCCTTTTGTCTCATGTCTTTCTCTTCTTTCCTGTTCTATTGTACTGTTTGTCCTTGTAAGCTGGTCTTTCCGGTTGGCCAAGTATCTGTCACAACTCTCTCTCTCTCTCTCTCTCTCTCTCTCACACACACACACACACACACACTCTCACTCATATCAAAGAGGCTGCAGACAACCATGGCAACAAATCTGATGCAATAATGAGCTCGGCTGACAAAATGACTGAGGGAAGGAAGGGAAAAGCGGTGGCAGGTAGAAAGGGAAGGGCGGAGAGACGCATTTGCGCCGTATGAGCTTCCCCTCTGCTCTGCCTACTGTAAGTGTACTTTAATGATGGGCCTTTATAATACACTTACCTCATTTACATAGTCATGTTACACTGTGACATCACCCTTTGTACTGCGGGAGCTGATTTGCATTGAACGTGCAAAAGAATAACAATGGATCAGACGTGACATCATCACTATTGTGAAACTGGCTTTAGTAACAATAACTAGTCGAGAAGCTCCCGGTCATTCCGTCAGTGTTTTAATGTGTCTGGCAAACCAGTCCTGTTTAGGCAGGTCTAATCAAGAGTCTACATTCTATAGACTGTACTGTATATATTATATACAACACATACTATATACATTAACACTGTATATCATCATAAATAGACATTTAAACCTGGTTTATGTGTTATAATCAGTGTAGTTAGACATTTAAACCTGGTTTATGTGTTATAATCAGTGTAGTTAGACATTTAAACCCGGTTTATGTGTTATAATCAGTGTAGTTAGACATTTAAACCTGGTTTATGTGTTATAGTCAGTGTAGTTAGACATTTAAACCCGGTTTATGTGTTATAATCAGTGTAGTTAGACATTTAAACCCGGTTTATGTGTAATTGTCAGTGTAGTTACACATTTAAACCCAGTTTATGTGTAATTGTCAGTGTAGTTACACATTTAAACCCGGTTTATGTGTTATAGTCAGTGTAGTTAGACACTTAAACCCGGTTTATATGTAATTGTCAGTGTAGTTAGACATTTAAACCCGGTTTATGTGTTATAGACAGTGTAGTTAGACATTTAAACCCGGTTTATGTGTTATGATCAGTGTAGTTAGACATTTAAACCCAGTTTCTGTGTTATAGACAGTGTAGTTAGACATTTAAACCCGGTTTATGTGTAATGATCAGTGTAGTTAGACATTTAAACCCGGTTTATGTGTAATAATCAGTGTAGTTAAATGCTGCCGTCCTAAATCAGCTTCAGGGAGGTTTAATAGGCCCCATTCGTTCAGGGTTTTGACAATTTTACAGAGAAATGGACTGGAGGAAAAGATTTTGAGCTCAAACGAGAACATTGTGCAGGTCACTAGAGTCCTGCTGCCTGTCCTCAGTGTCATACTGCCACCTTCTGGTTGACAGAGTGATTACAGTGGCACACTTTCTTCTTACACAAATATTGTTTATGTCCAGTGGCCTTTTCTGGTGTACTGAAGCCAGTAGCATTGAATTGTGATGCATGTTTCTTGAAAATTGTTTCAAAGATCAGAATGGGTCAGTAGGTCAGAAGGGGTCAGTAGGTCAGAAGGGGTCAGTAGGTCAGAATGGGTAAGTAGATCTGAATGCGTCAGTAGATCAGAATGGGTCAGTAGATCAGAATGCATCAGTAGGTCAGAATGGGTCAGTAGATCAGAATCGGTTAGTAGGTCAGAATGGGTCAGTAGGTCAGAATTGGTCATTAGATCAGAAAGGGTCAGTAGGTCAGAATGGGTCAGTAGATCAGAATGGGTCAGTAGGTCAGAATGGGTCAGTAGGTCAGAATGGGTCAGTAGATCAGAATGGGTCAGTAGGTCAGAATGGGTCAGTAAGTGAGAACCTCCAAACTGATTCCAAGGCGGGGAATCACATGATAAACTGGAAAAGTGCAGTTCTTGAAGGAAACACAGAGTGGTACAGTGTTCCCCACTTCTACATGGTTCCTATGGTGTGGCTATGTGGTTGCTATAGTATCTCAGGTGGTTGCTATGATGATGCTACTTCACTTCTGTTTCAGGCAGCTTTCCCATTCTTTAAGACGTCATCAATGGATTTACACTCCTGATTAGACACGTTTCTTTCTAGACAAATGAATGGTTTTTTGGTTTCTTTTATCTTATTGTAACTCATCTCTCTCTCTCTCTCTCTCTCTCTCTCTGTCTCTCTCTCAGAAACCCGGATGGAGCAAGCAAATACTACAAGTGCTATAATCGGAGCCCTTATCGGAGTCATTCTCCTCCTCGTCATCATCGGAGCTGCAGTGTTTGCTGTCCGCAAACGCCGCCTGGGGAAAGACTCAGAGTCAGTTTCTCTCGAGGAGTGTTCTAACGTTCTTCAGCTGTGTCTGTGTCTGATACAACCTCAGTCGTGTGACACCCCATGATATCCCTTGTGCTTTTTTGATCATTTTAAACATCTGGACGTTTGATCTCCATTTAAACAATACTGATAGGCAGAGCCGATATGACTAAACACAGCTGGACAAATGGACCATGCAACATGACAGTGACCCTAAACATTCTGATAAAATCCTCCAAGGAATGGAGAAACCCCTCAAACACCACACAGCTGAAAGAATTCTGTCTGGAGGAGTGGGAAATGCTATAATAGGTTCTTTAGTTACATGTCCAAATGTTTATGGACAGTCCTAAAGAATGCATTCAGCTACTTTAGATAAGATAGGCTTTTATTATCCCACTGGGGGGAATTTACAGTGTTTGCAGAATACACTGTAATTACACCTGTAATTATATTGTGTGTATGTACATTTCTGAAAAAGGTCCCTGTAGAGCAGCAGAACTGTTGTTCTCTGGAATGATGGAGCTCCATCCAGTACTTCTGGGATTTGTTGGAGATGAGGTGGGGTGGTGACCTCTCTAATGCTCATCACTGAATGCAATCGGATCCTCCCAGCAATGTTCAGAAATCTTGAAAATCTAGTATATGTCTTCTCTGGACAGTAGGGACAGTTACTCCAACAAACGCAGGGTAAACAAAAAGCACAATGCTTTGCACTGTAAGGATTTCTGGTTTCCATGGTGATACCACTCCCCTGGTAATCATTTCTCCCCTGTGGAAACAAGTCCCCATCTCTGAAAGTCCCAAAGTCCCACGGACGTACAGCTTAATTTTCCTAGATGTTGGAGAAGCTTCCAGTGGAGCTCAGTAACTGCCCACTGACTTCTGTAATAGGTCAACAGGTTTCTGTTCTTCTCCAAGTATGAGGGGACCAAGGTCATCACACCCAACAGATGCATCTACGGATTAGGTGAAATACCCTGGAGCGTTCCTTTAAGTAGATCTCAGGTATCTAGTGCTTACAGAACCAAAAAAAAGCACAATGCTTTGTATGACGAGACCATAACGAATGCAGAACTAATTGCTAGAAATCCTCATTTGCATATTCATTGTTATGCACATATTTTGTATCCGGTATGTCTGCTCCATCGAACCCCTGGAAGATAATACCAACATACTGAGGAGATCATCAGGAACCAGTCTGAGTGCTTCAGTTAATGAACAGTCTTGATTGGGGTCAGCCATGTCCATCACTCTCCCAGCTACTGTATGGACAAAAGTATTGGGACACTTGCTCCTTTACTGTTTCTTCGCTCATCTTCATCTTCGTACTGACCTGTATGTGTATGATGTTGGGTGGTGCTCTGCTGCCATACAGTACTGCAGAATGTTATTTCACACCCTTCTGATCAATGGTTGGATGATGCGGAGTGTTTCCCCTCTGTGTTCTCCTCAGCTGGACCACTGTGAATAAGGAGCTCCTTTATAGACTTCAGTTACAGACTTCAGTCACATTTAATGAGCTGATGGTTGCACTCATTCCAATGACGCGTTTGAGTCTCGGGTCCTCGTAAGGTTTCTTCCCCTCAGTCTGGGGGGACGTTTTCCTTGCCTTGGTCTCTGTAAAACGGCTGTGTGACAATATGTGTGGCATTGTATAAATTAAGTAAATCATATAAAAATTAAATTTGAATTGTGTTTGTGTTTCACAGCGGTCCACCTACCCACAAGCCCCCTCCTCCGGTGAAATCTGCCATGACCTCAGACAGAGTAAGTCAATTTTGTTTTTGAAAAGTGCCTGGAGAGGTGGTTTGCAAGGTGATTATTGTGCGGGGGATAATGTAGTTGCTGTGGTTGTATGGGAGATAATGTGGTTGCTGTGGTTGTATGGGGGATAATGTGGTTGCTGTGGTTGTATGGGGGATAATGTGGTTGCTGTGGTTGTGAGGAGGTGACTGTGGTTGTATGGGGGATAATGTGGTTGCTATGGTTGTGCGGGGGATAATGTGGTTGCTGTGGTTGTGAGGAGGTGACTGTGGTTGTATGGGGGATAATGTAGTTGTAAAGTGGTTACTGTGGTTGTATGGGGGATAATGTGGTTGCTGTGGTTGTGCGGGGGATAATGTCGTTGTAACGTGGTTACCGTGGTTGTGCGGGGGATAATGTAGTTGTGATTAGGCGAATGTGTTTGATGATAATCGGTGGCTCTAAGCTTTCTTTACTTGTTTGCTTTTAAAAAAGTGATGTTGTGTAAAAACCTTTTTTTTCTTCAAAGCAATCTAACAACAACCCACTTCTTAAAAAGCTGAAAATCAGATGTATAAATCACCGAAGCGTAAAAATAGACCGTTCCACTGACGCAGTCATAGACTATTTTCAGAATCTGGAGGAATGAACACTTTTTAATCCTTCAGGGATTAATTATTCAGATAGAAGGTGCCGGAGCTTTGGTGGCTCCGATTCACAGTGTATTAATATGCAAATGCAGTGTTGTATGAATGTAACTCAGTGTTCTTTACGCTTTGGCTAAATGTCCCCTTTAAGCCCCGTGTGTGGTCCCTCAACCACGTCTGAAGCGTCTTTAGTTCTGCACTAGAGCAACCAGACTAATGTAGCTCTTATCTACAGCAGTTAGTGTGGCGGTAACTGGCAGAATGATGTTACGTAATATAATGATAAGCAATTGTCATATTCATAATGTGTGTGTGTGTGTGTGTGTGTGTGTGTGTGTGTGTGTGTGTGTGTGTGTGTGTGTGTGTGTCAGACTGCGGACCCACCACTGATCACTACGACTTCCCTGAATCAGGAATCCCCACTGATGTACTACGAAACTCAAAAAGAACCAATGACTGTGAGTATGGTCTCTCTCTCTCTCTATCTCTCTCTCTCTCTCTCTCTCGCTCACTCATTCTCTCTCTCTTTTCTCTGACAGGACCTGGACTCCTACCACGATGACTATGATGAGAATCAGCACCATCCTTTGGACTATAGCACCCCCTTTGGTGTAGGGGGGATAGAGATGGAAAAGATGAATGAAGTAGCCGTAGACGCTGATGAAGAGCCACTAACGTCCTCTGTCTCCAGAGTGGACAGCTTCGTGTCCGAAGCTGTGATAGTGTAGAGGGTGCGCGAGAGGAGTGCGTCAAACAGTCACTTTAAGATGTTTTTTTAATTCTTTTCCAGCACTAGTTAGGTCAAACCTGCACACATACGTATCCCAGTCAGTCAAGCCAAGTTTGAGGTTTTCAGTGGAGCTACAGCTACATCTAACCACTAGGGGTGTGACGTAGGGGGTCAACGAAAGGACAAATTCTACACAATTCAAGAAAAAGCAATACAACCC
Organism: Acestrorhynchus altus; assembly: GCA_034509495.1. Taxonomy (NCBI): domain Eukaryota; kingdom Metazoa; phylum Chordata; class Actinopteri; order Characiformes; family Acestrorhynchidae; genus Acestrorhynchus; species Acestrorhynchus altus. Next base: position 2,539,977 of record CM067507.1, on the reverse strand, counting down.
CCAGTTCAATCCCACTCCTCCATTCTCATCTATTTTTTTACAGACAGTTCAGTTCAGTGCAAATTACAGTTCATTCCACCTAGAATTGGATAGCGCCCCCCTGTGGAAAAGGCATCTATGTTATAAAATTACAAACGAAATATATATTTTTATATAATATATATTTATGTAATTCATTGCACTTTCACACTCAAAGCTTAAGCCCAGCCAAGAAAAGGCCGTGGCTGATTTAAAAGAAGCAGTAGCTTCACTGAGCCATTTGCACTCACCGTAGTCAGACGCCAAACAACGTGAGCTAGGCTTCGCAACTCAAAGATTCAGGAAACCAGTGCTTCCCTGTATCTGACCAGTAAAAGCCTAGCTCACTACATAGTATAGCCCACTAATTAACACTGGGAAACTGCACAAGAGGACAAATTTTTGAAGTTTGAAGATCATATTTCGTTTAATTGTATTTGTGTAAGAAAAAGTATAGATCTTTGAGGAACCTTTGGGCTGTTCAGATTGAAACTGTGGAGAAACCTCTTTAAGGAACCTTTAAGAAACGTATTTTTTTCACTTGTTACGACAACCTTTTCTTGAAGTTTCTTTGAAGCACCTTAAAAGGTCTCGAATTGAAGAACGTCCAAAAGGTCCTCAAGGATCTTAGTTCAGGAACTAATTTAACATCAAGCATGACTTGGCTGATGGACTGCATTTTGTCTAAGAGGGGAAATATCATCCCCGTGGAGCTATGAGGTTCTATCTGCATTCAGAACATTTCCAGAATGTTGAGTCTTAAAGACCTCATAGGAACATTGACATATGGAGACAGAAACGTTCTGGGACAATATGTCTAAATAAGAGTTTGTTCAAATGAACAATTTAGTGGCAAAATCAGTGATGCCAGGTCCCATCCGTAACCATGGTGATGAATAATCAATAGAATTTGTAGCATAAATTGGTAAATAGGCCTCTCTAAAGAATGAACAGTTGACGTTGGGTATCAAATGTTGGGTATAAATGCCCGCGTCTTCACCAGTACTGTAGAATTTTATGGTCGTTTACTTGACTCTCGGAAAATGATCGCATGCTGTAAATTTCCTCCTCTGTCAGTTACATGCTTTGCCGAACAAAGCCTTCCTGCGATGTCTGTGGCTGTTTTCTCCGCAGTTACGTCATTATGTTCACCAAAGTCAGACGGCTATCGTCTCCGCAAATACACCAAGGCCTTAAAAACATTCTCCATTGTGCTAAACCACAACATTTCCACCCAAAACCCCAGTAACGACTGGTTAACTACTTCGTTTCGGTGACAAATTATGAATTGCTATCTAACCAAAGAAATGGAATTAGTGGCCAAGGTCACTGATGCATCGTCAGCTCACCCAGGCCAAGTCAGGCTGCAATATGCATGAGGATGCCATCCATTCTCACCAGTACCACCAGTTTGCCATTTTACCTGGTGTTTTGAATGTCATTTGCCAGCTAAAATTTCCAATTGTTCAAAGATTTTTGAATACTTTCAGGAAATGATGCCAAAAAAGACTAAAGCTGCGTCCAAAACTGTGTGCTTAATTCCGCCTTGTAGCTAAGACCCCCCATCCCTCCTCCAAGTCACTTGAAGCTCCACCATGTCTTTTTTAGCTGCTCTGGAAATCAGAACACTTGGAGTGGAGCCCTTCCCGTTCTGTTACATCTGTTACACTAAGTGATAGGGGAGAGGGAGGGCCATCTAATGCACTCAGATAGATCAAAACCAGTCAGACTCTCTGGGACTCTAGATTATGGATGGCTGTGGCATCACTGGGTATTGAATATATTCTGTGCTGTTTAGTGTGATGTTACGGGGGTATTATGGTGGTGGGGGATATGCGGATGCAGCCCGTGTTGTAATGCTTTACTTCTCCAGTGCCATTTATTTTTTGTATTTCTTTCTTCTTTCTTCTTGGAGCTGCTTATAGTATGTATTGCTTTGTTACTGGCACATAAATGAAATGTGAATCGTGATTTTCACATGATCTTTTAAAGGGAATCCAGGTCTGAGAGGTGTTTAACTGTATTTGTTTGTACATGGTTTGGGGATATTTTAGCATTATGTTAGTTCATTACTGTCGTTGTCTCCTTTTAGGATGTACATATAGAGTTTAATGTGTTATATCACAAAATGAAGAAGTATGAGGCCCGTTGTCTTCACTCCGAGCGCGTGAATATCCCTTTAATGGAATAGTTCAGTGGAAAATGAAATGGCCATGATTGATCACAGACGCGAGATGCAGTTAATAAGCTGATAATGTGTTTGATTTTTGAAATTTACATCTTTAATTTAATTGCAAACAAACAGCAGACTTGGACTGTTACCAAACATCTCGAGCCATCTCCCAAGCCATCTCAAGCCCTCAAGATCTGAGGGTTGTGGGATCGAATCCCAGGGCATCCATTTTGCCATCGGCAGCCGGAGTCTGAGAGTGTGAAAATTGGCCATGCTCTCTCTGGATGGGTAGATGGCGCTCTCTCCCCACATCACACTCAGTGTGATGCTGGTCGGCACAGGCGTCTGTCAGCCATTGTATCGGAGCTAGGGACCCAGCGCTTTTGCTGCCCAGCAGTGATGCATTGGCAGCGGTTAGAAAAGAGCCGGTGGTTGGACAGGGCATGCGCTTGTCCTCGTCTTATGTGATGGTGTCCTCGTGGGTTTTGGGTAATTGGCACTTCCAAAAATTAAACACATCTTCATTGATCGACTGCATCTGGGGTCAGTGATCGAAAATATTTACGTGATTTTTCACCAAACTACTTTTATACTGTGAACATCTCGATTGATCTACTGTGGAAGTTAATAACCTGTTCATAACCTTTGTCAATTTTAACATGTGGTGATCTAACAACAGTATTAGCTTAACAAACTGGTGGTGGTTGAATTATATAAATATAAATATATATATATATATATATATATATATATGATAAAATTATGCATGAAACTGAGACTTGAAATAAAACAGGAAATATATTCTATTTGTATTATTATTATTATTTTTAACCTTATATTGTGCTGATCAAATCTGAAGTACTGTCTGCACATAACTGATTAATAAAGTCTTATTTTAACTCCATCATATGTTTGGATTTGAACTTTCTGAGTGTGTGAAACTACCACCATCAAGTGTAGAGGATGTCCTTTACCTGGCTTGCAAAATACCACTGATGTGAGCTGAATAACTGTTGATCTTCTTATACACTGAACAGTTAGTTCTTCAAGACTCCAAACCCTATGGAAGGACAATCAGAGGCTCATGGAGGTCCTGCTGCACCATCTTGGTGCTAGGTGTCACCTTCACATGTGGAGTCCATGCCTGGACGGGTACAGTTGGCAGAATAAGGGGGTCTGTGAATTATGCATTTAATGTTATGGCTGACTAACGGGCTCACTAAAGGAGATGCCTACAGGCCTGTATCGTGAGTCAGCCTTTAGCTTTCCTGCCGTTTGTGACTGACCTCCAGTACCATGCTATCATCACTAGATGGTGGTAAACAACCAAAATAATCATTCATAACTCATGCAGCTGAACCTCACCATGTCTAAAGTAACGTGGTGAACATGTTTCAGTTCAGTTTATGTTGTTCAGTAAACAGTCATACAGAAAGACATGGCACATTATCTCTTATCATCTATAACACTGTCTACAATGTTTACCACTATAATCATAGTGCAGTTTCGTAGTCAGTACTAAAGTGACACGGGGGCAGCCATGGCCTGGCCTGGTGAGGGAACCAGCCTTGTGACTGGAAGGTTGCCGGTTTGATTCCCTGAACTGGCAGAAGGTGACTGAAGTGCCCTTGAGCAAAGCGCACTCCCCAGCTGCTCCCTGGGCACTGTGGGTAGGGTTACTCGCGGCTCAGGGCACGTGTGCTCACTGCGTCCCAGTGTGAATTAACTAGTGTGCATGTGTGTGGATGGGTTGTACAATAAATCAATAATAATTCTCAATTCACAAATAGTTGCACCTTGAAGGACGTGTGGGATTGCAGTGTTATTGGGAAGGAAGATGAAGGTGATCAGGATCAATAACTGATGATAAGTGTAGTCGGATCTGATCAATATTTATTGATCTACTCATACAGAAGTGGTGTCTCTCAGGACGGCGTCGGGTTTAACGCAACATGCCAGACGTCTCTGCATGGAGTTGTAGAGGTTCCTAATGGTGTCCTGTGATGATCCATCCCATGCAGCTCGAATGTTCCCGCTCAGTTCTGCAGATGGTGCGGTAGGGGTGGAGCGTTGATAGAGCGTCCAATAGCATCCACACATTTTCAATCAGGGACAGATCAGGAGATGGGACCGACCACAGCGTAGTATCTGTGTCTTCAAGGAGAGAACTCGAGACGGCAGCGGTGTGTGGATGAGCGTCTTCCTGTTGGAACAGCACACCAGGCCTTCTGGACATGTGATGTGGAAACAAACTGTTGATCTTGGTGCAATATTTTATTAAAGGCCCTTAGGGTAACAGGCTCCTTAGGTTCTCCAAAGGCAAACTATGATAGTCCACAATCCTCTGGTACACTGAAGTAGCAACCATCTCCACATGCCACTTGATGACCAGATGAAGATGAGCAGTCGTCTACATTCTGTACAATATGACCATATTTTCCAACCTATAAGAGATAAGATAGATAAAGAGCTTCCCTGCCTCGAATCCGAAAGGTCAGACAGTACAGATTGTACTCGAAGGTCAGCATTCGCCACTGGAGGGTGCTGTGTTGCAGCCTGAAACTACAGTACATGCAAAAGGCCATAATGCAGCTGTAGGCACAGTATGCCCTTTAATGACGTGATTCTTATTCAACTCAAATATCACTATTAATCTGCTGTAAAACTGCTGCTCTGAGGTCTGCAATGGTGTCACTACAGCCTTAAGTACGGCTGACACACAAGAGTCTGTAATCAGTCTCTACTACTGTAGATGGATGACCTCTGTCCGCAAGCCTTCACTGAAGGGCTGACACTGCAAAACAGGCTGCTGTTTTCCTGCGTTTGCTCTGTACTGCTCTGATTACAGCTTTAAGTTCATTATTGTTGTAGTTTTTCCAAAACTACCACGTTTATGGGCTCCACCTGTATTCCTAACCACATTCCCTTTCTCCTTCTCTCTCGCTCATGTCCCGAGCTGCCCTTGCTGCCTGAGTGTTACAGGTTCAAGCCTGGGTGCTGCTGTCTGCCTACCCCCTGGATCAGCCTCTCCCACTGTGCAAATTCGCCGATATTAATCTAAACCAACCCCTTGTTGTTTCCTTCTCTTTGCCATGTACTGAGATGTACTGCCCTGACTTCGGTCCATGGACCTTCTGTCCAGATGCTACCCAACCCAGATGCTCCCCCCTACCCTGCAGCCCACTGTGAGCCAGCAAATATGTAATGTCAGAATGCGAATGATATCTGTATCACAGCAGTTGGTCTGTCGTCCCTGCACTTAATCCTTGCACTGATTCACTCGCGCACTAAAAGGTGAAACTGTGTACGTTCCCAGCCCTCCGGCAGCTAGAAGGCTTGATGAGCGCGAGTGCATGTGTGTGAATGTGCTGTGTCATCAGGCTCTTCCGTCCTGCCCGGCTCACATCATCGGCTCAGAGCATGAAGCCCATGCCAATGCCTCATCAGGCAGGAGAGGTCAGAAGAGAGGGCGAGGGAGAGAGAGGGAGCGCGAGACGAAAGCTTAAGACATGAGAGGTGAACTCAACGCCCCCAAAATAATCCCAAATGTTCCCACTGCAGCCTTTCCAGCCTTAGTCATGGGTAACCCAGGGACAGCTGTTGCCAGGCAACCAGTGACATCACCACAGCAACAATCCTCAGCATCATCTAAAGGAGTGGGGAAAGAGACATAGAACTTTTGGCTTAGTTTGTCAGTAAATATGCAGGGTATTTCTGTGTGTGTGTCTGTGTGTGTGTGTGTGTTTGTGTGTGTGTGTGTGTGTGTGTGTGTGTGTCTACATCAAGTCTTTGGGGTGTGAGTCAGAGGCAAGTCTTGAGTCTCTAGGTGGAAGTCTAAATCGAGTCTACAAGTCTCTGGGCTGCAAATCCACTCCAAGCCTAGAGTTTTTGAGGTGCGAGTCAGAGTCAAGTCTCGAGACAATGGGGGACAAGTTCTAGTAAAGACTGTTTGTGAATCAAGTACCTCATTTCTGAGTCTGGTCTGAGATGAATCAGGAGTCTACAGTCTCTGGGGTTGAGTCTGGTGTATCTGGTGTGCGAGAACAACTCGTCTCAAGTGTTTGCATTGAGGCTGAGTTGAGTCTGACTTCAAGTCTCTGGGCTGTGAGTCCAAAACTAGTCACAGGTCTTTGCAGTCTTGAGTTTCTGGGGTGTGAATCAAAGTCAAGCCTCGGGTTTGTTCTGGTGCGAGTCTGAGTTGAGTCTTACGTCTCTGAGTTCTACCATCCTCATGTTCTTGCCAAACACCATCTTCCTCTGTGGAAACTGCATCCCGGTACTCACGAATACACGTCCCCTCAACGAGTTCCCGGACATTTTCAGAATATTTGGAAATGATTTGTGTATTTCTTTTCTGTCTTAAATGTTGTATTTTTGACATCGTTTGAATCTGGACGTTGTTCTTTACCTCGTGGTAGAAGTTCATGATGAATGAACCCATAGAAATATTTGAAAATGACCAACGAAGCAAACTTCGGCTACCTTGAACAGATACATGTTTGGAATTTATTCAGTAGCTCATGGTATTCTATTGCTAATTTTAACTCCAGGGAGGAGTGAGCAAGAGCCGCTTACACAGTTCTCCAAATGCATCCTTCCTCTTTCCTCCGTCACTAATCCGTCTTTAAATAAACGACGGAGGTGCATCACTGGGAGGGGGATGGAAGGATAAGACCAGAGGTGAAGCAGAGTACCGGTACTCTGACAGTCAGGGTGTCATCGAGATGTCTGTGTGTATTTCCATCCTCCAAGGCTCGGTTCCTTGCTCTCTGAGCCGAAGGCCTTGTGGACAGACACCAGTCCTTCGTTTCTTTCCTTCGCTCTCTCTCTGTGTTTGTCTCTCAGCATGTGCTTGACTGTGATGAGCATGGCAGCCTGTGTGCTGTTGACCTGGCTGGTAAGAAAAGTGTGGTTTTGACAAAAATATAAAAAGGAATATCAAACTCAGCTTTCTTCACCTGAAGTCCTCGCGCTACGGTATCGTAAAGTCTGACCCTGTGGTATTGAGTACTTTACTGAAATGTGATGGGAACTACAGCACTAGGCCAACTTGGTTCTGGGTTCACACAAACATCCAAAACCTATTAGTGTGGTGAGGGTCAGGCAGTGGAAGGTGAGATCAGGACGGTCAGTGTGGTGAGGGTAGGGCAGTGGACGGTGAGATCAGGACGGTCAGTGTGTTGAGGGTAGGGCAGTGGACGGTGAGATCAGGACGGTCAGTGTGGTGAGGGTAAGACAGTGGACGGTGAGATCAGGATGGTCAGTGTGGTGAGGGTAAGGCAGTGGACGGTGAGATGAGGACGGTCAGTGTGGTGAGGGTCAGACAGTGGAAGGTGAGATCAGGACGGTCAGTGTGTTGAGGGTAAGGCAGTGGATGGTGAGATCAGGACGGTCAGTGTGGTGAGGGATGAGCAGTGGACGGTGAGATCAGGACGGTCAGTGTGGTGAGGGATGAGCAGTGGACAGTGAGATCAGGAGTGTTAGTGTGGTGAGGATAGGACAGTGGACAGTGAGATCAGGACCGTTAGTGTGGTGGGGGATGAGCAGTGGATGGTGAGATCAGGACAGTCAGTGTGGTGAGGATAGGACAGTGGACGGTGAGATCAGGACAGTCAGTGTGGTGAGGATAGGGCAGTGGACGCTGAGATCAGGACGGTTAGTGTGGTGAGGGATGAGCAGTGGACAGTGAGATCAGGACCGTTAGTGTGGTGAGGGTAGGGCAGTGGACAGTGAGATCAGGACAGTCAGTGTGGTGAGGGTAGGGCAGTGGACGGTGAGATCAGGATGTTCAGTGTGGTGAGGATAGGGCAGTGGACGGTGAGATCAGGACCGTTAGTGTGGTGAGGGTCGGGCAGTGGACGGTGAGATCAGGACGGTCAGTGTGTTGAGGGTCGGGCAGTGGACGGTGAGATCAGGACGGTCAGTGTGTTGAGGGTCAGGCAGTGGACGGTGAGATCAGGACGGTCAGTGTGGTGAGGGTCAGGCAGTGGATGGTGAGATCAGGACGGTCAGTGTGGTGAGGATAGGACAGTGGACGGTGAGATCAGGACGGTCAGTGTGGTGAGGGTAAGACAGTGGACGGTGAGATGAGGACGGTCAGTGTAGTGAGGGTAAGGCAGTGGACGGTGAGATCAGGACAGTCAGTGTGGTCAGGGTAAGGCAGTGTTCGTGCTGGTAGTGTTTGAAGTGATGAGTTTAACACCACTGTACAGGCTAAGAGGATGATGATGTTAGTCCAGTCACATGTCTCTGACCCTCACTTCACTGTGTGTGTGTGTGTGTGTGTGTGTGTGTGTGTGTGTGTGTGTGTGTGTGTGTGTGTGTGTGTGTGTGATGGGGGACCAGAGGCCTGGGCGATTAGGCAGATTGTTAATGTGGATTAGTGCACCAGTATCAAGGCCTTCTGTTAGGTATTCTGTCTTATTTAAAACACTCACATTCAGCTACTGTGGTCAACATCTCTCCCTGTTTCTCTCTCTCTCTCTTCACCTCTGTGTTCCGTTATCTGACCCATCACATCCTTCGCTCCTGCTTCACCTTTGACCCTTTGGGGGAAAGGCTCGCTGTGTGAGAGGAGGAGGGGGCGGCCCGCGAGTGGCAGGAGACTCGGACAGTATGGTGAGTGTGTGAGAGAGAGGTGGAGGGCATCAGAGGGTTACAGAGAGGGGACGGGAGGGGAGTGAGAGCAGGGTCCGTGTGTGTGTGTGTGTGTGTGTGTGTGTGTGTGTGTGTGTGTGTGTGTGTGTGTGAGGTAACATAAGGACAGCAGAGGAGGTGTAGAACAGGCCGGTGTAATTAGAGGGTCCACAGCAGGCTGCGTGGAGCATCTCTCTCTCGTCCTCTTCCTTCACTTCGAGCGTGGATGACTCACAGCATCTGTTCTACACTGTCATTCCTGGAACAAAACACCGTGTCTACAACCAAAGAGAAACAGAGAACACGGGCCCGATTTACACAGAGCCTACATCTCAACCCACCTCCACCCAAACCTGCTCCAGCCGCCGTCCAGCACAGGAGTAGGACAGGAAGTGTGTAACTTAATAAAGCATTCCACTGCAGCCAGTTCATAGTGATAGTTCGTCCAATGAGCCAAAACCCTACATTATGTCCAAATACTTGTGGACACCTCTTCTAACAAACACATGAAATGTTTGAACCAATTGTTTCAACCAAGGGGAACAAAGCCCCCCCCATCACTGAGCAGTTCACTGAGCTCTAGAATGGTGGTGCTCCATTGGGGTTGAGGTGGAGTTGCAACCATCCAACATCATGACAAATTCAGCTCTTGTGGCTGAGGGCAATCAAATCCTAACAGCAATGCTCAAAATCTTTTAGAAAGCCTAACCAGTAAAGTCGGATCTCCCACGAGTTAGTGCTGACAGTGCTGTGGTTCTAAGGGGGAAGATCTGAAGTGTGGGCCCAGAGCCAGACCGCTCTCCATGCTGAGTGCGCAGGTTGCAAGGGGCCCCCAATTAATGAAGGCCCCACCCCTTCATCTCTCCCTTGCCTCAAATTAGGGACAGTTGGTGTCTCATTTTAATGTGATGAGGCAGTGAAACTATCCTTCAGGACAGGAGAAGTGGAGAATACTGCGAAACAGCGGTCAGTAAACTCGTGATCGTTCTTCTCGAGGTTGGATTGGTCTGGTAACCAAAGCCACAGGATGTATCGGTTCCACCTCAAATGCTGCCATGATGTTCACACAAACACCGGCTTATTTAACATTGTGGTCCACCTTAAAGGGTGACGTGCATTCAGGTGGCTGAACCACAGCCGCAAAGCTGCGAGCTGGAGAATGAAGAGCTAAGCTGGCTTCTTTTCTGTCCACCTTAAATTAGCGTTGGCTCCTGGTTCACCAGCTGATGGTTAGATCTTTCTGTTCAAGTGCATCATACCTACACCGTCAAATGCAATCATATGAAACACTGGCACTTTAAAGCAGTGAACTTCAGACAATGTGAGAATGGCCTTCAGCTTAGAGGTTCCTTTGAGTTCCTTCGTGAGCTGGTGGACTATTGCCCCCCTTGCTCTTGGGGTGATCTTTGTTGGTGGAGCACTCCTGGGGAGGGTAATAAGGGTGTAAAAGTTCCTCCATTTGTACACAATCTGTGAGATGAGCATCGATATAATCTATATAAGTCGCAGACACTTAACTGCACCGTGGTGACATCACTATTTTTAGAAACAGTATGTTCTGCGGTTCCTTCTCAAATTAATAGCCAACCCAAAAACTGGGACATGGGGTCAGACTGATAATGTTGTCGAGTCCGTGCTGCTCTAAATCCCCGATTGGCCTTGGTGTGAGAAATGAGCTTCCACAGATTTCCCACAAGCCTTCGCTGAAACAAGCCCAAGTCCGCTCGGAACAAGTGCACTTGTTCCAGAAACGTTCACGTTACTCATATTAGGAATAAGTGCTGCCGTACGGAAGCTCAGGGTGGAAGGAGGAGGTTTCTGCTTCAGTGCCTCACTCTCATACCCGCATAACTCACATGTTAGTTCCACAGGAGATACTCGGTATTTAGTAGTTACTAAAGGAACTTGTTCTAGGAACCCATAAAGCTTCCCAGACTATCCATTTAGAGATTTAGAATCCAAATGAGCTCTTCAGAGTAACAGTCATTTAAGCCGTAACCCTTGTGTATCTTGTAGCACAACCAGAGAAATGGGTGTGGCGTAACCATGGGTATGACTGTAATATAACAATGGAATTGGGTGTAGTGTAACTATGAAAATTAGTGCTTCATATCTATGGAATAAATTGGAAATTTTCTTTGGAAAATGGATGGAATAGTAGTGGTTAGAGGTTGCATTCCGGTTCCATTCCCTCATATTAGAATTGTAATCTGTAATAGGGTTTAATTACAGTCGGATTATCATCTGTAATATAATTAAAGTGGAATTATAGCCTGAATGAGTCAAAATCCCAACCAGAAAATAGAGCAACTGTTCATTTTTCCGTACATCCTGCTGGGAGTGGGAAAGCACCTTCAGCGTGGTGACAGTGGTGGAGGTTGTCTGTGTCCGTCATTCATTTATCTTTCAGGAATGAGATCCTGTTGCTTTGCTTGGATTATTCCGATTATTCCTTTCCGGAAGAGATGATGATCGTGCTAAATAAGCACAACAGGAGGTGCATGACTTTAATGCTTTCTCCGTGGAAAGGTTGATCCTGGTTACCATTACGTACCATCTCCGAGGAAGAGGTTTATGCTCTATATTTTACCTACTTTATATTTCTACATTTCGAGGACCGTTCACGCAGGGTCTGCACGAAATGAGCAACCTACTCAATGCAGCCCTTCAACGGTCAGCCCTCGAATGTCAGAACACGTCCAGGTTGCTTTTCCCACCGTGGAGCTACCTCTGCTTCCTCACTTCCAACAATGCCTGAATCCCGTCAAATTTGAGATGAAATGTCTTTGTTTTGATACCATGGATACGTTTCGCGTGTGGAGAGGGGGCCTGAATGCTTGACCCCTACAGTGAGAGTGTCCGGTAGCTTGGTCATACTATATGGACGTTTCCCTGCCACTTGACCCCTTAGGGGGAATGGTCACTGCAAATCAATGCAAAGTTATCTTCATGGATCACCTTTATTCTGACCTCTGTTTGGACGGGAGGAGTCTTTACAGGTCCTCAGACGTCCATCATCCATCATCGTCAACCTCACTAATGTGACCTCACAGCAATGCTCCAAAAGTCTTCCCTGGACAGTAGAGACAGTTTCTCCAACATAAACTCTTTTTATACCTTTGATTTCAGAAGAAATAACGAACGAAGAGGTGTCCCAATACATTTGTCCAAATAGTGCCAAAAGGGTCAAAGAACCCTTATTCAATCCTATATAGAACCGTTGACGCTTCGAGTATATATATCTCCACCAACACTACCAAATAGTGTTCTGTTCCTCCAAATGCATGTTCTAGTAATGACAGAACCTGTGGCAAAGCATGCTGAAGCTGTTCTGTCATCTTACTGACAGCACTTTTCCACAGCATGGTCCCGGTGCTACTTTGATTGGGGTTCCAAGCAAGCTGATTAGGGACTAAAGCATGAGATGTATACCTGGCAGAGTGCTGATTGGCCAGAGACAAACCGCATTCCATGCAATGCAATTCAGACGTCCAGCACAATTGCTGTTTAGGTTGTGTGTCCTTTTGTGAAGCTGCCAAATAAAAGTCACTGTTAGTGATTAATTCGTGATTAAGTTCGCATGAAACAAAACCATTTTAAAGCAGAAACCCTGTGAGAATCTATGAACCGGTTCAACCCCATTGCTTTAGTGTTTTGTGACGTCACCAGCAGCATTTTGGTGGGATGTGGTAGTGGATAACACACCAGGGACCAGACATGGTGTCTCGTAGTGTAGATATTATGCAGTGAAAAGACACCGTAAGACACTTCACAATCTTTTGTCCTGTTTTAAGGTGTTCTACTCAAACTGGCAGAGGGTTGTACTGTACACATCTCTCTCTACGATAGAGCCGCAGACGTGTGTGTCTCTAAATGCAGATAAACCCCCGGATCCTCTTTCAAATCTCTGCAGGACGTGTAATCCAGCCCAAACATCTCCCCTTCAGGGCCTTCCTATACCATCCAGACCTTTCAGTCCTGAGACTATAAATAGAGAGGACATATTCCTAGAACCGCTTTCTAAAGAACAGCTTATGGTTTAATGTTCTTGTGTGAAGTGATGTCACCGAGTTCCCATGATCTCTGCCTCTGGCCAATCACGTGACTCTTTCCATATGTTCATATGTTTAGCATATGTGACAGATGACTTACAGGAGCCAAATATGCAGGTATGGTTTATTAAAGGTGTTGTTTGGTGTATAAACACTAAGCCTGTGAACTTTGATTGGGGTGAAAATGTCTCCCTAAATGTCCCACATGCAAGACAGTGTTATGCTCAGAAGGTCCTATTCTTTGCATTTTCATTGTTTGTAGGAATCTGACCATGTTTTGATTAGAATTATTACTATTTCTTTGCTTTTAAGGACTTGAAACATGTGATGTCTCAGAAATCCTGTTGGAAATTGAACTTTGTTTCATTTCTAATGATTAGATTGACCAGGATGTTTCTATTACGTTCTTCTAATTACTTGACAGTCGTCACAATAATAAAAAAACAACAACCTAAATGTCCTTAATTATTGTTGTTTACATATGTGTCAGTATTATCCAGAGTCTGTATGCAGGTTGAGCAGTAAACATGCACTGGAAGCTATTTTTGCTGCCCGTCTGATAATAAAAAATATTGTTTTATAGTGTTTTTATTTGTCCATTCTGACTGACCATTCTGTGTTTGTGTGTGTGTGTGTGTGTGTGTGTGTGTGTGTGTGTGAGTAATCCTGTGGCCCTCGGGCCCTCAGTGCACTCTTCTGCTACAGTGATCACAGTAACCCTAATTGAGGTCATCCTCGATCACTTGCAGTTCTTAGAGTCTGGATAACAACAAATGTAACCCCACTTCTACGCCTTTCCCACCAAAAGATGGTTCATCCACACTCTGGTTCCGTTCAGGCTTTATAAGAACCGCAGTGTTATTTAGTGAACCAGAACAGAACCCGTTCCACACGGGTGGAAAAGGGCCTTTCATAAAGCAGGTCTGACAGCTGATCTGAACCGTTTGGAATCATTGAGTGAATTGATTTCTCCAGATGCACCTGCAGGAGCTGTGACCAAAAGGTGACCCACAGGACTCGGTTGTAGATCCTGTTTTATTCCCAGTTCACACCAGGCTTTTAGGATGTTACTAATACTGGGAACGGCCTCCCACCCTCAAGACGAACCCAATTCTTGGTGGCAAGATGTTTGGGCTCATTTTGACGTGATTGCATCACAATTCCTGCAGATTTTTCAGGAGCACTTCAATGTTCTGCCTCTCCCATCTACCCCAGTCCATAGGTGCTCTGTTGTTCTACAGTGACTGGGAAGAACCGCTGAAGAACAGTGATCTCAGTGTCATGTTCATGAAATCAGCTTTTTGCTTTGAGGCATGGCGCATCATCTGTGCATCAACACGATCACCTGTGTTCCTCAGACAAAATCCAGATCCACAGTCTTACGCCTTTATATACTCTAAATGGACAAAAGTTTTGGGACACCTACTCATTCACTGTTTCTTCTGAAGTCAAGGGTATTAAAAAGAGTCAATACTGTTTTGTTGGATAAACTGTCTCTGCTGTCCAGGGAAGACTTTCTACTTTTGGTTTTGGAGCATTGCTGTTGTTGGGATCACCAACCCACCTCATCCTCAACTCCTTCAATCATTCCTAAAGTACTGGAGCTCCATCATTCCAGAGAACACAGTTCCACAGCTGGGGGGCTTAATACCCCTCTAGCCCACGCCTGGCATTTGGAATGGAGGTTGTTTGTGTGTGTGTGTGTGTGTGTGTGTGTGTGTGTGTGTGTGTTAGTGAGCTACTTGGTGGTGTTTCATTAAAGCTGGTCGTGTTAAAGCAGATGTAACTGCTGACCTCGGCCTGTCCAGCTGACCTTGTGCTGAAGATGCAGAGTGTGTGTGAAGTGTGTGAGTGGAGGATGGTTTAATGGGTGAATTGATCGTGTGTGTGTGTGTGTGTGTGTGTGTGTGTGTGTGTGTGTGTGTGTGTGTGTGTGTTAGAAGAATGCAAATAGCATGCCTGGCAGATGTGGAGGTGGAGCTGAGACGTCAAGGGGCTAAAAATAGCTTCTCTTCCAGCATGATGTCTGTTACACGAGTATACATGTCTTTATGTGTGTGTGTGTGTGTGTGTGTGTGTGTGTGTGTGTGTGTGTGTGTGTGTGTGTGTGTGTGTGTGTGTGTGTGTGATCAGATGGACGGATAAATCTGCTGTGTCTGCAGTTTCCTCCCTTTCAGCACTTCACCTCTTACTCATCCTCAAGTTGAATTAAGAGGCCAAAATGCATTTTTTATGTCAAAATAAATTATAATAAATTATTTAAATTATGATAATAATACAATTACATCATATCTGTGTATTTTATTATTATTATTATTAAATCTAATTTGTTTTTCAGTCTGAACAGCAGTATGGATCACGTAGAGGTTTGTGTAGAGCATTGGGTAAAGGGTTGATGAACAGCAGCAGATGGACAGATGAACAAGGTGGACAGGGACTGAGAATGACTTATAGCACCATGTGGGTGTTTTATTGAGAAAGATTGAAAGAAAGGTAGAGAGGAAGAGAGAGAGAGAGAGAGGGAGAGAGAGAGAGAGAGATATATAAATGAGTTGAAAATTGTCCAAAGCAATATCTTTGCCACAGAATAGGCCACTGCATCAGTATCTCTCTCTTATTCTCTCACTGTGTGTGTGTGTGTGTGTGTGTGTGTGTGTGTGTGTGTGTGTGTGTGTGTTTCATAAAATGTATCTGCTTCCCCCAGCTTCATCATTATAGTCAGAGACCAACCTTTATCCTTACAGAAAAGATAGAGTTGACACAATTTTATCTGCATGGGTATGACTTTGCGTGTGTGTGTGTGTGTGTGTGTGTGTGTGTGTGTGTGTGTGTGTGTGTGTGTGTGTGTGTGTGTGTGTGTGGTTTTCATAAAAATGTAATGGGGTCACCTATACAGCTGTTTCAATGGGAACTTCAAGTGCTAGCAAAAAAGTAGGTGCACCCCAGAGCACACACACACACACACACACACACACACACACACACACACACACACACACTTGATTGACTGATCATCATAAGACAGCAGTGCTGCTGGAGTGTTTCACTGGCCGGTGAGAGAACAAACACTAATAACGTTTGTCCATCACTGTGTTCATTAAACAGCTCAGGTTCTCCTCGTGAGAGTCTAGTACTGTTAGAGTTCTGATCCAACACCTGCTTTGGTAAATCAGTGCTTAGTGACGTTAAGTCAGATGTGCTGCTGATGGAATTGAGCTGGCTGGGGACGTCCGGGAGACATCTGGAACCAAGCTTTGCTCTTCGGAGCAGCTCAGAAGATCTCAGCTACTTCCTTCAGAACGAGACATTCGTCCTCGTCTTTGCTGTATTTCTGTTTACCTGCATCTGTTCTTCTTCATTCCTTCAACCTTATATTTTTACATGTACAGCTCTGGAAACAATTAAGAGACCACTCAAGGAAAATGTGCACACACACACACACACACACACACACACACACACACACACACACACACACACACACACACACAGTAGTGAATTCACACACTATGGGGCCGTGGGCACACGGGCCCGGAGTGGTGAGCAGCTGGGGAGTTAAGTGCCTTGCTCAAGAGCAGTTCAGTCAGTGGAACCGCCAACCTTCCAGTCACAAGACTGGTTTCCTAACCTATTAAACCATTGAAACTGGTGACGTGGAGTGGTTTCCAGAGCTGTATATACGGATACAATCTCATACATTTCAAAAATATATTAACGAGGCGTGTCGGCTGCGTGGTTCCTTAGAGACGGTTGGTTCCTCGGCATGCAGAGTCAGGATGAGCCTGTTTAGGCCGACTGTTAATATGATGCAGACGTTACGTAAAGAGACGCTGATCCATCCATTCAAACGATCCTCACTGAGTTTCTCATAATCTGGCTTTGATGGCTTGTCTTAAAGCTTGGGTCCAAACCCGGCCCGGATGCCCCTTATCGCTCTCTCTCTCTCCACCTATTTACCCTTCTTCTCCTTTCATTACAGTCCTCCTCCATTAATCCTCCTCTATTCTTATCTCCCTCTCTCTCCGTCCCGTTCGGAGAATTCCTTATGCAATGTGAACCCACAGCGTGTGGTCAGTTTAATCTGAGTGGAATGATGTGTGTGTGTGTGTGTGTGTGTGTGTGTGTGTGTGTGTGTGTGTGTGTGTGTGTGTGTGTGTCTGTGTCACACGTCTCTTTATCCTCTTAATGCCCTAAATGTCGCATTGCCTCATTCATATCAGCTTTTCTTGTCCCCCCCCTACCCCCACCGCCGTCTGTCTCACCTTGCGTGCCCCCCGCTCCCACGTTAAAACTGAAGCAGCTGTGGGTTGTGGTGGTGCGAGCTTTAGTCTGAACATGTGATGCACTCTCTCACTCTCCCCCTGTTCATCTATCTGTGTCTCACCCCTCCTCGACTTGGAGCCCCGCAAGGTTGTTTCCAAGGACAACCCTGTTTCTGCCTCCTGGTTGGCCAGCGAGCTATTAAAGAGATAGCATCCTGCAGAGCACATGGTCCAGTGGATGCACGCGCGCACACACACACACACTGTGCACGAGACTGCAGAGTCAGCAGTCACGCCTTCACGAGTGAGGTGGTCCCTCAAGGTGTGCTGTGCTAAATCACGCTTTGTTCCTCAGAAGTGGCATAAATCTTAACTTCATCGGGCTAATGTGACCTTTCCTCGGTTCTGAGTTTGAGAAGGCCGTGGCATTCACAGGCCCAGATAAATGTCACTGGTGTCTCAGAGAACAGGAGGTTCTAGACTGCAGCCTTGTGTAGTGAATTAAGCATTGCATTAGTTTCACTTTGTAATTGCAGTGTTTCCACACCTTCGGGGGAAAGAGGCTACAGAGAGACACTGTTCTGACCCATTTTGAGCTAGAGGGGTGTGTGTGTGTGTGTGTGTGTGTGTGTGTGTGCGCGCGTGTGTGTGTGTGTGTGTTACAGTCTGACAGCAATAATTGTACAGTGGTTATAATCCAGAATCTGCAGTGTGTAATTATACAGTCTGACAGTAAGAACTGTGGACTGATTTGAATCCAGTATGAATCTGTGGTGCCTGTACAGTGTCAATGTCACCGATTGTAAGTGGGTGTTGTGTTTGTCTTCGGCAAATTAAAGCGATACTTTATCCCGTACAAATCAGCCAGTTAAACCCTGATAAATGACATTACAGAACCTCATCTGCTCCATCTAATCCAGCTCCAATAGTGCTATTGTCTGGGATTTTGCATATGATAGCAGATTAGGATGGAGCAGCTCCACACACACACACACACACACACACAGAGCTCTCAGTGATATGATGTGACTGCCACCGAGCCCTGCGGTCCTCATGAACCGCTCACACAGGCTTACAGATGATACAACGTTTTGTGACAGTTGCTGACGCAGCCCATGACTGTTGCACTCAGTGCCTTTTTACATGTCCTCCACTCCATCCATCCACCCTCCTCCAGCTCTGTACCCCCCACCCTCTTTTCTCTGAGTCAGCACATTGATTCGGAGCAAAATAACCTGAGCGCTGTTGCTATGGAGACCAAGAGTTGGGGGTATTTTTCTTTATGCCCTCTTCTTCCATAGATGAAGGCAGACGGGCTGTAGTTGAATGATGCTGAACAGCCGTGGTGACGAGAACACGTGTGTGTGTGTGTGTGTGTGTGTGTGTGTGTGTGTGTGTGTGTGTGTGTGTGTGTGTGTGTGTGAGGACATTTTCTTTAAGTGGGATGAGGAGTGTAACCTATTTTATGGACTTTATCAAGGTATCACTGACTGTTTTCCAAAGTAAGGTTAGGGTTATTGTCAGGGTTGGGGTTATCACTGTGTGTGTGCGGAGTGTGTGGAGTGTGCGGAGTCTGACCGACTGACCACACACCTCCAAGTGGCTTTAAACACTGCAGTCTAATCTGTGTGTTGTAGATCACACTCTGGACTCATATCTGCTGTTGTTTGTCAACTACAGATGTGTAATAACCAGTGTATAGAGGGTGGACGCGCTGTAATGTGGTTTCCAACACCGTGTTTGTGTCTGCATTGCTTCTTGGTCTGAAGTCCAGACTGTTTCAGCTCCAGGATCTCTCGCAGCACAGCCAAGAAACTTCACTGCCTCACTCAGGGTCACGTTCCCCTCACAGCAGCCATCAACAAAAACACTCTGACCTTCCTGATTCCTGAACGAGTACAAAAACATGGCCTTGTGTCACTGTGACACAAGTCAATGTTGGCGAGGTTGTCTCCAGCAGAACGTGGTGATGTCCTCACAAGCTGTGGAGGAGATTGTAAATATATGCATCAAATGCAAATAAATGTCATTATTTCCTCTCATCGCTAAAAGACTCTGCAGGTGTCTTTCAGATTAATGTTCTGATCTTCACTGTACTGGACTGAGTGATGTTCTCAGTGTGGATCAGGTCAGTGTTCTGATGCTCACTGTACTGGACTGAGTGATGTTCTCTCAGAGTGTGGATCAGGTCAGTGTTCTGATCCTCACTGTACTGGACTGAGTGATGTTCTCAGTGTGGATCAGGTCAGTGTTTTGATCTTCACTGTACTGGACTGAGTGATGTTCTCAGTGTGGATCAGGTCAGTGTTCTGAGCTTCACTGTACTGGACTGAGTGAGGTTCTCAGTGTGGATCAGGTTAGATTTCTTTGTGGATTTCTGAGATATAACATGTAATTTCGTTCTTATCAGCCAAAAAACAAACAAACAAACATACAAACAAATTGTAGGTCAATTATTTCATCTCAAATGAAGCCACCTTTGAAAATAACAGTATCAATAACAGTATCAATAACAGTATCCGGTACGTGTGACTATGTGTCTCTTATGAATACGTTTTTTGTATTTCTTTCTGAGGTACGTCAAACTATGAAAACATCTCCCAAAATTGGCCTAGATTCCTAAAGGTTAAGAGGTCCCCTGATAGCTGGAGGCTGGTTCGCAGCTCCACAGCTGCATGGATTCCTTTTGAAACGTTTAAAGGTAACAAGAATGTTTTAATGCTTTAAATTTCGCATAATTACATATGACTGAAGATTACAGGTGTCTGAATTAGCATTCCTTTGATCTCCTGCTCGGTGCAGTGTGTGTGTGTGTGTGTGTGTGAGGTCATTAGAGGAGGTTACTTCATCCTCTATCAAGTGAGGCTAAACTCAGACAGCAGCTCAGTGCCTCTCCCTGTTGCCCTGCATTATCCTGCTTTCCATTGCAAATCAGTGCACCGCACATCAGCATACGTGTGTGTGTGTGTGTGTGTGTGTGTGTGTGTGTGTGTGTGTGCGTGTATGCATGTGTCTTAGATATGCTTAGGCCACAAGTTCTGACATAAAGCCACAGCTCTCGCTCTCTCTCTCTCTCTCTTTCTCTCTCTCTCTCTCGCTTTCTCTCTCTCTCTCTTTCTCTCTCTCTCTCTCTCTCGCTTTCTCTCTCTCTCTCTCTCTCTCTTTCCACATGAGTCGGCAAATATCCTCGACTGAACCATTGCTGTGCAGTGTTAGCACAGTCACGCTATGTGCTCTTCCCAAAGGAGCTTAATTAGTATTCTGCAAGTTTTATTCTTTAGTCGCCAAATCATTAAGATTTTATTTAACACCCTGAAATTTCATTTTTAACTCTTTTTGCTCTCATTTCTAACGTTACCATTGATGGGGGTGAATCCTCGTAATCACTGCAGACATTTAAGTAAAGAAAATGCAACCTCTCGTCTGGAAATCCGATATATATTCATATAGATTGGCGCTTGATTGTTGTCAATTTGCTATATTTCTGCATTAATTTAATTTGATGCATTCCATCAGATGATCTGAAAGTTGATCACGAGAACCAAATCAAAGAAATGAGTCAAAAATATTACACTTGCTCAATTATTTATTAAGGACAACGTTCCAATATTACATATCTGTCAGTATGTAATATTTCAGGTCCTTCCACAACATTTCTATTGGATTAAGGTCAGGGCTTAACTTTAGTCTTCTTTAAACAATCTACCGTAGAACGATTTGTGCGCTTAGGGTCGTTGTCCTGCTGCATGACCCACATTGTCTTGAGATTCAGCTCACAGACAGATGTCCTGATATTGTCCTTTAGAGTTTGGTATCATTCAGAATTCATTGATCCATCAATGATGGCAAACCTGGTTCAGATGCAGCAGAACAGGCCCAAACCATGGTACTACCACCACCGTGCTTCACAGATGGGAGAAGATTTTTCATGATGGAATGCTTATGCATATTCTCCAAACATAACGCTTCTCATTTAACCAATAACATTTATTGGTCTCTTTCACAAAACATTGTTCCAGTAGTCTTCTGGTAATAATGGTCTTGAATCTCCTCTACTGGCGACTCTCTGTCTAGCTGTGGATTTGTAGTCCAAACTCTTCAGAGATGGTTTTGTCACCTTTTCCACCCTGATGAGCATCACCACCTCTTCTTCAGAGCTTAGTTCATGCTACAATACACTTCCATGAACATCTGATCCCTGTTCTCAAGCTGCATGAGATGGATAATTGCAGGACACCATTATGAACCTCTACGACTCCATGCCACCACGTCACAATAGCACTGCAATCCTGCAGCTGTTATTAAGGTGCTTTTTCTGCTTTTTAATAGGAGGTATTTAAGTCGGCTTCACTTTAGAAGCTTTTAACATATTCCAGTACGTTACGGAATTAAGCGGACTGATATCTTCGGAATATTGCTTTAAACGGGGTGTCCGATTGAAGGATGGAGTGCCATGTGAGACTGTGCAGAAGCTCAGTCAGGACCACCAGAGGCCTACAGCTGCTGCAGTGAGACCTCCCCCCCCCCCCTCTTTCCACCCTTTCCACCCATGCATCTGCATCAGAATTCCAGAATTCCTAAATGAATCCAGTCTGGAATCAGGAACACAGACAGAACCCTTCATGCAGCAGCTTAGATCCCCCAGATCAGCTTTACAGAGTCATTAACAGCATTTCTCAGCAAAAAAACAGAGCAGCAGACTTCTGCAGTACCGGGGGCGGGGCGAAGGATCCGCCGCCCTCTGATTGGCTCGCTCCACTAGGCACGCTCCACGCTGACTGGACGACGGGGACGTCGATTAAAAAAGGTGCGCCTTTGCACCTGCCACTTTTTAAACTCTGTCCTTTTAGTTTTAAACCGTATTGCGGCTCGATTTGTGAAGATTTGAGCGAAGGAAAGGTAATTTCCCGTCCCGCGGCAGCGCTTCCTCTGCTCTCCCTCACTCAGAGGAGGGATACGCGCCGCTGTGAGGGTGAAGGGGCGGTGCTGCGGCAGGCGGAGGGATACCGAACGAGCATCACGGCTGAAACGAGCGCCGGGGAGAGAGAGAGCGAGAGAGAGAGAGAGAGAGAGAGAGAGAGAGAGGTAGAGAGTGAACTGAAGCCGGGGGAGAGAGAGGCGGGCTGAGAGAGGGATAAAGAGTGAGGGAGAGAGAGGGAGAGAGAGAGGAGGAGGAGAGAAGGGAGAAATCATAGGTGCGCTCCGAAAAAAGCGGGACAGTGCGGCTGCTGGAGTTTCGCCGGAGAGCAGCTGTCCTGCCCTGCTCTTCTGCTCTCATTTCACATCCCTTTATTCACTCCTCCTTTCTGCGCCCTTCTTCCTCCCTTTTCTTTTTACCTGAGGGCAGCGACTTGTTTCTACAACTTTGGGCCACCCGTGTAGCTTCTTTCACCCAGTGCTGGTGAAGAAATACACTTTGCAAGCTTTTTTGGGGGGTGTGACGTCACGTTTGATCTTTTATTTTACGAGCTTTTTGTTTTAAAAACAAAAAAGCAAACAAACAAACAAAAAAAACCAACAACAACTCGAACCTTCGTCTCCGCATCATCTGAGAAGAGCGCGCAGCCATGGGGGTAAGACTTCCTAATAACTTTGTATGACTGAATCTTCATCGTGACATCATTAAGACATCGTTATGACATCATCGGAACCTCGTTCTGAGCTCATCCTGGTTTAGTGTGTGTGTGTGTGTGTGTGTGGATACACTGTTATGCCACGATAGAACGGACGGGCCGTGCGTGCCTGTGCGCGCGCGCGAGCCGGTAACCGCATTATGACGCGCGCGCGCGCTTTACCGGCGCCCCAACTTTTATAGATAATAAAATAAATAAACAGATAAACAACAAATAATGGCAACAAAACAAACCCAGAGCAGTTAAACACGTACTGACCTGTAAGGGGGGCAGTCCTACACCATCACATACACACACACACACACACACACACACCGGTGCAGCGGCAATGCGTCAGAGCGAACCGGCAAATGAATGAATATCGACTGGATTTTAATTGTCATCAATTTATTGATTTAAGGATCAATAACCAAACCCACAGGCACCTGCCTCAGGACCACCACCCCCTCCAGACCCCCCACCCACCCACCCCGGAGTAAAGGGGGTCTTCAGGTGGACAAACTGCCGAGTCATGTGTGTGTGTGTGTGTGTGTGTGTATGTGAGAGAGAGAGACAGTGTGTGTGAGAGAGAGTGCGTGTGTGTGAGAGAGAGAAAGAGACTGTGTGTGTGTGTGTGTGAGAGAGAGAGAGAGAGACAGAGTGTGTGTGTGTGAGAGAGTGTGTTAGAGAGGGAGCGTGTGTATGTTTGTGAGAGAGAGACAGAGTGTGTGTGTGTGTGTGTGTGTGTGTGTGTGTGTGTCTCATGCCGGCCGGTCTATCGCAGTGACGCAGTGATGCCGGCTCCTACTCAGCGTTCTTTTAACCACACTCATTTTCCGACAAGCCCCGCCCACTGCGCTAAGATTGGCGTTTAGTTCACACCTCCGCGCACGAGCCCGCCCACTAGACCTGAGCGTTCGATTTCTAGCCAATCCGACTGCGGCAGGGCAGGGCTCGCGTGGAAGGAGCGCAGGGAGGCGTGGCTTGTCGGAATATGGGTGGGAAGCGCAGGATAGCGCAGCCACTCCAACCACAGGCGCATGGAAGGCGCTAGCCAATCCTAGCGCAGAAGGGCGGGGCTTAGCCTGAAAGCGGTGGGATTAAAAATATATGGACATCTGCAATGGAGTGTGATTGCAGAGTGTGCAGAAGAGTGTGAAATAGTCTGAAACAGGGTGTAAGTGAAGTGTAAGTGCAAAATGAGAGAGAGACAAAAGGGAGATTGAGGCTGTAGGGTACTGTACGTCCTGTCCCAGCTCACCTTGAAGACACGTGAGGACACACCAGGACAGTGTGTGGTGTGTGTGTGTGTGTGTGTGTGTGTGTGTGTGTGTGTGGAGGGGGGGGTGCAGGTGAGAGCCATATGTGACACAAAAGAAAGGGAAGGGGGTGTGCAGAGCTGTGGGACGAGAGAAAGGGGTGAGAGAGGGGGAGTGAGAGAGAGAAAGGGACAGATCATGTTCCAGCGTTCCACCTGAGCTCAGCTCATATTTCTGAAGTTAGGATGTGCTCAGCCGGCTGGGTTACAGCCTCTCCACTGGGGTTCTGGTGAGGAGTGAGAAGAGGGGCGTCTGCGAGGCCAGGACACTCTGCTCACTCTGGGACGAGCGCAGTGTTGGACTGACGCAGTCAATGTACAGATGCGCTGTAAAGTGAAATAGAGGTTATATAGAGGACATAGGTTTCATACCGGCATTTCACCTAGCAGTCACTGGACATCAGTTTGACACCCGATGTTGGACTCTAACATCAGACAGACGTTACATTTCAGTTGATAAGTGAGATAATATTAAACACAGCACAAAATTCAGTGTCTAATGATGTTAGAATGTCACGTCAAGTAAGCTTCCATTGACGTTGACCAGACGTTGACCAGACGTTGACCAGATGTTGAATGTTATATGTCAATATGACATTGACAGGAGACATTTGGAAGGTGTCTGATTTCGGTCTAAGTATCTAAGGATGTTCAAACCTCATTTTGAGTGAATGTTAAAAATATGACGTTTACAGGATGTTCACCAGATGTTGGGTTTTGCTCACCATATCTTGTGTCAGGAGACGTATGTAAAACGTTGAATGTTGGTTATCTCAGACCACAGTTTGAAACCCATGTTGGAAAATCACTTTGAGTGGACGGTAAGAATATGATGTCCAGACATTGGGGTTCAGTCACCTGATGCCACAATTTCCTTCCAATAAAATGTCAACTTCTAATGTTAGAAATTCATTTTGAGTGGAAATTAATTCTAAGATGTTGCCCAGATGTTCAGCAGAAGTTGGGTTTTGGTTGCCTTATATTACAACTAAATGTAAAAATGACATTGACGTTCGAACAATGTTGAATTTTGGTTATCTGGCATCACATTTTAAAAACAACAATAGTATTAGAGCGGACAATAAGAATACGAGGCCATCCAGATGTTGGGATTTGGTCACCATACCTTATAAGTCAATGGACCACAATATGACATTGACGTGAGATGTTTGGGAGATGTTGGATTTTGATTACATCACAGCTTAAAATCTCGAATCGATGTTGGCATTAGATGTAGTCTTGACTTGACACAATCGACATTTACTCAGACATCAACGTCTACTGATGTTGGAGATCAGCTGGATATTGGAGGAGTTCTCATCTCATGAATATGAAAGTTTAGTACCCACTTAATAATAACCTTTAGGTCCAAAATAGTTTGGTCGGGCACCTGGGGAGAACCTCACAAGCAGGATATCTCCGTTTAGCTGGATAACTTAAGCCAAAATCCTCAAAGGATAGTCCTCAACTCTGGTCTCACGTCACAATATCCACATAACCTGGACATCACTTGATGTCAGAAATATCACTAATTTATGGTATTTTTAAAATAGTATTGATGTATGGATACCTAGGAGACCCTAAAGCTGCTGAAGAGTCCAGCCAAGGCTGGTTTAAGAAGGTCTTGGCTGATCTTTGATGCTCAAACTGGTCATCCAAAGTGAAAACATACCTTATACCAGTAACTCAGATGACTGACCAGCTTAGCTCTTGACCAGCCAACATGTTGGTTGACCGACTTCGTCTTACAGGTAGACTAGCTCGGTCACATTAGCCATGCTGGTCAACCACTTAAACCACATTGGTGGTTCATCTAACACATTAAGGTCTTCAGTTCTACCAGTGCAAGTCCTAACCAATGGGAGAGCTTGTTTAACTGTATCTATCCAGATATCCCCGAGAAAAGACAACGCTCCTGTCACTGAATGCAAGCAAATTCTCACAGCAATGCTACAGTAGAAAGTAGAGAGCCTTGTAGTATAGTTTGGACTGAATGTCCCGGAGATGACGACGTCAGGGTTTTTTATATTGATATTAAAATCTTGAGTATCAGTTAATACCAATATACACTATGTGCTCAAAAGTATTGGGACGCCTGCAAAGTAAAAAAAGAGCTTATCCTGCTTTTGTTGGGGTTTCTGTCTCTACTGTCCAGGGAAGGCTGGAGCTCTTCACTGACGATCTGACCTGAAGTGTTGGGCTTCATACAGAACCTTGTCACATGTATATATCCAGTACTGTTAACTCTATAAAACAAATACAAATAGAGACAATTCACACAACTAGGGAAGTCCTGCCATTGGTCATCTGTCCTTAATGACACCAAACACGTCCATTTGGTGTATCTAGAACCGGACAAACGCCTTATTTTCTAAGGTTGTCCTGTGAAGGTTGAAGAGTGTAGGCATGTCCAAACAGTCTGATCTGGACAGTAGAGACAGAGACAGTTACTCCATCAAAAGCAGCATAAACTCTTTTAAGTACTGTTGTTTCTTTCGGAAGAAACAACGAGCAGGTGTCCCAATACTTTTGACCAGTGCAGCTGATCTAAAAGCTGACTCACAGTTTATACCGGAATCGCACATCCACGTTCTCGACGTTGCGAAGGCTGTCCCTTGATCAGTGCAAAACATGGAGGACAGGACTGTGTGGGTGCGGAGGCTGTCAGATAGGCCTGATTTCTTCATTTGGATCTGGTTATCACGGGGTCGAGCCGGGTGCACACACACGCGTGTGTGACGCTGGTGCGTGTTTGGGTTCCCAAGGTAGGATTACCCCCTCCTACTGTTCCCCCAGCGTCGCTTGCCCTGAGGTTAGCGGAGCGATGAGATTATCACCGCGTTCGGGACATTAACATGACTTATTCATGCTGTGCCGTCCGGGCTGAGCCGTGAAGCTCCGTCAGAATCACAAGGCAATTTCATTTCCACCAAGGAACCGAATCTACACCTCTGTTTGTTCTTCAGCTGTCTGTCCGAGCCGCAGGTCAGAGGGCACAGTGAAGCGGAGCGTTTTCAAAACATTCGCTTTGATCCTGATCCGAGGTTCGGGGTGTCAGGTTTTGGAAGAGAAGGCAACCGAATAGCTGGGAAACGGAGAGAGAAAGTGATACGTGTTGCCGCGTTCGCGCGGGAGCGTGCGAGCGCGAGAGTTACAAAGGCCGAGGGAACGATATCAGGCAGTTCCCTTTCCACTGGAACATATGAAACACGTGCGCAGAGCAGACGTACGGCGGGTGTATATGTGGGGATATATGTTCTAGATATACAGAGTTAATGAGTACAGTATGTGGACAAAAGTATTGGGACACCTGCTCATTCATCATCTCTCCTGAATGCAGGGGTGTTTAAAAGAGTTGCTGTCTCTACTCTTTAGGGAAGTCTTTCCTCTAGATGTTGGAGAACTGCTGTGAGGATTTGATTGTGTTCGATGGCAACGACATCGGCGAGATCATGGTGCTGGACGATCATCACCCCAGATCTTCATCAACCGCCCAACTCATTATTTATCTGTAACAGCAGAAACACAGCATGATATATGTTTAAATAGTTAGTAAATTACGATGTTTGTTGTCACCCCGGAAACCAAACCATTTCCATACAAACAGCGCAAACTACACACTCACGAACAACAGCACTGATTTGACACGTTTCCAGTTGAGTTCCCCTTCGTTGTCGTTTTAACTCCTGGTCGTTTCTTCTCTGAAGACCTCGAGGCCCCCCAGGTTCTGTCATATCAAAGCGTTATTTAGTTGGAGAACACTTCCTGAGTTTGCGTGGACGAAAAGAACAGTAGAAATTTGTGTTAAAGACGTTTTTTTCCTTCTGAAAAGTTCCTGTTTTATTTTCACACAGAAGCTGTAAATTGAAGAAAGGCTGGAGGGATGGACAGATGGATGAATGTGAGGGGGGAGGGAAGGAGGGGCAGGGGAGTAATACGTTAAGCAGGATTTCAGATTTAGTTTTGTATTTGGTTTCATTTCAGGGAACACAGAGAGGTAACCTACTTGCAAATTGTCGCTGTCAGGCTAAAACCTCTGTCTGTTTTTACCGTTTTTTGCTTTCAGATGTATCTGGTAGATGTCCTTCATATTGTGTCTGAATTTCATGGTGAATGGACTAAAAGAAACGCTCCAAAATGACTTGAGTCAAAGTCAAAATAAAGCAATTTTATATCGACTTGCGTGGAATTCTCCTGTGAAGTTCCACGTTTTGGAGATGTGAGCTTTTTGCCTGATGAAACCTGTTTGCTTCATCAACGTTCGTACGGTAACACAGTATTGAAGCATTGCCTCAGATTGAGCTCCACAACATGAACGAAAGGCTGGAACCTGGCCTGTGTTAAGTGTGAACAGCGTAACTAGATGATTTGAACACCTTGACTGTGATTGGTTGGGGGAGCTCGTTCGAGTTTTGCGTTCGCCCGCGATGTCTATCGGAAAGGTCAATATACGATAATTACAACAAACGAATAAAATGTGCAGTGAGCGAGTGAGCGAGCGAGCGAGTGTGAATTCGTCAGCGAAGAGCGAGCTAATCCCCGTCTTTCGTAATCAGATTATTTAATCTGTACTCACCCAGACCTATCCTAGTCCACACTGTGCTCAGAGCGGCAGATGGCTCAGCAGGCACCAAGGACATTCACACACACATGCACTCATACACACACACACACACACACACATGCACACACTCCAAATGATGGCTTTAGTCATATTTTCATGAACCACGCTGGCCTTGAGGATGAACATTTTCATTTGAGGTCAATATGTCCTTATTTCCTCGTACTCGGTATCAGTGTCGACATGTCTGCAACTTAGAGCTTCTGTACATACGCGACACCTGTGGACCATCTGTCCATCTGATGGTCCCACGCTTTAGGGGTGCTATTGATCTTCATTAATAGACATTGTCACTGTCACATTGTACAACAGTGTGTCTCCAAAAAGGGGGAAGGAGCTGCACTAAACCAACATCTGGGTCAGTGATGTCATTAGCCCCGCCCCCTCTCTCTGATCAGTCTGTCTGCAGGTTGATCATGTTCACGTGGACAGAGCAGTAAACATGCACCGGAAGCTGCTTTGGCATTTAAACTGGGATTGAATTCAGCTGGAAACGAGTGAATTTGACCTCTTTTCTGAGCCGGATTACTCGCCGATAATTAATAATAACAATAATTTTATGGTTATATATGATCTTGTAGTTCATGATATGTCTATTATGTCTATAGGTTACTCTGATCCTGAGTTATGAAGCCTAGAAAACAGCATTTAACTTCTCTGGTTGTTAGAGATAAAGTTCCGCACATAGACCTTTAAATTCAGCAAGAACCAGAGGTTCTCAAAAACCTCCACCAACCAGAAGAGTGGAGCAGTGTTGAGATTCACAGAGAGCATCTGAAAGCCCTCCGTGCTTCAGCGCATGAGAGAAAAGGGCCTCAAGGACCTGCCGAAAGCTACCGCACTACATCTTCATGCTCCACGAGAGGCTAATCAGGCCTGTGTCGGGGGGCCGGCTCGAGGCCTTCACAGTCTGTGCTTTTAGTAGTAAACAATTTTGACAGACTCTGAACACGCGGCTTAAGGGTAGGCATAGGCGTAGTCGGATCTGGAGCGAAGTCTGTGTGGTAGGAACTTCACAGGAAGTTCTGAGAACATCTGCCAGCTTCCATTTTTTAACCTCTATGTGTCCTTCTGAGTCAAACGGGTGGTTTTCGTTGCTTATGGTATATGAGGTCTTGTTCTGAGCTGTATTCTGATTGGCTGCTCTGTATTGTGACTCAATAAGCATTCAGATGAAACTCTATAGACTATAAACTCTATAGCTTCAGTTGACGTAAATGCAGTGTCTTTGTGACGTCCCAGCACTGATGTCATGGGTTCAAGGTCCTATCAGGGTGCAGAATGCATGTTCTCTCCTCCAGGGCCTCCAGTTTCCTCCCACATTCCAAAAACATGGACATCTGGTGAACTGGCCAGTCTAAATTTCCAGTGTGTGTGAGTGAATGTATGTCTACACTGGCACAGGATGCCCAGGATTGGCACTACCCCCCAGGTCTCAATGCAGTCCCGAAGATGGATGGGCGTGTCCGGTATTGAGTATGATACTCGCGGTTGGCTGCTGATTGATTGAGTGTGGAGTGTAATTGTAAAGAGTGCTGTAAAGCGACCTCGAGCACAGGAAAGGTGCTAAATAAATGGGTGTAAGCAAGAAAACACCCTTCCAACTACTGATTTTTGGAACCAGGCTTGCATAGTAACCTCGTAACATGGTAACAGGCTTGTAGTAACCATAGTTTTGTTCCCCGTAGAAATGAATGTGGTGTAACAGTGTGTGCATGCTTTATACATCACACATACAAATACAGTAACAACACCCAGCCAACCACATGGAGTACCACATCAACCACCAAGGCCATAGCTGCCAGCTAAGAGATTACTGCAGCCACTGGAAGACCATAGCAACAGCTGTAGCAATTTCTTGGAGTAGCTCAGCCACCACAAGAAGCACCATAGCAAGCACCCTAGCAACCAAGACACACCTTAACAACTACCTCAGTAACCACTTGCCAACAGCCTAGCTGCTACCTGAAATATAAAATGGGACCTGCCATAGCAGCCGTCTGAAGTACCATGGCACCAACAAGAATGTCTTACGAGCACCATTGGACAAACTTAGCAACCACCTGAATATCATAACAACCATTGGAGCACACCAGTAACCACCTGAAATACTTGGCAACCCCAGGCTATACCATATCAACCATGTAGGAGCACTGCAGCAACAGCATATCATTGTATACCAAATGTAGTTACGTGGTTGTGAAACATTTGATTTGCATTTCATTCAAGTCGTTACTGATAACTGTGACTTCTATTGGAGAACTTCACACTACTTTATATAACCCATCAAAACTCGGAACAGAGAGACAGAAAGTCCCCGAAGGTTCCCTGCTCACCACAATCCCCTGACACTCATTTACACACAGCACACTGCACTGCATTTCCCAAAGGGAGGGACACACGGCACGATAACACACTCCACAGTGACACACACTGCCCTCAAAGCCGTTCCACATTCACAAGGACAAATGCGGCCCTGAGTGTTGGGGCCTGGGTACGTAAACACCCCCTGGTGTCGTAGGAGGGCGAACGGAGCTGTGGCTGTTAAAGCGAAAAATCAGATTTGCACAGTTTCACCCCAAAAACTGCTGACCGGACAGAACGCGGTGGGTGTGTGAAGTTTGCGTCTGTAGTTTTACACTGGAGATATGAGTGCTGATGGTATGTTAATGTAGCTAACAAGAAAAGCTTTCTGTATAAACCACCAGTTAGTTAGTCTGCTCCATCATTCCAACTTTCTTTCTGTATATTCTTCTCTCTCTCTCTCTCTCTCTCTCTCTCTCTCTCTCTCTCTCTCTCTCTCTCTCTCTCTCTCTCGCGTTTTAACCAATTCCACCATGACTCACTTGGTCCAAAGCTGACGCAGCATGTAGAATAATTTAATAAAGACACACACATTACACACACACACATTATTACATACACATATGACACACACACACACACACCATGTTCTAACTGAGGCTTCCAGTTACACAAGCATCAATAATTAGTGTTCGGAGTTCAGGAAACGTTTTGTGTGTGTGTGTGTGTGTGTGTGTGTGTGTGTGTGTGTGTGTGTGTGTGTGTGTGTGTGTGTGTCCACCACTCAATAAATAGTGTGCTTGGATGTAATTCCAGCCTGTGCTCTCTGGTTCTCTCTGAAAGGCCGGTTCTGTCACAGGGAACACATAGGTCTATGAGGCACGTTTCATAGGAGTGGTATAAATGTGATAGGTTACGGTAGGACAGGCACCTGAGTGGACCCTAAAACAGACCATTTAAGACCATAGACTATAGACAGTATATGGAAACACCAGAGACTTTCTAGGACAGCAGTGACAGATGAATGGATGTGAGCTCTCATGATGTCATGTTTTAGTTCATTTGTCTGATGAGAATTTCGTCGAGGTGGATCAGACGACGCGGAGCCTGAACTCTTCATCGGAGCTGGCCATCAACCTCCTGTAACCTGATACTGAGAGAGACAGAGACAAAAGATGAGACGAGAGACAGAAGTAGAGTATACGGAGAGAAGGAAACAAAAAAAGACAGAAATAGAGACAGAAGCAGAAAGTGAGACATAAAGAGACGGAAAGAGAGAAACAGAAAGGGACACATAAAGAAAGACAGAGGGAGAGATGTAGAGAATGAGAGACAAAGAGAGACAGAGAGAAAGAGACAGAGAGAGAGAGAGACAGAGAGAGAGAATCTCTCCTCTCCCATCCGGGTCTCTCCACATCGGGCAGTGCAGGTAGTAATGCAGATATATTCAAGTGCAGGTGTATACACACACACGCATCGCACACACCACACACACACACACACACACACACACACACACACACACACACACACACACACACACACACACTCCTCCTTTTCTTACCTGCAGCTTCATTCCCTCTACCTCTCTGTGTGCTCAGCTGGAGGTCTGTGAAAAGGTTGTTGATTAGTCTGTGTGTGTGTGTGTGTGTGTGTGTGTGTGTGTGTGTGTGTGTGTGTGTGTGACTCATCAAAACAGCCTCATCTGTTCAGGATGTTTTTGTCATTTTGTTCTGAATTGTTATCATCAAACACATTCAGATTAAACCGGAGACAGTGCACCATCATCTGGGAACCCACCTCCCTTAACTTCAGACACCTCTTAACATCTCCAGCAGGTCAGAGTCACAGAACGTCCTCATCTGACGGAGAGAAACCGTCTCCCATGTCAGCTGTGCGATACACACTCACACTCAGAGATCATGGATGTGAGTCGAGCGGAGAACTCCTGAAGGAGTAGTTTTAATTTCATTAATCATTATTTTATATATATATATATATATATAATATTTATTATAATAATATAATATTTATAAGTTATTTAAAGTAAATTAAAACAAAAGCTTGAAAAATATCACTTTATATATTTTATGATCAGTATTATAAAATGGTTTTAATTAAATTACGATTTTTTAAATAATATATTATAAATATAATATATTAAAGTTATAAATTAAACCTTTTTCACAATATTCAGATTTTCTGAGATGCACTAGTATATAAAACCAGACAAACATATTTTTATTGCATTATAAACTTCTAAATTTGATTATTCTTTTGTAAATTAGCTCATCTACATTTTATAATTCTTAATTTGATTAAATTCTAGCTGACATTGAAATTGTAATTTCATAATATTCATAATATAATATAATTATGACATTTCAGTTTTGCTAATTCAGTTGTGAATTCGCTCATTCAATTCTACGTATGAATTCTAATAATATAGATACCTAATTCTAAATATGATTAAATGTTATATTTGACATTATTCTACATTTGACAAAAATCTATAATTGATTATAATTAATTGAATTTTATCAATTTGAAGAGGAATTCGTTTAATATAAGCAAATTATAAATAAAGATTTTCTGAGTTTACAGTTTCACACAGGCCAAATATTCATTGTGAGAGTGTGAGTGTGTGTGTGTGTGTGTGTGTGTGTGTGTGTGAGACAGAGAGAGGGAGAGAGAAATCCAATACTGAGGAGGCTGGAGATGAGGGAGCTCCTCAGACGTATTGATGGAGGTTCCATTAATGATTGAGCATTCACCCTGCTTTCGTTCTCTCTCTCTCTCTCTCACACACACACACACACACACACACACACACACACACAAACACAGACTCATAACAGGAGCTTTGTACATAAAGTGGGAAAGTGAGATAGACAGATGGGGCAGGGAGTGTGTGTGTGTGTGTGTGTGTGTGTGTGTGTGTGTGTGTGTGTGTGTGTGTGTGGTTTAGACTGGGCAGGTGGTGAGCTGGTGAGAGCCATCAGGTGTTAAATGCCATCACCATCGGCAACAAGCTCACACACTGACAGAGCAGCAGGTCAATATCTAATTACCACACAGGAAGAAAAATGACCCCCCACTTAGTCCACCCCACCTTACCGCTCTCACTGAGATGCCTAATTAATAAACACATTAATAAATACAGTGTGTTAATGTCAGTGTGGAGCAGTGCTGGTGTTTGTGTGTGTGTGTGTGTGTGTGAGAACAGTCCACCAGCCGACAGCGTCCTGTGGTCAGCGTCCTGTGAGCACTGATGAAGGACTAGAGGACGACCAACACAAACTGTGCAGAAACAGATGAGCTTCTGTCTCTGACTTTACATCTACAAGCTGGAGACACTCGGTAGGAGTGTCTGATAGAGTGGACAGTGAGTGGACACAGTGTTCATACACTCCAGCAGCACTGCTGTGTCTGATCCACTCGTGCCACGGGGACCTGCTGCAGCTATAAATGCACAAAGCAGGATGGACAGATCAGGAATTTATAAATTATAACGGTTTTTCCACCTCAATTTAGAAAATTCTGAAGTCAGTTGTTGGTACCGCTGGGGTCCACTGGGGGGACGCGACCACAGGTTGAAAACCACTGCTTTCAAACGTTTGTGTGAAAGAGTGGAAAGTTTGGATGGATTTGTGTAACATATCAAGTAGCTTCCGTCACTCTCCCTCTCTTTATCTCTCTCTTGCTGTAATCTGTATCTGATCCTCCACCCCCACTCTCCTCTCTCTCTACCTCCATTAATCTCCCTCTCTCACCTGCTCATTCTCTTTTAATAGCCATGTCACCTGGCGGCTCACGGTGTGTGTGTGTGTGTGTGTGTGTGTGTGTGTGTGTGTGTGTGTGTGAGACGGTGTGTTTGTGTAGGTGGGTGTCAGCCAGGTGTGTCATTGGGCTTTACAATGGGATATGCAGAGAGACTGGTCAGCTGATCGGAGTGTGTGTTTAAAATTTTAGAACAAGAGACCTGTTTGTCAGTTTATGCACGTGTACAATCAACTTGTATAGACGTAGTTGTAAAGTTGTAGCTTTAATCAACCCCACTGAAAAGCATTGACAACCCTAAGATCATAATTCCTGAACTCCAGGTGGTATTGGGAGCCAGCGTGGGCTCAATACATTGATTGTGCAGCTGAAGCAACTTTTACGTGGTTGCTATGGTGTTGCTAGGAATGATGCTATGGTGTTGCTATGATTTTCCATGTGGTTAATAGGCCATGGTATTGATTTGAACAGCTGCCACAAATGCCCCATCACTAATACATTTTTTTGGGGTCCATACAATTTTACTACATAGAAACAGCTTAACAGTCTAGCAGACCCACCCTAGTAACCACCTAGACTTACATGGCATCTGCATAGCAACACCCTAGTAACCACCTGAAATATCATGGCACCTGTCTAGCCGCAGTCTAGGAATCATCCTGAATGTCATAGCAGTTGCCTAGCAACACTCTAGTAACCAACTGGAATACTGCAGTGAATTCCTTGGAACACCTTATTAACCACCCGGAATACTGCACTAGTAACACACTAGTAACCACCTACTATACCACAGCAAATGCCTAGAAAAGCCCCAGCAACCACTTGGAATAATGTCGCAGTGACTTAGCAACCACCTGGGAAGGCTTTCGCTGAGATTTCCGTTTCATTGACCCAGTGATTTCCTGGAAGGGATGTTCGCCACGTATCGGAAGTGCAATTGGAACAGACAGGAATAGTGTCAGTAAGCTACCGAGGACGCCGTGCTGGAAGCTCAGTATTGATTAGAACAGTGTGCTCAGGCCGAAGTCAGCTTTCTGCTTTTAATCGGGCCAGTCCGGCTAAAACAGGCCCACTGATCCACACGGGAATCGTCCTGCCCCCGTCCCTTTCCAGGAGGAAGCTCCAGATCCAGTGCCAGTTACGACCTGGCTGCTAGAATTTCACGTCAGCATAATCAATACAAATGAACTGATGCTTCCAGCTCCCAGAATCAATCCTCATCCGAATGATTAATAGCATGTATTAAGTAAAATCAAGTTAATAATCATTATTCCGGAATTTTTACTTTAGGAATTAGAGTGGGAATACTGCTACAAAGCAGGACATCATGGGGATAAATTATGACTTTAAGGGCAATTCAAACTGGCAACGATCCAAGTTCAGTGTTTGTTCATATGTCATCTCTTGTTATTAACTATAAAAGCACTGATCAGGTGGCAAATGTGTCTGCAGTGGTTGATTGTATCTGGAATCAGTGCTCAGTCTTGGTCATTTGATTTTCGCTTCTTCTTTAATGAACTTCTGCGAACTCGTCTGTTAATGGACTTCATTAGCTTGAACTAATCAGAGCCGAGTGTCCCAGAAGCATGTAGAGACTCCAGCCAGTGCTGAGCAGGAGATTATGGAGAAAGGGTCAGCAGAGGGTTAAAACGCCCCCTGGTGGCTATAAGGAAGGTGACGTTAAGTGGCCTTAAATCTCATTTCACTGCTGGTTTTAACACACGCACATGCACACATACACACACGCACACACACACACACACACACACACACACACACACACACACACACACAGTGTTGCTGTGATCTTTCATCTGATCTACTGATGAAGGACAACATAGACCACCATACACCAATTAATGTGCTTTTGAAGCATGAAAGTGTTTTGGGACAACCTAGTTAACCTGTGTGAACCTGTGTGTGTGTGGTTTTGTGTGTGTGTGTGTGTGTGTGTGTTTGGTGTCTACGTGTCTGAAAGCCTGTGTGGTTCGAACCATTTTATCTGGTTCAGATCAGAGACAAAGTGTGAATCTAATCAGAGCCTCTTTGATGAAGACAATGAGTCATCATAGGTCTTTCTGAGTGTGTGTGTGTGTGTGTGTGTGTGTGTGCGTGTGTGTGTGTGCGCGCATGTGTGTGTGTGTTACTTAAAGAACCCAGTGACATGAAAGTAATCAGCAAAAGAGTCCTGACGAAGGACCCACATCACGATGCCACGGTAGTGTTGTTGGGTGAGGGCTGTAGCTGGTATGATAATGCCACGGTAGTGTTGTTGGGTGAGGGCTGTAGCTGGTATGATAATGCCACGGCAGTGTTGTTGGGTGAGGGCTGTAGCTGGTATGATAATGCCACGGTAGTGTTGTTGGGTGAGGGCTGTAGCTGTTTATTTTATCCTACAGGCTTTAGCTCCACCCATTTACGACATCATCCGGGAAATTACACCAGTTTTACAATGAAGTACAGTTTGTTATGTTTTGTTATGTTTTGTCCTGAGTGACCGAATGTCCCGTGTGTCTTTCAGTATGGGCGGTCTGACAGCTACCGCGTGGCCACCACGCAGGACAAAGATGATAAGGGCTCCCCCAAGAAGAACAAGAAAGGGACGAAGGATCTGGATGATCTGAAGAAGGAAGTCCCGTTGGTAAGATTCCCCTGATTGGCACAAGGAATACACACATAGTGTAAACACACTGAAGTACTGAATTGTGCTGAATCAGTTCAAAACTGAGAATTGAATTGTGCTGAATCAGTTCAAACTCTAGTATTGAACAGTATTAATTCAGAGCTCAGGTATTAAATTGCAATAAATAAATTCTAAACTTTGCTGCTCTTTTCAGACCGAACACAAGATGTCTGTGGAAGAAGTTTGCCGGAAATTCCAGACAGACATAGTTCAGGTGAATCTCTCTCTCTCTCTCTCTCTCTCTCTCTCTGTCTCTCTCTTTACATTTTCTGAGTTAATGCCTCAAGTTGGCCACTAGGTGGCAGTGCAGTCTAGAAATCCAGCGTGGCTCTGTGAGATGTGCTGTGCTATAATCTGTATACATTAGTATTAAACTATAGATGACTGTGGCATTATAGAGTTTCTGCCATGTTATCTAATGACATTATACAGTATACAGGAATATTTATATTGCAGTATTTACATCACATTCATCACATTCATCACATTCATCACATTCATATTCATGTCCTGTGATATGAATACTGCACAAGCTGGCAGCAGCTGTTCCACAA
Source organism: Acestrorhynchus altus (assembly GCA_034509495.1). Classification (NCBI taxonomy): domain Eukaryota; kingdom Metazoa; phylum Chordata; class Actinopteri; order Characiformes; family Acestrorhynchidae; genus Acestrorhynchus; species Acestrorhynchus altus. The sequence goes on along the minus strand of CM067507.1, from coordinate 2,501,964 downwards.
TATGGGGATATTTTGAAACAGCAAAACAGAGAAGCATAAAATATATTAATAAACACCACATGTTTATGCAGATACATCTAATATATAACATAAACCTTAAATGAGAAAGAGCTGTTCAATATTTTACGCAGGCCTATATTCTTTTGACCACTAGGGTCCAGTAATGTGCACCTGAGAAATTAACCATTTTGCAACATATCAGGCTGGAAAGCTTCGATGCACCGTGAAGCTTCGTCTCCCCAGCAGAAGTAGAAACTCCAGAACAGGTGCAGGTAAACGGAAATACAGTAAAGAAGATGAGTTTCTCATAGTTGAGATCTTCTGAGCTAGTTTGAAGAATAAAGCTTGGTTCCAAATTTCCCCTGGATATGTTCAATTCCATCAGCAGCACACCTGATTTAACATCACTAAGCACTGATTTACCAAAACAGGTGTTGATCACTCTCTCTCTCTCTCTCTCTCTCTCTCTCAGGGTCTGACTAACGCCAAGGCAGCAGAGTTTCTGCTCCGCGACGGTCCGAATGCTCTGACCCCTCCTCCCACCACCCCGGAGTGGGTGAAGTTCTGCCGGCAGCTCTTCGGAGGTTTCTCCATCCTGCTGTGGATTGGTGCCATCCTCTGCTTCCTGGCCTACGCCATTCAAGCCGCCACTGAGGACGATCCGGCCGGGGACAATGTAAGACATCCAGCACACCCAAACCGAACTGTTTGTTCTGAATAACCTGTGGATCGTGGTCCATCCTAAACCTAGTCCAGAAGGTCTCAGCTCTGATATCATGCTCTCTATCCTGAGACAGACACAGTATCAGTAACTCAGCTGCTTCTCTCTCTCAGCTCTACCTGGGTATCGTGCTGTCCGCTGTGGTCATCATCACCGGCTGCTTCTCATACTTCCAGGAGGCCAAGAGCTCCAAGATCATGGAGTCCTTCAAGAACATGGTGCCCCAGGTACTGTCCACTCACCGCATGTTCACCAGGAGCAGTGGCGAGAGGCCACGTTGTGAAGCATGTGTGTACGAGTGTATGTAATGCTCTCTCTGCCCGCAGCAAGCGTTGGTGATCCGTGAAGGAGAGAAGATGCAGATTAATGCAGAGGAGGTGGTGGCAGGAGATCTTGTGGAGGTGAAGGGAGGAGACAGAATTCCTGCTGACCTTCGGATCATCTCCTCACATGGCTGCAAGGTACATACATATGCATACACTCGAACACAACGTTACTGCCTACATTTCAGGACACGAGGTCATAGAGGTCTTATGTAAGTATCTATACGTCACGTATGTGTTATATGCACTCAAAAGTTCGTCGACCCCCATCTAATGAATCCATTCAGCTGCTTTATGTTCACCCATTGCTGACACAGATGTGCAAATGCACACACAGCTTGTCTAGTCCCTGTACAGAAGTAATGCCAATAGAATAGGACTCTGTGGAGCAGATAAACATGAACCTATTGGCACAATGTCTAATGCCAGGTGGGCTAGAGGGCATTAGGAGCTGCAGAGAGCAGAGGAGCTGTGTTCTCCGGAGTGGTGGAGCTCCGTCCAGTACTTGGGGTAGTGACTCTGTGGCTGAGTGCAATCAAATCCTCAAAATCATTACAATGTCTAGGTTGAGCGATTTGTGGTATATCACAGTTATTATTATTATTATTATTATTATTATTATTATTATTATTGTTGTTGTTGTTGTTGTTGTTGTTAAACCCTTTATTATAATCATTTTATTACACATCTAAAAGTCTTCATTTGAAAATAAAATACAAGAAATAAACACATAAATAAAATAAATAAATAGATGGATAGAACGATAAGCAGCACACGAAGTGCTGCTCATTCAGACTATTTTTAAGTTTAAGATTGTTTTTTATTATTGATTAAATTATTTTTACCTTTAATTGATTGTTTTTAGAAAATAGGAAGACGTTGGTCTGATCTTCTGTCCATTGCATTTGTTTTCAGAACCAGTATCAATCAAATGGTTTAATAACATAAATGTAACATAAATACCAAAGTAAACCTAAAACTGCCGCATCTGTGTGTTTGCAGGTGGATAACTCCTCTCTGACCGGCGAATCAGAGCCACAGACACGGTCACCTGACTGCACGCACGACAACCCGCTGGAAACCCGCAATATCGCCTTCTTCTCCACCAACTGTGTTGAAGGTACTGCTCCGCTTTCACGTGTTCACTCTCTCATTCACATGAACGTGACCCTTAGGGCTCATCTGATGGCCTACAAAGTTCTCCTCTGGTTGAGTTATATTTCTCTCTCTCTCTCTCTCTCTATCTCTCTCTCTCTCTCTCTCTCTCTCTCTCTCTCTCTCTCTCTCTGTCTCTCTCTCAGGCACGGCACGTGGTATTGTGATATGCACTGGTGACCGCACAGTGATGGGCCGCATCGCCACTCTGACCTCTGGCCTGGAGACCGGAAAGACGCCCATCGCCAAGGAGATCGAGCACTTCATCCACATCATCACGGGCGTGGCCGTCTTCCTGGGCGTCACCTTCTTCATCCTGTCCATCATCCTGGGCTACAGCTGGCTTGAGGCCGTCATCTTCCTCATTGGTATCATTGTGGCTAACGTGCCTGAGGGGCTGCTGGCCACTGTCACTGTGAGCATTCTCTAAACAACACACACACACACACACACACACACAAACACACACACACACACACACACACATTATAAATGATCAATTTATAGTAATGTATTTGTTCATCCTTCTAAATACCAGGTACCTGGAAGTGAATTTATGAGGAAAATATGAAGCTAATAGAACATTAGAACCGCTTTAAAACCCATAACGGCAAAGAAATGGGTTCTACAGCGAAGTCTGATCAGAAGCAGTGTAAATTCAAGGAACAATACGTGACAGATGCCTCTCTCTGCCCGTCTGCCAGGTGTGTCTGACTCTCACAGCTAAGCGCATGGCCCGGAAGAACTGCCTGGTGAAGAACCTGGAGGCTGTGGAGACACTGGGCTCCACCTCCACCATCTGCTCGGACAAGACCGGAACCCTCACGCAGAACCGCATGACGGTGGCCCACATGTGGTTTGACAACCAGATCCACGAGGCTGACACCACCGAGGACCAGTCTGGTCAGTGGCCCACATTACTTAACTTAAGAGAACTTCACTGTCGGGCAGCGTTTATAAGATCTAATCTAATCATTTCTTCTCCTGTCTCTGATCAGTTAAAACCATTAGTGTAGAAACTCCAGACTCGTCCTCTTCTGGTCAAACTACTTATGCATTATTGATAAGGGGACACTGGACCACCGTGTGTGTGCTGTAATGGTCAGGTGTACTGGATTGGTGATCATGGGTTGATGGTGGACATAATAGTAACAGTAGAAGATGATTAGGGTCCATGTCAATTTCGACAGACGGGCAACTACTCCAAAGTTGATATCGACCTGAGGTCATTTGAGCGCCATATATGGCAGACAGTCCTAATGGTGCCCACACGTTGCTTCTGCAGGTGCATCGTTCGATAAGACCTCCGTGACGTGGGTGTCTCTGGCCCGCGTGGCGTCCCTGTGCAACAGGGCAGTGTTCAAAGCAGGCCAAGATTCTCTGCCTATCCTGAAGAGGGACGTGGCCGGCGACGCCTCCGAGTCGGCTCTGCTCAAGTGCATCGAGCTTTCCTGCGGCTCCGTGAAACAGATGAGAGAGAAGAACAAGAAAGTAGCTGAGATCCCTTTCAACTCCACCAACAAATACCAGGTCAGTACCAGATCAAACGGACAGCGTTGGGCACTGAGCCCAGACGTATGCATCCAGACAAACCAATGTGCGATCACTCCAGAACTGGAGATCTCATTTCCACCTGCAGAGGAATGTTAGTAAAAATATTAAAATATCACTGCTTTCTGAACGAGAGCCCAGATGTGTAAATGACATGCGCGTCCTCTCTCCTGCACAGCTGTCCATCCATGAGACTGAGGACCCCAATGATAACCGTTACCTGCTGGTGATGAAGGGGGCACCAGAGCGCATCCTGGACCGTTGCACCACCATCATGATACAGGGCAAGGAGCAGCCCATGGATGAGGAGATGAAAGAGGCTTTCCAGAATGCCTACCTAGAGCTGGGAGGACTGGGAGAGAGAGTGCTGGGTGAGAGAGAGAGAGAGAGAGAGAGAGAGAGAGAGAGAGCAATAGAAATAGATCTCAAACATTGTTAACTAAGACACAGAGACACATAGACTCAAACTGAAACGGTGAATTCTAATATATATTATCACTGTACTGTATGTATGTAGGTTGACAAGTAGGGCACAACTGGACTACACTGGGATTAAACCTGTTGACCAGTGCTGTGAGATGGTATCCTGAGCTATTTTTTCCTCTGTATCAGGATTCTGCCATCTTCTTATGCCTGAGGACCAGTACCCCAAAGGGTTTGCCTTCGACACAGACGACGTGAACTTCCAGACGGACAACCTTTGCTTCGTGGGGCTGATGTCTATGATTGACCCACCCCGTGCCGCCGTGCCCGACGCAGTGGGGAAATGCCGCTCGGCTGGTATTAAGGTCATCATGGTGACCGGTGACCATCCCATTACTGCCAAGGCCATCGCCAAGGGTGTGGGCATTATCTCTGAGGGCAACGAGACTGTGGAGGATATTGCCGCCCGCCTCAACATTCCAGTCAGCCAGGTTAACCCCAGGTGGGTGACCAGTCGTACCCAAGTGGCCAGTGGATAGTGTTCATTAATAAACCACAAGGGATTAATTAGACACTGATGTGTGTGTGTGTGTGTGTGTGTGTTTCAGAGATGCCAAAGCATGTGTGATCCACGGCACAGAGCTGAAGGACATGTCTCAGGACCAAATCGATGAGATTCTGCGCAACCACACAGAAATCGTCTTTGCCAGGACGTCCCCCCAGCAAAAACTCATCATTGTGGAGGGCTGCCAGCGACAGGTGCTTACAATCACTGCAATATATATGAATATATTTTGTCCATTTGAATGAAATTATGAACACAAAAGATTCCTGCCCTCCCTCTCCGTTTCTCAGGGGGCTATCGTCGCTGTGACCGGTGACGGCGTGAACGACTCCCCTGCCCTGAAGAAGGCTGATATTGGTGTTGCCATGGGAATCGCAGGGTCTGACGTGTCCAAGCAGGCTGCGGACATGATCCTGCTGGACGACAACTTTGCCTCCATCGTTACTGGAGTGGAAGAAGGTGAACCGCACTTGATGAATTCAGACATTTCTTATGGAATATTTGCTTCATCCCCTCATGAAATCGCATGTTCTGTAAATCACCGAACTAATCGGATCTTTGGCTGCAGTGTGACCCAGACCTGATGTCACGGGTGGTCTGATAGACCGATAGATGGTCTTACAGTCTGATATCTGTAGTAAATGCTGGATGAAATATTGGAGGGAAATTTCTGTAGGATAGGATGCTCAATATGAAGTGATGTGCTTGATACAATAATAATAATAATAATAATAATAATAATAATAACAATAATAATAATAATAACAATAATAATAATAATAATAATAACAATAATAATAACAATAACAATAATAATAATAATAATAATAATAACAATAACAATAACAATAATAATAATAATAATAATAATAATAATAACAATAATAAATAATAATAACAATAATAATAATAATAATAATAACAATAATAATAACAATAACAATAATAATAATAATAATAATAATAATAACAATAATAATAACAATAATAATAACAATAATAACAATAATAATAACAATAATAATAATAATAATAATAATAATAATAATAATAATAATAACAATAATAATAATAATAATAACAATAATAATAATAATAATAATAACAATAATAACAATAACAATAATAATAATAATAATAATAATAATAATAATAATAATATAACTCTCTTACAGGTCGCCTGATCTTTGATAACTTGAAGAAATCCATCGCCTACACTCTGACTAGCAACATCCCAGAGATCACTCCCTTCCTGCTCTTCATCATTGTCAACATCCCCTGGCCCCTGGGCACCATCACCATCCTCTGCATTGACCTGGGCACAGACATGGTGAGGCATGAATCCCACCACACCGTGAAAAACACTTTGGGGTGGTGATAGCTGCTGTACAGGCAACATAAACTAGGGTCACGACTTAAGAGCACTTAAGAGCAAAAGATGACTCGTCATTATCGAAACTGTGAACTTTAGAAAAAATGAATTGACGAGATATTTATTGATTTCTTTGGTGGTGAATGGAGCAAGGTGTCGCCATGACTACCACATAAATATGGTCATTTTATTAACACACCAGTGAAGCTACCACCACCATGTTTTATCTGTAATATGTATTACTGCCACGGTAAAATACTTGTAAGTCTTTTTGTAAAATATAAAGGGCTCCTCAACATGGAAAACTGAATGTCCTTTTTGCTTTTTTGGTCTAGTTTATTCAGCCTACCAGTTTAGCCCTCGGCTCTCATTCTGCAGTTCTCAGGAATGGTCATAATTCACTTTGAACCTCCTTTCTTCTTCTCTTCTTAAACCTCTCTTTATGTGATAGATTCACAACTTCCTGTTACTCCACATTTAAGACTGATATATGCAGATGAGCTCTTTCCTGAGTGGCTGTGCCTTTTAAGGAGCTCTCATACAAACAGTTGTTCCAAAAAGCTTGAAGATGACTTGCCACCGTTAGTGGAACGTCAAGTCACACGAATTTCACTCTCTTTCCTTCTGTAGGTTCCCGCTATCTCCCTGGCCTATGAAGCGGCTGAGAGTGACATCATGAAGAGGCAGCCCAGGAACCCCATGAGGGACAAACTGGTCAATGAGCGCCCCACATTAGTATCAGCTCTATGGACAGATTGGTTGGTTTATCTTCATTTGTATCTGTCCCTCTCTGACGTATCTGTGGTCACATACAGGTCTGTACTGAGTGTGTGTCTGGGGGTGTGTATGCAGGTATGATCCAGGCTTTGGGCGGCTTCTTCAGTTACTTTGTGATTTTGGCTGAGAACGGGTTCCTCCCCTCAGTCCTGGTGGGCATCAGACTCAATTGGGATGACCGCCTTCACACGACCTTTAGGACAGCTATGGACAGTAGGGGTAAGCACTATTCCATGGCTTTTGGTCAGATCCAGATTACAATTCAGGTTTGACAGAGCTTGTTACATATTATTGCATCCATTTGTGGACTCAACAGGGTCAGCTTGTTTTGTTGTTTCCGCAACTTAGCCTCACACGAGTATGGATATTGATTAAAGGTGCGGGACAGAGCCAGGTTTTACGGTTTCTGTATAAGCTTTTACACACTTCTTGCATCCCAAATATTTTAATATACAAATACACTAGTAACACCCAACCAACCACCTGGGGTACCACACAGAGACCAATCTCGCAACCAGCTGCCTAGCACTACACAGCACCATATTAACCTGAAATACGGAAGCTCTAACATCCTGTTCGAATGACTCTGATCCTCACAATGTCTTCGTGCTTCTCATTTGCAGACGTACGAGCAGAGGAAGATTGTAGAGTTCACCTGCCACACAGCCGTGCTCTTCGGCCAGTATCGCAGGTGCAGTGGCTGGATCTGGATCATCTGTAAAGACCAGGCGAACTCTGTGTTCCCAGCAGGGCATGAAGTGAGTGTCGCTCTTCACGGTGTGAAAATGTAAAGCCTTTATCAAATTACAAATGTAAGATAGTTTAGCCTGGTAGCTCCTCCTCAGTATGTTTACTGTCTATTCCCCAGATATGATATGAAATGATTTCTTGAATCATCTATCGTATTGTGTTCAACCGAGGCCTCTGTTTGGATCAATGCAGGTCTACTTCCAGATGTAATACGGATATGGATATGTAAACGTAACTTCATATTCTTTCTACAGAAATAAGATCCTGATCTTCGGCTTGTTTGAGGAGACAGCTCTGGCTGCATTCTTATCCCATCGCTCGGGCATGGACGCGGGCCCCAGGATGTACCCACCAAAGTAGCCACGCTTAAACCCCTAGCCCTAACCGTAGCTCCAACTGGAAACTACAGCAACGCAGCATGCAGAACACAGAGATGAGATAAAATTTAACCTGTTTTCCCTTTCTCCTCTCTCTGCCTGTTCCTTCCGGTGGTTCTGCTGCTCCCATACAGTTTCTTAATCTTCGTCTACGATGAGATCCGAAAGCTTCTCCTGCGCCGGAACCCTGGAGGTACGTCTTTGCTCACCTGGTTAACGGTGCTCCTCACATACACGCACTGCAACACCTTTCATGAGTTTCAGTATGTATTAATGAACAGTTCCAAGCACCTGTTCATTTGGGCACAACAGAGGAGACTTGGGAATTGGCACTCTGTATCTACAGATGTCGGATATTCAGACTTTAACTGCTGCAGTTAGTGGATGTAGCTCTCTCTCTCTCTCTCTCTCTCTCTCTCTCTCTCTCTCTCTCTCTCTCTCTCTGCCTCTCTCAGGTTGGGTGGAAAAGGAGACGTACTATTGATCAACAAGTTCCTTCTTTACTCCCGCCCCTCCATCCTTCCATTTTTCTTCTACTCCTCCACCCTCCATTCCCTTTCAAGACGCACAACCAGGCGCTCTACACCACCCCCCCCATCCAGAGAGACAGCAGCTTAGAGCCGACGCCACGTCTGCCCCAAAGAGAAAATCCAAACTGCGAAGCACCTTCCGAACTCCAAATCAACCCCCCACCCCCGCCCAAACCTCCACCCTTAAACCGCCCTATAATACTCTTTGCATGTCTTTTCACTCGGGTGTGTACATACGTCTATTATATATCTACCAATGGCAGCTGCATAATCATTATGTAGATCCGAGAGGAGCTTTCGAAGCAAAATTGGAGCGTACGTAGGTGCGTAGATTCGTACACATGTACGCACGTGCATATGTGTGTGTGTATGAGTGCGAAAGTGTGTGTATGCTTGGCTAACCGAGGGCCAGCCCTGTGCCCCTTCCTCACACCCCCCCCCCCTTCCATTGCTCCGCCTGTCCTCCAATCGCCCACGGGTTCACGGATCACACGGCTTGCGGCAGACTCGGGTTCAAGCTCAGAGGACGTTCCTTTTCCTTTTTTCGCTCTCTGTCGCCCCCATTTGTCTGTCCTTTCTCCTGAGAGGTCATCTGCGGAGTGAGGGGAGGCAGCTCGGTGGACTTTCATCTTTTGTTTTGTATTATTTATTATCATTATCGTCCAGGTGGAGGGACTTGTGTCACCTCTTCCCACATGAAAAAAACCTACCCTCCTCGTTTCTTCTCGCCCACCTGCTACCTTCTGTCTCTGTGTTTGCTGCTACAGTAACCCCTTCTTTCCAAACACCCGTTTCAGAAATGGAAACTGTAGATTCAATCCGAGGCGTGTTCACAGATACAAGCGACTAAACCAACAGAACGGTTCTTTCTCATGTTTTCACGTTTGGTGTGAGTGCAAATCTAAGGTACATGCAGGTAAATGTCTACTATCAGGTATTGAGTAGAGAATCAGTATGTATTTGACAGTGTTCTGGTTTCTGGTTCTACTGCCATTATGAATCCAAACACACCAGGTTCTGCTTCATCCCCTCCACAGCCGGTTGCATGTTGTGTTACAAGCTGTGTTTATCATCACAACGTTATAACATGATATCATTGTAACTTTATATCGTTATGCAATTAAATATCGCTCCTGAATGATCGAAAAGGACAGGTTGGCAAGGAGTCAGACATCCATGGTTGATCACGGACTCTAGATTCAGTCAGACGTTTGATATGGGACGTGTGCTCCTAAAACGTGGGACGCTCATACCACCATCGTACATGTCGCAAACTGAATGGGGCGGAGTCACACATGAACAAGATTAAGTCGGTTAGACGTTCTTAATATCGGTTTTGATTCATTTTCGATTAACTGCACCGCCTTAGACTGTCTATAGACCTAGACTATGAAAACGCTGTCCAGCACAGGGTTCTTTGATTGATGCTGTAGATACGAAGAACCGTGGCTTTGTCTTAATTGCACACTAATGCTAATACTGTAAGGTGTCGACTGTATCGCTGCTACTCTTAAAAGTGTGGAGTTGGCAGGTTAGTGCACTAACGTACTAACTGGTTTCGTACTAAGCGTTTCTATGCCAACATACTTCACCGCAGGTACTCCTGCAGCCATCATCACGATTCCATCACTAGCCACCATTCCTCTAATGTGAGTAGCTCCTCCATTCCCAGTTTGAATTGCACTGTGGGAGGATTGTGCCCACCGCACCCACACTCCCAGACCCTTCGGTTCTGATGCTGCGTTTGAGTGCTCATCAGAAAATTGTATATACAAGATAACGTAACTAGTGAATGCAACTTTACTCCGTTCGAGAGCTTGTGAGACGATCCGTCCAGCATGGAGGTTCATAGGAGACGTCCACTGACGTCCACTAACACGAAAAAATCCAACAGTTACAAAAAGCATGATTAAAAACCACGTTTAAAACCCCGTATCGTCAAGAATCGCATCTTTCCCACTCGTTGATACCACTTCGCTGGCTGTTCGAGCGCAGTTTACAAGTTCAAAGCGCATTTCGCCGTTTCCGACACCACTCGAACACAGCGTAAGTGTGCGTCATGGATGTTTGAGCAAATTCAAGTTGAGTGTATGAGTTAATATTCGTAATTAGTACGCAATAGCAATACGCATGTTCCTCACTCTCGCACTCATCACAGTAGCTAACGTGCTTCGTTATGGAAGCTCAAGCGGTTCTTCTGCGGCATCAAAGAACCCTTTGAAGCACCTTCTCGTTTTTAAGAGTGTAGAACCGGAACTACATTGTTGATTTGCTTCATAACTGTAATACAGTTGGCTAGAAATTGAGTCTCGCATAACATTAAAGCTATGAAAGCAGTATCTTCTAGGGTCATCTAGTGTGGAGTGATGGCACACATTGTGCTGGGCTAAAAGGTGTGGTGGGGTCAGTGAGATGAGTTAGCCTTATCAACCCGTTATGGATTAACCACATGGACATCAGATACGAATATTATGGGATGTAGACCAGTCCTTCATATCACGCAATACTTTATTCAGCGAATCTGTGCTTGAGGGATCTTAATGAACCTGGTGTGTAGGGGGCCTTCAACTGTGGGCTTGTCAGGAAACGAGTGTGTTTGGTGCGTGGAGCCGCCTCAGGTCTTGTGCTGTGAGTGTGTGAGCGTGTAAGGTATGTGTGGGTGTGGGTGTGTGTGTGTGTGTGTGAGTGTGTGTGTGGTGGGGGGGGACAGTGCGCTGTAGCAGTCTCCCTCAGGCTGCATCCATCTCCAACAGGTCCGGGCGGTGAGACTAAAGAAAGAAAAGAATAAATATAACAAATTGTAGAAAAAACACATGTTTGAAAGCAATGAAACCAACACCAATAAAACATCTAGAACATTTAATACAACCTAGTAAAGTCTGCGCGTCTTCTTTTTCCTCATTTTTTATGTCAGTTTTTATGCTCTACACACGCAGAAGGCTGTTCTTCATAGTGGACGGACTTATTTTTGATCAATATTTTGAGTGTGTGACTGCATTTTTGACTGGAAATGTCTTTTCTCTTAATATCACCCTTTTTCATCATGTTCAACTTGAATTTTCTTTTAAAGACAAAAGTTAAGAGTAATTAGAATTTACAATTTAAAAAAATGTTTAGAAAAATATCAAATTTTAATCAAACAATCATTTAAAATGGCAGTGTTTGATGTTTGAACAGTAATTTTAAAAATAAATGAAGTAATACTCTTCATTTAGTACTTTTATTTTATAATTCTCTGCAGTTTTGGTTTTAAACACAAAACACAAGCCTTAGAAATCTGTCTATTTAGTGGAGCAGTGCACAGATAATCCACCAGAGGGCAGAAAACATGGATCTGTAATGAATTACTATTTAATTTATTATATTGCTGCTATCATTAAGATATTAATAAATGTTTTAGATAATTAACACATATGTCAGATGTTTAAAAAACTCAAATATATGAAATATACACTTGGCTTTAAAGGGTTAACATTACAGTCTCACAGAATCTTAAGACGTTTCTTAAAAACTCGCAAAGATTCTGATGTTCGCTGATGTTTTGTCAGTTCAGGAGTTTGTTCAGTGTGTGAACACATCGAGAGTCGGACGTAGATTCTTTAATTTTATTATTCTTATGCTTTTTGTGGGGAAAACTTTTGTGTTTCATAAAAGTGAGCATTTATAAAATTCATACTTCAAATAAAAGTTAATCTAGAAGATTCCTGATCATCAGTATTCTGTAAAAAATACGTTTCTAAAGATCTTCTTAAAGCTTATAACCGACCTCACACTGCTCTGACTCTGTCTCTAAGCCTGAGACTGGGTTTATGCTGCTTACCATCGTCGGCCAGAGTCTGAGAAAACCAAATTCTCGATTTTCGGAGGAGGCATGTGCTTGTCTTCACCCTCCTAATGTCAGGAGCATCGTATGTGATAAAGGAGCGTCGTGATGGGGTTGAGTTATTGGCACAAATTTTAAAAAATGTATAAATAAATAAGAAAATGTGATTTTTTTTAAAGAGAAAATGTAAAAATATTTCTTTTGAACTTCTTTAAGTCTTAAGTCTTAACTAACGTTGATTCTCCATTGACAGTAACCTTTAGTCTAGGCTTAACCCTTCGCTGGGAAACGACTTTTTTAGACCCAAGATCTAAAAGTAGCTTCAGGATTAGTGTAATTGGGTTTATTTGTAATGCAGTAAATGTCCCGTCCCATCTCTTCCGTATTAAAGTATGAAGAAGGCACGTCCACCTTTGGTGCAGAAGAGAGACGTTGTCTGCAGGCCTGCTGTAACAGTCGTATTAGTGATGTTGAATCAGAGCCTGCGGGTGTATTTTTAAGCCGCCTGCTGGTTCAGTGTCTCTTTAAGGGTGACTCACTGTCAGTCTGCTGAGAGCTGCAGTTTTTCTACATCTGCACCAAGTCCTGACTTGCAAAAGTGGCCAAGCCAGGCCACACACACACACACACACACACACACACACACACACACACACACACACACACACACACACACACACACACACACACACTCCAGAGGGTGGCTGGTGGAGTGAGCACACTGCAGTTTGCCCCCTCCCTCCACTCACTGCACCACAGTAATGGGATATCGATCGGCTGCCGTTTTCTGCCGCAGTACGCTTGAAAGCAAAGGGAGGTCACTCTCCAAGGTCATCACTACGGCAACCGAAAAAATGAGATGGGCAGCAGGGCCTTTTGTCATGGGGAAAAGGTCAGAGAGGTCAAATTAAGGAGGAGCCAGAGGGGACGTGGTGTTATTGTGATGAATTACGTCACAGTAGACGTTTCTAAAATCACAACTATGATAATGAACATTGATACGTTTCGTCCAGGGGTCTCCGACCCTCCGACAACACCAATAAAAACACCTGAAATGCCAAAAATGATAGAAACACAGAAATACAGCTGCCATAATAAATCTGGACATTTCTGATTTTCTTGGCATCGTGTAGTTGTTGCAAGTAAGCAGAACTGGTCTAAACAAAGCTCGAAATATGACCCACTTGGCTTTAAAGGGTTAAGACTATTGTCATACGTCGTTTAAACCCCTCAGTGTCACTGCTGGACCGAGGACAGTCCACCAACCAGAAATATCCAGCCGACAGCGTCCTGATGAAGGACTAGAGGTCGACCAACACAAACTGTGCAGAAACAGATGAGCTTCTGTCTCTGACTTTACATCTACAAGGTGGAGACACTCGGTAGGAGTGTCTGATAGAGTGGACAGTGAGTGGACACAGTGTTTAAACACTCCAGCAGCACTGCTGCGTCTGATCCACTCGTAACAGCAACACACACTAACACACCACCACCATGTCAATGTGACTGCAGTGCAGAGAATGACCCACCACCCACATCATAGCTGCTCTGTGGCGTCCTGTGGGGTCCTGTTGAGGTGATTCATAAACCCACACAAAAATAAAATGGCCAAACTGATCGTTACAGGAAGAAGACTTTATTGCACTTTCCTTTTGATCGACATAAAGATATAATAAGTCAGAAAATGAATAAAAATAGATACAAAAAGATATATCTCCATGGTAACTACTGGCAAAAGTAAGAGAACACAGGATGGCAACAGACAAAAGCAGGTTCTTGGCATCATAACAACGCAAAAACAGCAAAAATACAAAACAGAAAAACACAGATGATGGATAGGCACCCTGGATATCCTTCATTTCCCACAATGCACCTAACGTGAGTCCCTCAAACTGCTTACCTTTATCGTTTAATTTCTCGATGTGTAAAATACACTGACCCGAACGTGCCGATTCAACTGAACCGAATGAATTAGTGCCATAATCGGGCCAGTAAATATGACGAGATTAAATTCTATGTTTTTGTGTTAAATAACATCATAATCCAGATTCCTGAGCATATCGTGGGCATCAGATATCAGTACTGACCACCTTCATGTTCCAGTAAAGGAAGCAGTGGAGGTTATGCATTAAGCAGGACGTAATGCTGAGTAACTGTTCTCATTTCGACTACACCGATTAATCAAACCTCACATATTGTGATGCCAAAGACGTCATCAAATATTGTAATTTAGTATTTTGTGCATATATTCTATTCCTAATTCTATTAATATTTAAGTAAAGCACAGTTTTTGGGCTGTAATTATAACAGAAATATTTCAAATGAGAAAAATCAAACACAGCTCGATACAATTTTATATGTCTATGATGACAGTAATGGAATACTGTTCGAAGGCATTAGGATTTACTGTAACTGGAAGCTGTACTGTTACGTCATGTGGTCTGTTTGTTTGTGCCAAAACATGCAGATTCTCCAGTTGGTAACAGGCATAACGAACACCAGTGAAGGCGCTCGTGGTCTGCTGTGCTTCGTCTGTCAGTCAGTCAACGTCAGTGTTCTGTCTGCCTTCAAAACGGCTGGTACTTTCAATTATTTGAGTAACATTATTTTGATGTTATGAAGCCAGTTTGTCACTGAACTGCACGGTCAGTGTTTGGGTCTCAGTGCATCTGTGCCGGTCGGTCAGTCTGAGAGGAAAGCGGTGTCGAGTCCGTTCATGAGAATCGCAGAGAAGCGCAGCCAGTCGGTGAGCAGTAACAACATTCAGGCAAGACGGGAGCTTTTGGATAAATACGAGATCAGAAGGCAGAGCGGAGAGTCCAGGGGTTAAACGGGCTCCATCAGCAGCTCCTCCACGTCGGACGACTCCAGCTCACGGAAAGCGGCGTGCGTGCCGATCACAGCCAGCGTGGCTCCTGCGGGAAACGGGGGACAGGTCATCTCAGAAAACTGGAATAACAGTCCTTAAACAGCTCACTGATGATCACGATTTCACTGGTAAACTGTCATATTTTATAAATGTGTTTATAAATATATAACGTGACATTTCAAGCCTTTTCTTTCTTTTAATGTTCATCCAGAATTATTTTAAAAATACAAACAATACTTTTAAAAATAATAATAATAATAATAAAAATAAAAAATAACAATAAATGAAAACAACAAAACAGCTGTCAAATTTAAAATAACAACAGCAAACAATAACAAATTTAAAAGCAATCAAATACCCAATAAAACAAAATTACAATTCATTTTCTATTTATGGAAATATTCTGAATTTATATTCATAATAGTAGGAAACAAACATTTAATATATCATTTAATAGTCAATAATAAAACATTATGCAAAATAATAGTAAATCAATTAGATAAATTAAATTACTACCAGTAGTTATTATTATTATTATTATTAATAATAATAATAATAATAATAATAATAATAAATCAAATTTATATTCCATTCAAACATTTCATAGTGTTTGGTTTTATTGGTGTCTTTGTTAAGTGAAACAGTTTATATAATAATGTAATAATGTTATATAATAATATAATAATAATTATAATAATGTAAGTAATAATAAAATATAAGTATATTAAATAAATAAAAGGCATAACATTCTGCAGAACTGTGACGTGTACCCTGAGGAACAGATTGCTCACAGCATCATCTAACACCACACTCACCCAGCACCCAGAAAACCGCTGTTCCAGCGCCGGCCAGCCAGAACACCGGCAGAGAGACCGCGCCGGCCAGGCCCAACTGATGACCCTGGGTCAACTCACGCCCTGAGAAAGGGGAGAACACACACGGTTCTAATTTGTTAACTCGTCAACCCGAAAGGTACACGAGAACCTTCTCACTCACTCACCGAAAACAACCAGCTTGGATTCCAGGGACTTCAGGTGGATGATGTAAAAGGCACCGGCAAAAACGGCTAAGGCGATCAGGAGCATGGGGGAGCTGATTCTGCGAGAGAGGAGGAGGAGCTCAGTGTCTAAACTCTTCCGATGTATTAAATCCAAATATATAACCACAGATTAATCCGTGTAACTGTGACTGATGCACTATGGGTAGAACAACTGGAATGACTGTTGTATTGACAAACATCCAGCTCTTTGTACGCGGTTTCATCAACACCATCACAGTGAAAATATAAAGTATAGAAATTAAATTTGTTCTAAAAGCTGTTTATTCAGGAAACATGTTTTTACTAAAGAGGTGTTTTAACAGCATTTTCATTCGTAAAAATACATTTAATCTGCTCACAAAATAGACTTCAATGCTGCTTCTCTAAAATTTGAATACTGTGAAAAGGTTTTCGATCATTTAATAAAAAATGTATTATTGTTTTAAAATTAAAAAGTTTTCTAATATCTTGAGATTCTGGTTTTCATGAGCTACAAGTCAAACTGATCAACAGTAAAATAAAATAAGGCTTGAAAGTGACTTTACGTATAAAATGAAGTTTTACCTTTTTGAATTAAATTTTGATCATTAATTAGCTTTTCAATGATATTCTAATTTGAGACGCACTAAGTTATAGCGCACCCCGGTGGCCGATTTTGCTTCATCAAAGCGTTATTCTGATGTCTGGTCGTAATCAGGTAATGAGGACAACTCCTGTCAAATATTGTTTGGACTCAAATTCTTTGAGACAGAATTAGCTGGTATAATTCAGAATTCACTGTTCCATCAATGATAGGAAGGCGTTCTGGCCCAGATCCATCAAAGCAGACCCCAAACAGGATCCTGGGGAGGGTAATAATGGGCTTTAGCTTCCGTCCAAACTCTTAGGAGACAGGACGTCCACTCACAGCTGACTGTGTCTCATTGAAAACCTGACTCTAATTTCACCTTCAAATGATCTGTGATCCTACAGGTTCACACATTTATGACACTGATACGAATTATTGGAAATAATTAGGAAAAAATTCCAAAAATATGGCTGCAAGTGGAAACGCACCAATCAGCCCAGTTAGGTCTGAAAACCCAAAGACTAATGCAGTGAGTGTCTTCAGTGATCCTAAATCTCTTCTTAGAGTTTTATCTCGATCATCGGTGCCAGGCAGCACACGGATACACAACCCCGGAACCGACAGACAGGTTTTATGTAGGAGTGTTCCATCTTCACTGACGTCGAGCTCTTTTGTACATGCTTTGATCGATATCAGTTATTAATAACGAACTCTTTATAAGGGGTCCTTTTCTTCAGTCCAGAAATGACGGTTCTTAAAAGTTTACACTGTCATTGTGATTGAGGTAACTCAAACACAGCACCGGGTGTGCTCACGTGGAGAGAAATGGAGCAGCTTCTGATGAACGGACCAATAGAAATATTCCAAAATGATCTGAAATAAAATATTTATACACTGACTTCCATTAAAGGTTAATACATTTTGTTTTACTTATATATATTACTGGTTCAAGTTTTATTATATGCTCTCTTTTTGGGATGGATCATCACAGGACACCATTAGGAACCTCTACACCTCCATGCAGAGACGTCTGGCGGGTTGCGTTAAACCCGACGCCGTACTGAGAGACACCACTTCTGTATGAGTAGATCAATCAATATTGATCAGATCAGTTTACAGTTATCATTTATTGTCCCATCCGTACAGCACTGTAATCCCACACTTCCTACTGGAGCATTTTTTGATGAGTAGAATAGAAGAAGAATAGAACTTTATTGGGAGGGTTCCTTCAGTATTTCGTAACCAAAAGTAAAAGAACTCATCTGGTGAAATATAGGATTTTCTGATGCTCCAAAATATCTAAACGACTTCTGATCTAAAGTGCTGGAGGAGCACTGATTGACCAGCCAGCTGATTCCCACCTCAGAAAGATCGGTCTATGAAGGTGTGCTGCAGTAAGGGTGTTTCTTACATGCAGTAAAGGATGAGCCCCAGGAAGATGAAGGTGTAGTTGCTGTGGTACGTATCCAAGTTTCTGACCACGCGCTGACACAGCTCTCCAAAATTCTTCGGTTTGGAGAACTTGCGCTGGTCCACGAAACCGGTCCAGGGGCGAATGGACTTGCGCCGGCGGTCCAGCCATTCCTTCAGCAAAGTACCAGACATGCCTTTGGGCAGCAGCCTGAGAGAGCAGGAAGACAAAGCAGGGGAAATCAGTTAGGGACACTTTGCAATAAAGAATCACTGATTAATCATCATCATCATCATCATCATTCTTCTCATCTTCCCTCCAGGAAGACCAGTATGTTCACTTTCATTGAGGTAGTAGGAAGCAGACGTGAGGCCTAGAACATTAGTGAACATGGAGCAGCAGCAGAGATGGCACGTGTTCGCAGCTGTAGTGGCCTCGGTCCAGTCCCGAATGAACTCTGCGGGGTTCATTTGTGATGAGAAAATGATTTGACCTCATTCTGACCTAACCACCAGGAGTTCTGGGCAGGTTTGAGCTGAACGGCTCGGCGGGTGTAGTTAAACTGGTACACTGGTCAGATAATCACTACATCTATGAACCAATGCTGCAGCTGCTCCGTGTTAAACTGTACGCCAATCTGCACTGGACACAAATTCAGTACACAAGAGTCTTTGAATGATTTTCCTTACCTGCTTATCATTCCTGCTGCGGGCAGCTCCTCGGAATCACTGCTGAAGGGGTCGCTCATCTTGGAATCCATTCCTAAATCACAATCACATGACGATGGAACAGGCAGGATTGACTCTGGACACTTGGACTGGATTAGAAGCTGCTCTTGCATATGCAGGCTTATAAAGGTCTACAGCTCATATGGTTATCAAACAGTACAACACCCTCTTCAAGGTGTATTCACGTAACATGTGGAGATGACTACCAGCAAGATCTGCTAGAACTACGGTTCTGCTAGAACTACAGTTTATAAATGCACATCTCCATCCTACAAAGTCACGAAGAGATGAAAGACAACATCCGTGACGTGGAACATTTAACCAGCTTGAATGAGAAGTTGGCTGAAGAGGTGTGTCAACAGAAACTCATCACACGTCCAGCTCTTCAGGGTTTGTGAAAGAATGCGAAAAATCTTGTTTCGCTGGTCGGTGGGATCATGAATACACCACTAACTTCCTAAAAACGATGACCGTTTTTTAAAATAGTGGCTAAAAATGCAAATCTTGCATTCTATTGTAATCATTTTGACGGCTGGATCTGAAAAACCTTAAGATACACAATTTAAGCCCATTTTGCTTCCAAGAGCCAAGCTATGAATGCCAGAGAACATGTTCTTACTGGTTTGAATGGATGAACTAGACTGAAAGACTAGAGTTATATCTTGGATGATCATCTAACAAGTTGATTTTTGCTTACAGGCAACTTTCGAGTTTTCATGATCAATTAAATCAGGATTTTCTGATTATCATTCAGATGTCCACAATGGTGTTCAAGCAAGAGCATACAAGATTTACAATTCAATGTACAATGGCTTATCATGGAAGGTGTGTGTGCACCCAGTAGGCTGCTACTGACGTCAGAAACAACATCGGACAGATGTTGAATTTTAGTTTAGGAAACTCAAGCTGACATCAAACCTCAGTCCTGAATTCAGTTGGAAGTCAGTCACACATCCTTCAAAAAACACCTAACGTTAAGCTCCAGTGTTAAATTTGTTATGTGGTTAATTAAACCACACGTCGCTACATCTTTAAATATTGTGGTAAATATTGCGAACTTTAGCAGCATTAAAACATGACAACATTAAATTTCAACCGGATTGAATTCTAGGCTTCAAATCTCTGGATAAGAAAACCTACAGACGTGATACACATATTATAACAACCTACAAGACTTCCATCATCATAATGTTTACTGCTCTGTCCACGTGTACATGCTCAACCTGCATACAGACTCTGACTGATCACAGAGAAGGGGCGAGGCTGATGTCACTGCTCCACATACTGGGTTACAGAGGAAGACGAGAAGAGAGGGGCTGTTTGCTCTCTTTCTTTGCTCACACAGTTCATTTCAGAATAAAAGTCCTGAGGTAAGATAATACTGATACATACACAAATAACAAAAATTATAAAGAACATACAGATTGTTTTTAATTTTATTTGGAGCACTGTCAGATAGATAGAAATAAGTCGCAATAAAAGTATTTAAACAAAAGTACGTTGAACCACGAAGACGTCCGACAAAACTGGCCTAGAGTTGTAAACATTAAGGTGGTATCCAGCTGGAGTCAAATACAAAAATATGTTAAATGTATTTTTTTTTCGTCGTAAATGATTAAATGGGTTTTTCAATATATAGATTTTCCGTTCCACCTTAAATACTGGGTGCGTGGATATCTGTTAAGGTGGAACGTACTCATGGAAAATCTCGGTCATCTCACTCCCAGTCGTTCAGAGCTGTAAAACCTCCTTTAACTCTTTTGTAACGTTTATTTACAGGATTAATCTGAGAAATTAAGTCAAACCGACTGAAAGTTCACAAAGAGAAAAACAGAAACAGCGCTCCTAACTTCCGCTCAGCTCCTTTACAAAATAAAAGCCATGTGTTTACTAACTAAACAACACCGCCGTTCATTACATAAAGCCTCTGAATGAGGTTTAAAATCGTACCAAAGTAAGAAAGAATTTCTCACTGTCTGTGTTGTGCTGGAGGATGATGTGGAGCTGCTTCTTCTTCGGCGTTTCAAGGCGGACTGAACACTGCCACCTACAGGCCGAGTGCTCGTGCAGGGATGGGCGATCCCGCCGAAAACGATCCGATACCAAGTAAAGGCAAATCTATTATACAGCAATACGATACTTTAAATTTGTGATTTTCAGCAGCGACAAATGGGAACTGTGAATAAAATTCTAACAGAAAAATAGAAAAATATAGCAAATAAAATAACTACATTTTAAAAAAATATGTTTTTTTTTACTAGTATATATTAGTATATAGTAAAAAGTCAAATTGGCAAGTCCGACCACATTAAGCATGAAATATATATATAGGGAAGCGGCGCGCGCTGTGATTGGTCGGCGTGTGACAGACGTCAGAGAGCGAGAGCAGCGTGCGCTGTGATTGGCTGCTGCCTACTGTGGGCGGATGTTTTCAGGAAGCTGGCCGTTGGGCGTCCGCTTGTTTTGACCGAGTAAGTGTTAAAATAACAGCTGTGTGAGCCGTTTCTTGCGCACATTACGGGCTGCTGAGTGGAGTGTCCGCGTCCGCGGCGGAACCGGACCGTCTGTAGGTCAGTCCGGCCGCCGCTCGCGACGCTTTAGCGTCGTGTTTTAGTCGCTAAGCTAAAGCAGGAAAACAGCGGCCGTGTTAGTGCTAACGGTCTGTCCACCATTTCCCTTAGTTACCATTCTGTTACCGTCCATTAGCCGTTCTGTAATGTTCTGCTTCGGTCCATAAGCAGTTCTGTAACCGTCCGTTAGCCGTTCTGTAACCGTCCATTAGCTATTCTGTAACGTTCTGTAACCGTCCATTACCTGTTCTGTAACGTTCTGTAACCGTCCATTAGCCGTTCTGTAACCATCCATTAGCTGTTCTGTAACGTTCTGTAACTGTCCATTAACCGTTCTGTAACATTCTGTAACCGTCCATTATCCGTTCTGTAACCGTCCATTAACCGTTCTGTAACATTCTGTAACCGTCCATTAACCATTAAGTAACATTCTGTTAACCGTCCATTAGCTGTTCTGTAACGTTCTGTAACCGTCCATTAACCGTTCTGTAACGTCCTGTAACATTCAGTAACCGTCCATTAACCGTTCTGTAACCATCCATTAACCGTTCTGTAATGTTCTGTAATGTCCAGTAACTGTTCGGGAAGCTCTATAAAGTGCGGGGTAGGGGCGCCTCCAGGACCAGGGTGAGAATCACTGTCCTAGATAATGTAGCTGTGGTAGTTTTACTGTGTAACTCTTCAGGTTGTGTACATGTTGTGTGTGTGTGTTTGATTAGTGGTCTTGTGGAGATGGTGTTCAGTGATGTTCTGATGGAGTGAGCTCAGCACAGCTGACTCAGCAGGACACAGATATGGGTTAGATGGAATAGCTTGTAGCACAACTTTCTTCAGCTTGTTTTGCAACCAAAATCTGGAACGTAGTTTTATTCGGGGTGTGTGTGTGTGTGTGTGCGTGTGTGTGTGTGTGTGTGTGTGTGTGTATAGCCTGCCTGCCACAGCTGTTTCTCCTTTGAAACGTGACATTATGTAACCCGTACAGCGGATGTGGAGTCGTGATGTAACCTGACAGTGCAGCAGGGTGTATTTGGCCAATCTTTGTTCTGTGACCTTAATTTGGAGTTTAATTCTGCACAACTTGTGTTTTGTGTCGTTGTTCTTGATGTATTGTTCGCGTCGATTAGTCTTAGCTCTCGTACAACTCAGTGGAAGCTCTCTTTAACAGTTTTGATCTGTTGTGTTAAATTTCAGTTTCACTTCAAATGATGCAGCAGTGATTTACAGGTCTGTGCAGCGTTTACGGAGGAATAGAACGTTAGATTAAGAGATGAAGATGTTTTCATAGTTTCGTGGTTGGTCCAAATAAAATAAAATCACCTGAATATCATTTATTTTATTATTTCTGCGTGTATCAGTATTATCCTGTCTCAGGACTTTTATTCTGAAATTTGAATGCTGATTTTAAGGTTTTAAGAGTTAAGGGAAGTTGTCTGTTTTTTCATTAACATATATAATATAATGTCTGTGTTGCAGAAACGAGAAGACTTGTTGTAACCGACTGATCATGGCAACAGTCCGCTGCCCGAGGTACTCCCTACACTGGGAGGAAACGGACTGCCTGAGCTACTATGACATGTTGTCGCTTCACGAAGTGTTCGAGATTGTGGGCTCCCAGCTGACAGAAGCAGATGTTGAAGTTTTGTCGTTTCTTCTTGATGAAGCGTACTCCGGCAGGCACCCTCTTGATCCAGCAGGATGGACCGAGGACGTCTCTCCGGACTCTGACTTACCCTCAACCTCTCCCTGTCCACGTCTGTTGGAGGCCTGGCGCAGGATACGGCCGCAGGGCGACCTTTGCCTCGCATTCGGTCGCCACAGACCCAAAAGTGGCACGGAACTCTTGCTGGAACTGGAGAGACGTGGGTTTTTGCATGAAGGAAACCTGGAACCTCTGCTGCAGCTCCTGCGAATTCTTACACGACATGATCTTTTGCCTTTTGTCTCCAGCAAGAAGAGAAGGACAGGTGAGCAGTTCCAGCCCTTACTGATTAATTTATTTAATGATTATAATGGGTTATTGTTCATATTTGTAATTGCACTAATCAAAAACGTAACACAAATGTTACTTTTGTTTTTTTATTAATACTTTGATTCATCAAAACAAAAATCACAGCAGTTTAACACGTTTAAACAGTGTATATGAGGTATAAACACACTGATAGTAGTAATGTAAAGACCAATATTGCTATAATACAGCAATAATCGTGAACATTTACGTTGCATTTTTTCTATTAGTGTCACCTGTGAGAGAACCTATAAGCTTCTCGGACTCAGACAGTGGAGGACTCACGTTCACAAGTTCACATACAGAGCCAGAATCTATTGAAAACGCACAGTCGTCTCCGTGGAGGACAGGTGAGTAGCTGTTATAGACTTTCTGTGAACCCATAAATAAGGGGTGATGCCTTACACAGTAACACCACTAGCCTTGTAGCTCTGCGTCCCCTTCCTGCGTTCTTTGGAGTTTGGGAGTAGAGCTCCAAAAGTACCGGATGGAGCTCCATCATTCCAGAGAACACAGTTCCACTGCTCCACAGCTCAGTGGTGGGGCTTTATACCCCTCTAGCCCCCGTCTGGTATTAGACAGGGTACCAAAAGGTTCATGTTTATGTGCACCAGGGACTAGACAAGCTGTGTGTGCATTTGCACATCTGTGTCAGTAATGGACGCAACCTAAAATAACTGAATGCATTCATTAGAAGGGGTGTCCACAAACATTTGGACCTGTGTATCATTATGTGTGACAGGAGGAGACGGACCGAGTGAGTGAATGGAATTGCGTTGAATTAACTGGTGTTAAAATAGACCGTCTGCGCTGTGTCCGTTTCAGGTGTTGGCTCAGCTGTCGCCGCAAACTCCTCCTCCAGAAAGAAACGGGGCAGAGGGCGTGGCCGAGCCAGACAGACCCGGAACACGCCCAAAACCATCCCTCAGCTTATACCTAATAAAGTGACCTGCGGTAAGACAGCTTCACCTTCTTTTCCCCTTTTCTCTCTCTTCTTCTTTCTCCCTCTTACCCTGTGCGCTCTCTCTCTCTCTCTCTCTCTCTCTCTCTCTCTCTCTCTCTCTCTCTCTCTCTCTCTCTGTCTTCATCTACTCATTTCCATTTCAGTACAGTTTAACCATTCCTGTCCTAGGTGTAAAGAACCCCATGTTGATGTAAATGGCATGCTTGTGCAATTTACATGTCTCCCATTTTACCCGTCAGAATGCACCCTCGTCTTAGTGTCCGTGTGAGTGGTCACCAGCCTTTGCTCTCTCACCGCTTTAAAGAATAGTTTGGCGAGAAATCACATGATCATGATTGATCACTGACCCCAGATGCAGCTGATTAAGACAAAACAAAGTGGTATCCGATTTGTGGTTCTTCAGTGTAGAGTAGGAGATGCTAGACTGGACTTGGCCAATCTTGTCTTGGTGCGTCCTCACCAAAATTTCAAGGAAAAATATATGCTTGGAGTTTGACCCCTTGATCTTAAGCACCGTTGTCCTGGCTGTCTCTCTTCTTGTTGCACATAACATCACCGTGTCACCTGCAGGTGTAGGGTAGACGTGAGGGGTAGAACGAACCCACAGGAAGCGTGTGAGCTTTAAAGCTTGCTGAACGAGCAAGTCTCACCGTATTTGTGGCTCCCACGAAAGAAACATGTCCGATATCATGTTTCAGCTGCATCATGATCGGCTGCATCCGTGATCAGAGATTTCAGGCAATTAATTCGATTTATCAATTTCGATTTCTCTCAAACTGTTCCTTTAAAATGTGGGACGATGCAAAGGCGAGCTTCAGGCATGAGATCACCACGTACAGACCGAACAGTGCAGGTGTTTCTCAATGGCTTCATCACAGGACTGACCGTACTGAATAGAATTATATCAGGTAATGATTAACGATCAAACCACCGCACTCCTCAGGCAGCAACATCCCACAATAATTTAAAGAAAACTTAACCGTGTGTGCTGACGTTGCAAGCATTGAATGGAAGCTACACCTGTTGGTGTGATGGCATGTGAGGTAGATCTATTTTAAACGACTAAATGAAAGGATATATGAAATGTTAAATCATGTGGGAATAAAAACACATAAACTCGAGTGCGTCCAGCAGGCTTTTACCGATTGCGAAATGAGTGCAAGCTTCTAAAATGGTCATGAAAAATACAAACGAATTGTTTACGGTGAAAGAGCTGTTTATTAAATGTTCTAGGATGGTCAGGGGATGGGGAAGTGGTCAGAATTGGGTCATTTGGGATTTTTTTAATTTTTAAACTGATGTTTTCATACATCACAGTAATTTTTCAACACAATGCACGATGGTGTCGTCCAGGGCTGGAACAAATTCATCTCAAAACAATAGAATATGATTTAAAAGCTCATTCGTGGTCACAGTTTCATTCAGAAAGGTAAATTGTCATATTTTATATTCTATTTGTTTTACTGTTGATCAGTTTGGCTTATAGGTCGTGAAAACAATTTCAATTTTTAATTCATAAATGAATAGATAATCAGTTTCAACGTAAAAAAAATCCTTGAAATATGTCACTTTAAATGTAGTGAATATAAAATATCACTGTCAGTTTAGAATTCAGTTATGAAATCCTTTGAGTTCAGCGTCTCTCATGGACTGTCCACCTGGACAACTGCTTTGAGCACTAAATGGGGCATCTAGGATAGAGTGCCAGTCCATGTCTGGGTACACACACACACGGACAATTTTGAGTTGCCAGTTAACCTGATCTCCATATTTCTTGGACTGTGGAAGGAAACTGGAGTCTCCAGAAGACATTGCACCCAGATAGGAACGTGAACCCCAGTGCTGAGAGACGAGCATGCGAATATGATTTTTTTTTCCCCATATAACCCAGATCTAGTGTCCACTCATATAAACACACCAACTGTTAACTGACCTCTACGCTAATGAACTGAAAATAGAACCACAGGCACATTTTGAGCCACTCTGTCTAATGCTTGGAGCAGCTACTTACAATGATCTGTTGACAAGGTCCTTCTTAGTGTAGTAAATATAAAACGAGCATCTCTACATCTGAAGCCTGGTTAGGATGATCGAACACGATGTGCCTCAAAAGTCTAAAAACATACATCTGTTTTGATTCTTAAAGCTTTAAAAAATCAGTGGGAGATGAATTTACAGTTCAAAACTGATAAACCAGTGCCATCCAACCCCATTCAGCCAATCAAAGGCTTCAGCACTGACTACCGTACTTAGTTAGATCAGGTGTGATTAGGGTCGGATCCAAAGTCCACATAAGCAGAGGAGAGGTCACTCTTCAAGAACAGGGTGGTCACACGTGCTCAGAGCTTTTAAGTACGAAGATCTTCAGTATTGAGCGTCACTGTGTAGGTCAGTAAATGAAGCTGCGGAGAGCAGCGATGGTCTTTGATGTGGTCTGGGAACGGTTTCGGGCACTGGTCAGTAAATAAACAAAGTGCCTTATTTAGTGGACCTTTAACGGGCATGTCACAGGTTCACCATGTCTAATTAGTACGTGATTTAACTGTAATCCAGCTCCCTCTGTTCTGTTGTGTGTGTGTTTACTGTGTGTGTGTGTCTTGGTGTCAATGTGTGTCTCATTTCCATTTCTCTGGTCTGATTTAGGGATGGGCATGAGTAATGGACTCAGTACTCGTTACATAAACCATGATTAAACCTTCTTTAATGTTAAGTATCTATTGTAAAGAAAGACGTTGTATAACGTACTCATTTTTAATAGGACTCTTACGTTTATCAGCAAATCAAAGCAGTCTAGAACAGTCTGGAACCGACATACTTATTGGCTCACTAATGCTGAGAACATCGACACCTTAGAAGGAAGGACTACGATTGTGCAAGTAAAACGGGCTGATTCCAAAACCCGCCACGCACCAGTCTTGGCTTGTTATATTTACATCCACACATTAAATTACCCAGTAACTCCCAGTTCAACCAGGCGAGTGTGTGTTTCCTACTGATGTTGCTTAATCGTTGTATATATGCTCGTCAAACCGAATCTGAGCATTTCTCAACACCCTTCTTGTTGGTGCTTCAACAAAAACAGACCCTCAAGAAAGAACTAAAGTAAGAACTAAACAACGTTGGAAGACTGTCCTGCTGTTACGTTGAAGTCATTGAGCTGGTAGCTGCTGCTAAAAGCGAAGTCGCCGTACAGCCGACAGCGCGAGGTACCACCCCGCCATACGAAGAGCTACCTATCAGCTACCTACCTGTACATCTCGCTGAGAGAAACCAGAGTAGATAGCAACACTTTCTGACTCTGGAATGATTGCAAAATGTATTTTTTAGTCCGTAAAAGACAAACCAGTGTGTTTCATGCTGAGGAAAAAAAACGGTTGTTAATATGATGGTATATTTCAACCGAACAAGCTTTACACCTTAAATGCTGAGCATGCTCTGTGGAACACTTGTCTTGGTGATGCTGAAACCAAAACAGACCTTCAAGAAACAAATCCAGTCTGAGCTAAATCACGTTCGAAGACTGTCCCGCTGTTACCGTTAAATTTTACGATTTTTTTATGTCCGAGTACTTGACTACGAAATTACTCCGAACGCCCATCACTAGTCGAATTCTCAAAGCCTCACCACTGAGAATCCTTCATTCTGCACCTCATCTTTCTCTTTTCAGCTGCTTCATCCCTCCTGTCTATCTCTCTCGTCCTCCCTCCCCCCTTCCTAATGCACAGTATTCTAAATGCTGAGATACTCAATCAAATGCAGTTGCTGAAAATGACCGTGGACACAATGATGGCCATTGAGACTGAGTTGCACCAACCCTCATGCTTGTACCTCGTAGGTCCACGTCCATTCTAGATCTTAGCTCCACTCCTTTGTAACAAACCTACCGAAGCCTGCTGACGTGCTGTCGGTGTTTACGCCTGCTGCAGCAGAAGTGATGAGATTCCCTGTCCCATTCTAAACCCCCATTCTCGCAGTCATAGCCTGCTCCTCAGTACTGACCGCTCCATTTCCTCTAAACGTAAGTGACCCACAGCGAGTCCATAATTCGTGCAGGCTGTTCTGTAAGTACGGAGACGGTTCACTCTGCATTCTGGGTAAATGAAGAAACGACACACGTGAAGCCCTTTTCCCACCAAACACATTGTGCACAGGTGTTGTTTTGGCCAGTTCTAACCAACCATTTTGTAAATATCAGCGGCTAAATATTAGATACTAATGATTGATTCTAATAAATATAAATCTATTTATATATTGGTTCTGAATATCAGTGAATAAGTATTGGTTCCTAAATATTTACTAGTTAATATTGGTTCTAAATATCTACTAGTTAATATTGGTTCCTAAATATTTACTAGTTAATATTGGTTCTAAATATCTACTAGTTAATATTGGTTCTAAATATCTACTAGTTAATATTGGTTCTAAATATCTACTAGTTAATATTGGTTCTAAATATCTACTAGTTAATATTGGTTCTAAATATTAACACGTTAATATTGCTTCCAAATATTATGGTTCTAAATATCTACTAGTTAATATTGGTTCTAAATATTAGCACGTTAATATTGGTTCTAAATATTAGCACGTTAATATTGGTTCTAAATATTATGGTTCTAAATATCTGCTAGTTAATATTGGTTCTAAATGTCTACTAGTTAATATTGGTTCTAAATGTCTACTAGTTAATATTGGTTCTAAATATGTTAGTTAATATTGGCTCTAAATTTCGTTCTGAAAACTGGTTATTGACCTCAGCCAATCTAATTCTAAACGTTTTGTTGGGGAGAGAGTTCTAAGTACTGCGTTAGGGTCGTTTTTAGAAATATTATCTCCGTACGCTGAGATAAGATTCATATTTGTCGTTTCGTTCTGAAGTCGAACTGAATTGGTCAGTAAGAAGAAGACTACACTGTCAGTACTTACAGAAGAAGCTGCACGTGCTTACAGAAGAATTGAGACGGAGAACATTGCTGTGTGCTTTAGCTGACAGCTGATAACCCTGGAGCTGTACTATAAACTAACTTTTACAGCAGCCTCACCATTTTAAACTTCAGTCCTGCTGTGCCATGAATGCCCCTTTGAGCTTTGACCTTTTGTTGCTCCTGAAAGTGCTGAAAGTGCTGTTTGCTGTCTTGACTCCACATTTGATTCCAGCAGGTTGACTCAGGAATGGGTAGAAAAAGCAGGAGAATGGATAGAGAGTGAAAAGAGAGAGCACACACAACACTAGATCTCTGTGCGATCATACACACTGTCGGTCCAAGCGTGTGCTTTCTCGCTCGCTCTCCCCTTCGTGAGGCCTGGTCCATGTCTAAGGTAAAGAGTTTACCTTCCTCACTCGGCTAGGAGGAGGGGCGAAAGTGCTTTTTTGAAAATGCTTCAGTTTGAAACAGTAAACTTCCTCAAACCTTGCAAAGAGACGCTTCTCCTCCTTTTAATTCCACTGTCAGGGAATTTGTAGACCTAAAGAGAAACTACGACATGATACAGAATCCTGGAGAAGTTGTTGGCCTCAGAGTTTCACAGAACTGACTCAAAAAACATGGAAAGTCCTCAAAAAAAAAGACCTGTTTTGGTTATGTCCACCTTGTGTGTCCTCCGTAACGCTAACCTAACGGGTGAGGGGGAAGTGATGTTCTAAAACGATTAGCTTCTCAAAGACCTCCTGAATGTGTGCTCCTGCATTCCTATTTTTCATTTGAAACCTTTGAAACCCTTTGAAATAAAACTTTGCCAAATCTGCAAGGAGGCCTCCCGGCCGTTCACGCCTCACTTCTGGACGTATTTTTAAAAATCCATCATCCGCTTTATATGTGTGAGCAGTTCTGAGGAAAACGACCCAACAGTGAAACCAAGACGTGTTCATGCCTACAAATTCCATGAGAATCAATTTTGAGATACTGTGACACAAATCCAGATGTAGCGCCATGCATGGTCCCATCCAGGTGACACGTTTTATAAAACGGTCCAGAGTTTCATCTGCAAGTCAGTCTATATCTGCTTATTTTTGTCATGATGTACCTCACAGAACACGATCTGGGGCCTCATTTATAAAACTTAATCCTTATTGTGCAAATAATACATTATAAAACTCATAAAATCGATTTTATATCAACAATATAAAACCAGTGCAAGTGTTCAAAATGTGTCCTGTGCACTTTCACAGGTTCAGAGATTTTATATATGTGGACCACCAGACAATACGTGAATCAAAAATTCTGTTTATGGAAGAGTGACAGACCATGGAATTGCACCATTGAGGTAAATTTCGGACATTTTTTAAAGTTTTAAGGCCAAAGCAGCTTCCAGTGCATGTTTACTGCTCTGTCCACATGAACATGATCAACCTACATACAGACTCTGACTGATCAGAGAGAGGGGGCGGGGCTGATGATCAACTGCACACAGACTCTGACTGATCAGAGGCGGGGCTGATGATCCAACACATGCAGACTCTGACTGATCAGAGAGAGGGGCGGATGTATTCAACCTGCATGCAGACTCTGACTGATCAGAGAGAGAGAGGCGGGGCTGATGAGTCCAACCTGCATACAGACTCTGACTGATCAGAGAGGGGCGGGGCTGATGATCAACCTGCATACAGACTCTGACTGATCAGAGAGGGGCGGGCCAATGTTCAACCTGCATACAGACTCTGACTGTTGATCAGAGAGAGAGGCGGGGTTGAGCTGAACCTGCATACAGACTCTGACTGATCAGAGAGAGGGGCGGGGCTAATGTTCAACACGCCACAGACTGCTTGACTGATCAGAGAGCGAGGCGGGGCTGATGTTTGACCTGCATACAGACTCTGACTGATCAGAGCGAGGGGGCGGGGCTGATGCTCGACCTGCATACAGACTCTGACTGATCAGAGCGAGGGGGCGGGGCTGATGACTTCACTAACCCAGATATTGGGTTATAGAGGAGAAGTAGTACGGAGGGAGTGTTTGCGCTCTTTCTTTGCTTACACAGTGTTCAAATTTCAGAATAAAAGTCCTGAGAAAAGATAATACTGATATATACATAAATAACAAAAATAATAAAGGACATTCAGTTTATGTAAATGTATACCAAACTATGAAAATATGCAAAATAGGTCATGAGGTTAAAGGTTAAAAGGGATTTAAAGGAAAGTTAGATTAAATGTTCAAAGGTTTTATGTATAATTTGACGTCTACGTGTTGTATAAGTCATTGACTATTCTGAAGTGGAAACTTACAGAAGGTTATAATAGAGTCAGTATTAAGATTTTATCTTCAGAGATATGAAATATGAAGGCAGATTCACTTGTATTTAGGTTATAACAGTATAATATTTAAAGTGCATTTACTTATTAATTACATATTAAAATAAATGCAAAGTGTCTAAATTTAGGTTCTTTGTATTTAAATCTAGTATTAAAATAATATAACACTTAATAAATAAATTTTATGTAATCAATTTGTATTATTTACTATATTTTAGCATTTTTAAGGTTAATATAGCAAATCATTCAAATTATTTTAACAGGAGTAACTTAAAATAAGTGTTTTATGAAATGAGGCCCCTTTTTTGCTTATTTGTTTATTTCTTCATTTTAAATTGACATTAATATTGAAAATCACATTTTAAAAATACTGAAATGGTGACATCACTGGATGAACATTTGCCTCCTTTTTCACTTTTATAAATGATGTTTTTGAAATTGCCTGCTATGTGCTTGACCCCAACAAAAGAAGAGCCTTTGAAAAACGTTCATCCCAAACTTGCTTGTCTCTTTCTCTCTCTCTCTCTTTCTCTCCTCTGTGTCCACAGTTGAAAAACAGACTGACTCAAGTGTCAGGGACAAAACAAGTCGGTCATCCTCACATACTAAGAGAGGGAGAGAGTGAACTTTAACGAACAAGATAAAACGGCCGAAACTGGCCTTAGAGCGCGGCTGGTCAGTCGTCGGCTCTCGTTCTCTCTCCTTCCGTCTTGGTTTGTTGCTCATCAGAAAAGAGGGATGGAAATATTGTGGAAGCTCTTCGCATGGAGCAACTCCGCATAAAATGGAGCTTAAAGGTGCTGCTTTACCGGGAAAAGTTGTTTTTATTTCATTCACTTTCTGTTACTTTTGTAAACGACGAAATCTGGAGAATAAACAAAAACCTCTCCGCCGTGGGTTCATGTCATTGTGCTAAAACTTTGTAAAAGGTGGAGACGTAGCCCAGCACAACACAGAAGTCTCTGTTTGTTCATGTTTTCTGTATTAAATCATCTCTGAAGTCATGAAATAGAAGCTCTATGATGATCAATGTTCTCTTGGAGAAAAAAAAAAAAAAAAATCAAACAGAAACCTGTCCTGTCTGCATGAATCTGTCAGGTGCCTTCAAAAGGAACACAGAAGTTGTGTGTTTGATGTGACTGTAAACGTTTAATTGGCCTCTATTGGAGGACATAAAAAAAGATCAACGTTTGTGTCTTCTGAGTTTGTTGTGTGCAAGAGTTTTAAAACAGATATCTCAAAATTAAACATAAAACATGATTTTGAGTGAAATCAGTTCTAATATGTTTAGAGAAAAGACTCCGTTGTTCCACACCAACATGCCTAGAGCCTGGCGTGGAGATCCATGAAAAAGAAGTTAAGAAGATTTTAGAAGTTCCAAAAAAACTTAGACATTCAGCTGCTTACTGGTGGAATAAACTGAGATCATCTCAGAAGGCTTTTATTTTCATCTGTGTACGACCCAGTGAATCGAATTGACCTTTTTTTAGGAGCTTGATGGAACAATACGGTACAAAACCGACTCCATAAATACATGCATATAAAAATGAACAGATATGTAATAAAATTATATAAAACTAGAGTAAATGCAAATGATTTGGCTAGAAAACAGTGACAAGTTAATTTAGTAGATCATTCAATCTTTGAACCTGCTTTTCCAATTTATACTTCAGAATAAATCACCACATTCATGTAGAACCATTGTTCTTTGAGTGAGCTCGTGAGGAACCTTTCAATCTGGCTGCTTTTTACAACCCTTTTAAAGAAACCAATCTGTTAAATTAGTTATGAGTCCATCATGATTGAAACTTGAAGCTGTTTTTTATGAAGAAATGGTCAAACGCACAAAATCACTGGATGAATCCCAGTGTAGCCTAATGTTTGACACATCCTGGAATTTCTTTAATAAATAATGCTTCATCTCACAGAGGCATGTGAAGACAATCTGTGTCGAGTTGTTCTTATACTTTATAGTTTGCTGCTGCATTGCTGGGGGCATTTTGCCGTTTATTATATTTTATGTAATTTTCCAAGGAAATCCAGATCTGGGAAAAATTGAGACCACTTGAAATCGTTCTTAAATCAGCTTCTGTACGTGTACGACAGCCTTTCCAATCATGACTGGTGGAGAACATGCCCAGATACACGTTTATTTCACCAAGTGTTGATTTTTACGGTGACAACAATAATTGTCTGCCATCCATGTAGAGAAGCTGATTTCAAAAAGAAGAAGAAAGGTCTTCATTTTTTCCAGGGCTGTAAATGTTATGACCTGCCAGGTCCAGGTAAGTGGGTGTGAATTTGTTGTTGCTGTTCGATGGTTTCCTTTGGAGATGTTTCCTCAAAATGAGTTCTTCTTAGTTGACTGATTTTTCTCCTGCAGAGGTTTCAGCCTCGTTTGTTGATGAAGAATGTGTTGTACACGTTAATTTGACAAGAAAGAACAAATGGGCAAGTACAGTTTGACTTTTAATGACTGCCTGTAACGGTGACATTGTAGTACTAATGGCATACTTGTACAGTACAGTTGTGTTAGGATCACTTGATTGTATTATTTGTTTCAATGAATTAAAATTCTGGAATTTCTTGGGAACTAACTTTACAACCAGATTTGTACCTGAAAACACTCAAAAGCTCATTCCAGTCCCTGTGTAGTGCTTCTGTACACCCTTCACAATAAAGTTGGTATGTGAGCCCAACGATGCGAGTTGGGTTTGGGAGTAGAGTTTTGGTGTAGGAACGCTGGATTTGTGTTGCAGCAATGTTCTGAAGATCGATGGGTCCACTTCCTCCTCAGACCTCATGAAATGACAGGAAATGAAAGGAAATGACATCACAGCGAAGCTCTGGTTCAGTATGTATCCTCCAATCGTATCTTGCCGTCTCTGTGCCCTGTGCTGTTGCATGACATGAGTTCCTCCTCCTGTTCTCAAAACCAACGTGCGGTAGAGCCAACCTTTAAATAGCCATCTGTTATTTTTGACTTCTGGTCCCTACGAAACACGAATGTGAAAGTGCTCATTTGCTGGCCCAACTTGGGGGTGGAAAGCAATATTTGCTTTTTAGGGATTTGAAAACTACTATCCGTCAGCGTTCACCAGCTTCCCTAGAACAATCGATGGACTTTTCAGAATTTTCTCAAAGCTGAAATGCCCAAAGTGAACCTTGCCTCCAATAAGAGACCTTTACCATAACTGTGGCCATAAATTCTACACAATTCAAGTGACCTTCATTGAAAGTGATGAAAGGGAAATTTCCATCAAAGCCACCATGTTGGGTTCAATTTGCTTTATTGAGTACACCCGTCCGTCTGTAAAAGCAAGCGAACAGACGAGTGTGACTGCACTAAACGGCCTTCTGTGAGATCCGTTGCTCACCACCCAAAAATTGCTCTACTGTTCTGGTGACTCTGAAATCATTAGTCTCCTCTTTTGAAACAGTGTTGATGAACATTCAGTTGTACCCTTATTTGGACCAGTTGAATGTTCCTCTACGAGTTTAAGTTTCATTCTCCGTTCTCACTGTCATGTCTTTTGCTGTGGAGCTTGGAATGCTTGATGCCCCATCACTTAAGGCCAGAACCACCCTAACAGATATGAAGCTGGCAAGGCCATTCATATTCTAGCAAGAGATAAAACCCTTTCTTTTGCGCTCTGTGAAACCTGTTATTCTGAAAGAACATCTTAGATCTCCCTAAAGATAAGCAAAGCAGCCAAAGAATTGTGTTGCAATGCAAAGTCACTGCTCTAATTGACAAAGGTTTCCCTCTTATTTCTCCACCTTTTATCCCTTTTTTCAACTTCACCTTGCTTTCGACCACTCCTCTGTTCTCATGCCTTTCCATTAAACACCTCCATGTTCGTTGAATCCTGCTACTTTCTTTCTCATTACCCTCTTCCTTTGGATCACCTTTCCTGTGCCATCCTGCAAAAAATGGGCATCTGTGCTCATCAACCACTGCTCTGCTCCTCCATTCATTCTCCCATCTGTTGCCACCTGTCCTTTCCTTTCCAACTTTCTTCACCCATCCCCATTCCCTTCCTTCCCTCCTTCTTCCTTTCCCTCCATCTTCATCGCAGACATCCGGCTGCGGGTTCGGGCAGAATACTCCGAGAACGAGTCGGCCTTGCGTGGGAGGGTTTCCTCAGACAAGCAGCAGCCTCTGGAGCGGCAGTTCGAGCTGTTTAGCCGTGCCAGCATGCTTCTCCGCGCTCGTGACCTTGGTTCCATCGTCTGTGACATTAAGTTCTCCGAGTTGGCCAACCTGGACGCCTTCTGGGCTGATTACCTGAGCGGGGCGCTCCTAGAGGCTCTGAAGGGCGTCTTCATCACGGACTCTCTAAAGAGAGCGGCAGGCCAGGAAGGAGTCAGGCTGCTGGTCAGCGTTGACCAAGACGACTACGAAGAAGGCAGGAAGTTGCTGCTTAGCAACCAGGCACAGAGCAGAGCAAATGGCATGGAGTAGAAGTCGGTGAGTGGATGTGGCTGCAGTGCTGAGGTCAAGGGCTGTCTGCTTCCTTGTGGTCATTTTCTTTTTCTGCACATCCTATTGAAATATGGTTAACTTACCAGTATGGTCATGCTTTTACGATACGTTATTATTATCACGGTACAAACTGTAATCAACAACATGTACTAATGCCACAGTAGTGGCACTTTTTACTCAACATTTTTAAAAAGAACATTTTAAGGAACTAAAGAAGGAATGGATGGAAATTATTAAAACATTGCCAATGCTGTAGTGGGCTGCCATCCAAAAGGGTGCCTGCCGACCTTTGGATTGGCAGTAACCTTTCTTTTTAAGACTGTAAAAATGTGATGCACCACATGGGGGCAGCAGACAACTTTAGTTTTTCCCATTTATATTGGACGGGTCAGTTTTCCAAAGACAAACCCAGCCCTACCTCAAAAGCAAATCTCTCTTAGGTGACCCACAGTCTGTCCGTTCCAGAGTAGGTCTTGCAATGATGAACTTCACTCTCTCCAATATAATCTTGTTCGTCTGTAGTGCAGGGTTCTTTGAATGTGCTCTCTAGCCATTTACCATCATTTTACAAGCTCTCCGCACAATTATGTGCTAATTTCATCTTCTTCATATTTCCTCTCCAGGCCCTGAGAAGTGTCACGGAAGAAATAAGTTCTCTTGAGTTATTTTATCGGCAGAGCATGGTGGTGACGAGGAAAGCGGCCGTACTGGGACTGACAGTCAATAAAAAGAGGTTTGAATTCACGTCTGGCAGGACGGCAGACCGACACGTTACTGAGCAGTGGTTTGTTCTCGGGGAAACCAAAGTTCTAGGTGTTTGCTCTGCTCTTGTTGTCAGTCAAGACATATAAACACATTCCCATACATACCTCCGTATACATAAACTGTAAGCAGCTTCCCATTCTGCCAGTAATTTGTGGATTACAGTATGAAAAACTGTCTCTTCGGTTATGCTACCAAACAATGAAAAGGAGTTCCAGGGCTCAAGCTTTATGTTTAACTATTGAAGGGTAGATTGACCTTGAGTTTGCTCTAATTGTGTTACTTAGGTCTGCAGATACGAGTAAGCAAGTATCCAGAATTGTTCCCACAATGGTCAATGTCCAGCTACCAATGTGAGGTGTCTTTTGTGTCTTCTACAAGCTGTGGGATACATTTCCACAGTGTGATCAGTGTAGTGGGAGTCTGAAGAAGTGTAAAATGGGCATTAGATTGTCCGTTAGATAATAAAGGACAGTGCGTAGCTGAAAATCTGCCAAACCGTCACCAGCGTTCCAAGGCCCAAGTCTGAAATGACTTGGAGACAAAACGTCCTCGGCCAAACGTCCTTGGCCGGTGGGAGAAACCTATCAGAAAGGCAGTGACAACCACAGTCACTTGAACAGCTGATTCGGAAGAGCTGTAGTCTTCTTGACCTTACATCACTACCGCACTGAGCCTTTGTAGGATTTCTTTTTTAAGAATATATGGGTGAATACATATTTGCTACCTTTGTATTGTTTGAAGAAATATAAAAAAAAGTTCAATGGTAGATAGCATTTCTGTCTATATTAAAGGACGCGTGGGTCTGATGAGTCAAACGGCATTTGAGGCGTAAAAAATGTTTCTTTATGTCCTACGTTTTTCCTCTGTTTATGTTTAATGTGCTTATTTAATTAACGCATGTATGGACGTTTCATTTTGCGTCCACGTTGTATTCCCAATAAAATATTATTAAATGTGTTTGTTTTGATCTCGTGGGAATGGGGAACAATGGAAAAGGGTTTAAGCAAGATTTATTTATTTTTTTAATTTGCGCAGGTTGCAGTGTTTCAAGCAAAAAGGAAAAGCAGTTTTAAAGAATTCAGTTCCGTTCCTTTGTCTGTATAGCATGGGAACATTGTGATGCAATAATGGCGCAATAGGAATGTGACCTAACGATGCGTAGTATCTACTCACCGTTCTCATCGCACTATTTGAACGTGGGCTTCAGTAAGGGCAGTCATAGTCACGAGCTGTTGATTCTAAGAAAAGTTCATTAGTACCGTTAGTAAGGCCTCGACAAGCCCGTGGTGATTGGGCCCTTTCGACTGCTTACTGAAGAATCAGTTGTATTTAGAGGTATTTACCCTGACTGCCTCTGGACACCTAAGATTGGAGAAGCTCACAGACCTCACCTTTGAACCTGCTTTGGAACCAACTTGCTTCATTGAATTGACCAATGCCACTGAGACTCCCAAGGACTCTTGAAGAAAAATGATAATAAATGACCCCTACTTGACTGGCACCTGTTTCAAGTCTGCTGCCTTTGTGAAATCCCAGTTTTCTAGGTCACGGGCTTTATGTCTGACCTCCAGGTCGTCCATCATTTCGGGAAGTCCAGTATTGAGAACACCCAACAATCTGTACACGCAATATACAATGACGAGTGGACAAGCGGTGGACTCCAGCCCTCTCCTGTATCAACAGGCCCAAAGTGTGCCACACCATCACATCACCTCCACCAACCTGGACTCGTGATACAAGGCAGGTTGGGTCTATAGATTCATGCTACTGCTGCCAAATTCTCACCCAACCATTCGTGAGCCTCAGCAGAAATCCGGATTCATCTATCCAGTGTTGGTGAGCCTTTGCCTACTGCCGCTTCAGCTGTTCTTGGCTGACAGTTTTCAGACAACAGTCTGTTGTAGAACTTCTGTAGAACTGCCACAGACAGGATGTGTTCTTCATTACACCAACTCTGGAGAGCTGCGTGTAAAAATCCCATATCAGCAGTTTTAGATATGATTGTTGGTGTCAGAAGTGCTGGTTTAAGAATGCCACACCATTCTGATTAGTGATGAGAAAATGACATCAAGCTGCTGGACTGTACCTGCATCTGCCACAGAAAGCATAACTAACCAGTGTCAAGTAAATGCTCTTCCCTTCAGTCATCCAGGAGCTTCAGGTGGTTGCGTGTCCTTGTGTCTCCTGCGACTTTCTTTGAACGAGCTTGTTGCATCACTGAACACTGATGATTTCTGGCCAAAGTTTCAGTCCATCATCAAGTCCCTGGGTATGCAATCCCCGGTTAGCTCGTCGGTTTCCTGGAGATGTCCATGTGAGTGAAGCTTGATGAGGTCCGTGTCAATGTTAGGGTCTGAGATGTGTTGACCACTAATGCCACTCGTCCAGAACACAGGTTCTCCAGCTTCCTTTAGACAGCTCATCCTGCAATAAATGGGCAAGTAAGAGAAAGTCAATGAAGAAGGATTCTCCTACTGCTGCCTCTTCCCCTGTTGTTCGGGTATAGGTCTGCGCCATTCAATGAAAAATGA
Source organism: Acestrorhynchus altus (assembly GCA_034509495.1). Taxonomy (NCBI): domain Eukaryota; kingdom Metazoa; phylum Chordata; class Actinopteri; order Characiformes; family Acestrorhynchidae; genus Acestrorhynchus; species Acestrorhynchus altus. The sequence continues at coordinate 2,462,412 of CM067507.1, read as the reverse complement.
ATGCACATGCACCATCTGTCAAATGAAGGCTTCTAACATGAAATTTCACAAGGTTTTTTGAAATTGAGATGTCAAAAGTTTAAGAATGCAGTGGTGGTGTTTTGGAGACCAGTTCCTTCACTGAACAATGCCTGCAAAGTTTTGGATGAATTTGGTATATAAGGGCGATACCAGATTTCTAGCCTGGAAGGAATTCAGGGGACCAATCTTTAGACCTCCTGAAATTGATGGTCTGGGTTCACTTCAAGCAGACTCACGGCTTGATGTGCTGTGAAGATGGAAACTCTCCACTCCTGGTGCGATGGTGGGGTTGCACAAGGCCAGAAACATACTCGGTGCAAGGAGGCAAATGCAAATGTATGGCTCTGCTGTACAAACTTAATGTGTATTCTTGCATACTGAGACAGAGGACAAATCAACCTGGTCTACCATGATAACAGAGTGGGGAAGAAAAGACACAAGGGGTACAAGACAAATTGACTGTTGCTATAATGCTGTAGGTGCTGTAGGAACTGCATAGTAGCACTTTAGAAACCAACTACTATACCAAAGCAAGAACTTAGCACCAACCTAGTAACCACTTAGCAACACCTAAGCAAACACACTGGGCATGAAAGCAGTGTCCTAGCAAGTACTTTGATGATTTGGTGATACCACAGCAACCACCTAGTAATTACTAAGCAATGTCATAGCAGCCACCTAGAAACCACTTAACAACACCATAACAGCCACCTGTAATGCCATAGTAACTACTTGGCAACACCATAGCAACCAGCTTGCAACCCCATTGAAACCAACTGGAATACCACGGTAACCAGGTACCAACAGACTACTGACTGTCTAGAAGTGGAATCCACTCCAGCTGCACAACCAACCTTCATTCTGAAAATGCCATTTTCTAGTTTGAGGACTTCAGAAGATCTGCGTGTCTTCAGAGGTTTTACAGGCCTGTGTAATGTTGACTAAAAACATGGTGCCGCAGTTGGTTCTATGAACAATCCAGTACCTTAAGATTTTGTCAGAAACTTTCATATAATCTTGGTTGGGAACCAGGTTAAGGGTTCTTCATTCTTTACACTCATATCTCAGAAAGAAGCTTCAAACCAAGGTAAATCTATAGGTTCTGATGTCTGGACCCTGGCATCACCTTAATGACCAGTATTGGATTTTCTTTAGATCAAAGAATTTCAAACAAATCCTCTGTGATGTAATTATGCAGAAACTCGGTCCCTGGAATTCAGAGTTAAGATTTTTCTCCTGGAAGAAAATTCTTAAAGCCACAACCTTCATTAATAGTGCTAATTATGGGAGCACACTAACTGTGAGGTCAATCGTTTCTCCCCTCTAAGTAGGAGCATTCTTCTGGTTTACTGTCCATGGTGCTGAGTCTGGTGGTCAGTGTTTATCCAGCTCTGGGTGGTTCTGAATGGACAGCACGTCCACCACAAATCTGAGAACAGTAAACTGTTATTACTTCAGTTCAATAAAGATTCAAATGAAGGGAATCATTAATAAAATCAGAATGGCATTAACGACAGCCAGCATCTGTCACCGTAATAGACACTGCGTCACAGTATGAAGTGCATTATCCGTCAGTGGTGTAACAGTGTGCAGTGAGTTACAGGTCACTGACTTTACAGTGTGGATTATTTAGAGCTCAGTGGTGTAACATTGTAGACTGTGTTCTGAGTCAGTTGTATAGCTCAGAGTGGCACATAGGTATGGTGTGAATTAAATGTCAGTGGTGTAACAGTACAGTGTGTGTTACAGGTCGGAGGTGTAACAGTACAGTGCGTTGCAGGTCAGTAGTGTAACAGTACAGTGTGCATTCTGAGTCACTTGCACAGAATAATGTTGTGAGATACAGACTAGTGGTATATCAGTATGGAGTGTGTTACAGGTCAGAGGTGTAACAGTACAGAGTGTTCCGTAGCACAGTGTGAATTGCATGTTAGGAGTGTAACAGCATGGACCCTGATTAAGGTCAGTCTTGTATCGTTACAGAAGGAGTTGCAGGTCGGTGGCATATCAATAGTGAAGCTCATAATGGATCAGTTGTGCTAAAATGTGGAGTGTTATGACTCAGTGGTGTACCGGTAGGGTATTAGTTTTATAGTGCAGTGTGTGTTACAGGTCCATGGTGTAACAGAACAGAGTGTTACCCCATCACTCTGATGGTAGCAGGTATAATTACCATTTGTTTGATGCAAGTCATTGTTTAAATTCTTCATGTGTCTCAAACCTCATCTATCATCCTACCTCTCTCTCTCTCTCTCGCTCTCTCTCTCTCGCTCTCTCTCTTTCTCTCTCTTTCTTTCTCTCTCTCTCTCTCTCTCTCTCTCTCTCTCTCTCTCTCTCTCACTCTCTCTCTCTCTCTCTCTCTCTCTCTTTCTCTCATATCCCATACTCAGGAGCGACCAGTAGGTTGTCATGGAAACCACTGCATGTCCTGAACACAGTCAGGTAGGAGGTTTGAGTGTGTGTGTTTGTGATATGAGTCCCCTCTTGCACGTGCCCCCCTCCCGGCCCGGTTCCTCTGACCCCCATCACCTTTCACCTCTGAATTCAGATTCTCTCTCTCTCTCTCTCTCTCTCTCTCTCTCTCTCTCTTTCTCCTTTCTCTCTGTCCCCCAATTCCCTGCACCCCAGCCCCTCTCACCCTTTATTTTATTCCCCCTCGCGCTCATAACAGCAGGTCAGCCGCCTCTCTGCTGGACACAATGCAGGTACTGTCCAGCTTTACTCTGTTTGTTTGTTTGTTTGTCTTGCATACTGAACAAAATGAACGGCCTCACTCGCTCTCTCTCTCTCTCTCTCTCTCTCTCTCTCTCTCTCTCTCTTTCCCTTCTCTCTCTCTCTCTCTCTCTCTCTCTTGTCTCTCTGTCTCTGTCTCTCTCTCTCTGAAGGAAGGGGCATGAGGTCTTATTAACCTTAATAAGTTCTCATGCGCACCACGTTGCCCTTGTTTATTGATTGGTTATTGATTACTCACAAACTTAAGCTCTTCATCTCTCAATTGATCTTCCCGTACCACACAGACCATACCATACAGACCACACCATACACACCATACCATACAGACCACACCATACACACCATACCATACAGACCACACCATACACACCATACCATACAGACCATACCATACCATACAGACCATACCACACAAACCATACCATACAAACCATACCATACAGACCACACCATACAGACCATACCATACAGACCACACCACACACACCACCATACCATACTGAGACCACCATACACACCATACCATACAGACCACACCATACACACCATACCATACAGACCACACCTGCAAACCATACCATACAGACCACACCATGCCACAGACCATACCATACAGACCACACCACACAGACCATACCATACACACCATACCATACAGACCACACCATACAGACCACACCACACAGACCAGACCATACAAACCATACCATACAGACTACCATACAGACCACACCACACAGACCATACCATACAGACCACACCACACAGACCATACCATATAGACCACACCATACCATACAGACCATACCATACCATACAGACCACACCACACAGACCATACCATACTATACAGACTGTACCATACAGACCATGCAATACAGACCATACCATACAGACCATACCATACAGACCACACCATACAAACCATACCATACAGACCACACCACACAGACCATACCATACAGACCACACCATACAGACCATACCATACCATACAGACCGTACCATACAGACCATACCATACAGACCATGCCATACCATACAGACCATACCATACCATACCATACAGACCACACCACACAGACCATACCATACAGACCACACCATACAGACCATACCATACCATACTATACAGACCGTACCATACAGACCATGCAATACAGACCACACCATACAGACCATACTATACAGACTATACCATACAAACCATACCATACAGACCATAACATACTATACAGACCGTACCATACAGACCATACCATACCATACAGACCATACCATACAGCTGTGCGCACTCTGTTTTGTATCTGCTAAGGAACCTCTACAACTCCATCCCGTGATGTCTGGCATGTTGCCCTAATGAGAGACACTACTTCTGTATGTGTAGATCAATAAATATTGATCATATTAGTCTACGTTTATAATCATTCATTTTTTCTGCAATCCCACTTTTGGTCGCAACTCTTTGCTTCTGTCTTTCAAAAACGGCAAGTTTACTATAAATGAAAAAATGTCTTAACTTTCAATATGTATCAGGTTATGTTTATTTGGGTTTATTCTGTTATATAGAGTTAATTACAGGTAGACTCTCTCACTGATCACTGACTTCATGTTTATTTAGTTTCATTTTAAGAGCTTATATGTACTGGATACTCTGTGTGTGTGTGTGTGTGTGTGTGTGTGTGTGTGTGTGTGTGTGTGTGTGTGTGTGTGTGTGAGTGTGTGTGCTTAGTGTTTAGTGGTGTGGTGATGTGATCAATAAGGTCTGTGTGTGTTTGGGTGTTAAAGCTCTATAACGAGGCTGAAAATGACACCCGAAGGGGAAATCAATGAGCACGCAGAGTTAATTATGGGAAAAATCAATTAAAGACGGGAGAGATGTGAGGGGCTTTACACAGCAGTGTGTGTGTGTGTGTGTGTGTGTGTGTGTGTGTGTGTGTGTGTGTGTTGAGGACAGCTCTATCTTGCTACAGCTGTTGGGAGAATCCCCCTTCTCTGTGTGTGATGTATTAATAATAATTAGTGTGTAAACAATCAGCTGACTCTCAAAGCTGTGAAGAGGAGGGCAGTGATCGCAGCTGACTCTCATTCTCGGCTCCGTCTCTAAACACATGGTCTGAACTGCTCTGCGAGTTTATTTCTGCTGTTTGTTTGTATTTATTTTAACTGGACATCAGGACGTACATTTAAATACTGTAATTACAGCTGGAATTAGAGTATTTTAGAATAATAATGATTCAAATGGGAAAATAGAAGAATTAGAATATTGTTTTTTTTTGTAAAGGGTTTATTTTTCTGTCATTTATTTTATATTCATTACATTTAAATTAAATATATATTTCAAGCCTTCGTTTTAATGGAACTATGATTAGTAATTCATTCAAACTCAATTTTCACGGATTTCTGATTTTCATGGCCTGTAACTCGTCCTGTTCAACAGTTAAAGAACGAAAAGGTTTGAAATACTTTAAATCTTTACATGTAAAGAATATAAAATCTGACACTTTTTGTATGAAATGAAATTATGAACACAAAACGTTATTATTATTTTTTACAATATTCTATATTTCTGTGGCGCAGTAGTGTATATATTCCAGTGATAACAGAATACAGCAATTCTAACAATAATAATAAATATTATATATTTAATTATTATAATAATGTAACGTTTATATTGTTATTATTATTATTATTATGATTATTATGATTATTATTATTATTATTATTATTATTATTATTATTATTATTATTATTATGTTAGAATTGTTGGATTCAATTTGAACAGTTGTTTCTATTCTATGTCCATTTCGTTTTACAGTGCATTAGAATTAACAGAATGAATTAACCAATAAAAATGCTCCAAATGGACTTAAAATAAAACCTTTTAACACTGACTTCTATAGAAAATTAAGGTTTTATCTTCTGCTGCCTGACAGAGATATGTCTGTATATATACATACTGTACACACACACACACACACACACACACACACACACACACACACACACACACACACTTTTTCTCCATCTCTCCATCCGTTACTGTCGCCTGTCCGGCTTATTAACACTCTCCCTATCCTCATCAGTCTGACCCGCTGACCTCTCTCTCCCGCTGTCTGAGTGAGCCCCAAAACTGCTGTCCATCTGTATGGTCAGGGGCAAACGGTCAACAGTTCAATGCAAATGCACAGATTTCATGTCGCGTCTGGTTTTTGTTGTTCATTTGTTTTTATTGTGATATTCTAGTTCTTTAAATATGTTTATACAATACAGTCATAAATACAGTCAGAATACAGTCATAAATACAGCCTTAAGTGCAGTTAACAGTGTAAACGGTGTAGTCTTCGCTTTGATGCTCTGAAGTGTAAATGCTCCACAGGAAACAGTTAACAGTCGAATTTACAGTTATTATGACTGTGTGTGTGTGTGTGTGTGTGTGTGTGTGTGTGTGTGTAAATTCACTGCAAATTTAGCTTTACATTTAGATTTATTTTTATATAGCATTGTGTTATATTTGCGTTATACTGCTCTCACACACCCCCGCACACACACACACACACACACACACACACACACACACACACACACACACACACACACCACAAATTCTATATAAACAGATATAATGTATGTCTTCTGAGGAAAATGTTTATTAAAGGCAATAAATAAAATGACGTGGAGGGTGGTGTAAAATATGGAGTATGGGATGGTGGTGGTGTAGAACGTTGAGGACTGTAGAACGTGGAGAATGGAGTAGAATGTGTAAAATGTGTGGGACGGTATAGAACGTAGGATGTATAGGACGGTATGTATTGTGGAGGACGGATATCTGGGTGTATCTGAGAGCACTATATGGGGGAAGTCACCAGTTTGGGCTCCAGTTTAGGCATCAAAACACAATCATACACTGAGACCCAGCGCTGGACGGCTGTTTGCCGCGTGTGTGTGTGTGTGTGTGTGTGTGTGTGTGTGTGTGTGTGTGTGTGTGTGTGTGTGGAGTGTGCACGTGTGTGTTTAGAGCCTGATCAAGCGACAGAGTCAGAGGTCAAATTCAGCCCCAGACGGACGACCCTGCTCAATTGGCTGACCCCGGGGTCACAGTGCAGAAGGCCGTTGGGTCAGTGGGGTGGAGGAGAGTCGGCGCTCGTTCAGTCAGAGAGCGGGATTCTAATAGCTGCCGTCGCTGTAACTTCGATTCCGAAGTGGTTTATTCGGTGGAATTAAGATGCTTTAAACGTGTCAAATTATTTAATAATAAAAATGTAAAAGCGTGAAAAAATCTCACTAATAGAATATTAGAAATTTAGACTCGATTTTAACAGTGTTTTAAAGATTTCTGGGTAAATATTCAAATCGATGCATATTTGTGACAATAATCAGGATCTTCTACAGAAAACATTTATTGAGTATTTACGTTGTTTGATTTATGAACAGTAGGTGTGTAACTTTGGGCTGAAACATCCTCAGATGCAGTTTACAAAACCTGTCTAAACCCTGTTCTTGTACCTCAGAATGGAACTGACTGGTTTTGCTTTTATGGACTGGTTTTCTGCACTCTGACAGCCCACAGCACCATTTCATTTATCTAAAAATCACTGTGTTTTTATAATAAATGAGTTCACCATTTCATAAAAACACAGTGTCAGATTTTATATTCATCACCTAACATATTTCATACTTTTCATATCTTATTCTTGATCTGTTTGTCTTACAGCTCATGACCATCAGAAACCCACGATCTCAGATTATAAGAATAAACATAATTTAACAATAAAGTTCCACTAAATGACTAAACAGACGGTATCAAAATAAAAAAGAAAGAAAGCTTGAAATATATCATTTTTATACATAATATTTTTTACTTTATTCACATTTTATGAGATGCATTAGTCATTCGTTCTTTGGCTTTAGTTTCCTCCTTGCGCTCCTCTCCTCTAGACACCGGAATAGGAAAAGCCACCGCGACGAGGCCTGGTTCCCGTAGCAACCCATATTCCCTTAACTATCAGAAGGTGATGAGCTGCTCTCCAGTATCGACAACACCCTAATTGTTCATAATCCACCAGTCTCCGTCACGTTTCACCAGCTAGAAAATTCACCAAACAGTTTTACATTTAATTTACAGTTTTACAGTCAATTCAAATCTGCAAATGCAGTCTAGATGGATTTTCACTGGTGCTTTAAGGCATCACACAGTATATATGAAATATTAGCTTTATAGAAAAACATACCTTCATTTTCATTCATCTCGTGTAAAGACTTTTATTGTGCAGTTGGTTTGAGCATTTCATCATTTCATCATCATGAAGTGTTCACTGTGTTCAGATAAGAAAACATAAATCTGTGACATTATTCATTCGTTTAACAGCATTAATAAAATAATTGACATAAAGGCCAGTTTCCCATAAACAGATTAAAGCTCGTCTTGGATCAAACTATGGAATTTCCTCTGGAAATTCTTAGGCTTAATGTACAAATTGGAATATTATTATTTTTTGTTTAGAATTTAATTCAAAAACGGAAATTGTCACATATATTTTATTCATTACATTTAAGATACATATTAACATTAATAATGTTTGAATATTAATTTGTAATATTTTATTTAAATATTCTACTAATCTGAGATTCTGGATTTCTGATTTTCATGCTCCAGTAAAACTAATGCTTCATATATATATATATATATATATATATATAAAATCACTTTACATATAATGAATATAAATATGAGTTTAATTACAGTATAATTACAGTATAATTACATTTAATTATAAACACATTGTGTTCTAGTTTAAGAGCTGCTCAAGTACTAGGAACTATTTTCCTCTATGGTTTTTTAAAGGTTCTGTGAAGATTATCTGTAACATTGTTTCCATGCATTTAAGTAACCATTTACCAAAGGAACCCTGTTATTTATGATTTTTTTAGAACCTCTCAAAATGGTTCTATAAACGATTAAATGGGTTCCATAAATGTCAAAGAACCCTTTTTTTTCCTGGACTGTATGTCTGGGAATCTGGCCCTGAGATTAATAACTGAAAATCAAGCCTGGCTAAGCTCTCTCGCTCTCTCGCTCTCTCGCTGGAGCTCTCTCTTCCTCTCATTACACACAACCCATACAGAGCCTGCTTTACCACCCTGACACTGAAGCTGAAGGCACCAGAACCCTCCCAGACCAGAGTGCTCACGGAGAAGCAGACGTGGACTGTCGGTGCTTTCTTCTCGCCTTTGGGTCAAACCCACCAGACCTGCAGTTTAATGGAAACGGAGGCTCGTTTCGCAGCCTGGTCCCAGGCAGTGTCTGAGTGCTCAGGACGAAAATGTGGAATTTGTACTCTGTAGTTTTGGGACCCAACTATTCACATCGGATTCAGTCAGGTTCAGACTTCAGGTCTCAAATATTTACTGAGCTTGAGGTGGGTTGAAGTTCATGTTTGAGATTCTCAGAGCCCACATCACTCAGCAGATTCTGGCTTGTGTTTGGTATTTTCATAATTATTATATATATATATATATATATATACACTGTATATCATATTGTTTTTAATTTAATAAGGTTTATCTTGGAATGCTGGAGTCGTATTTACAGCAAGGCTCATGTAGATGAGGCTCGGTTAAGGAATTGAAGCTACAAATGGATTAGTCTTCAATTCAGAAGGAATTGTGGGGGATGCAGTCAGGTTCAGAAGGAATTTTGGGGGATGCAGTCAGGTTCAGAAGGAATTTTGGGGGATGCAGTTGAATTTAATCATTTTTGCTTGGTTAAATTCCAAGTACAGTCAGAATGGGTTGGATTACAATCAGGTCCAAATGGAATATTTTAAGGTGACAGTCACATTTAAATGGAATTTTGTTGTCATTGATTTAGGTTGGAATTTTGTTGGTTGCATTCAAGTCCAGACAGAATATTTTTGGGTTACAGTCAGGTCCAGATGGAATTCTGTTGGGTTACAGTCAGGCTCAGATGGAATTTTGTTGGTTGTAATCAGGTTGAGATAGAACTTCATTTGTTACAGCCAGGTTCAGACAGAAATTGTTGCAGTTGAGTCCGTACAGAATTGTGTCCGGGTTGTTTTCAAGATCCAGATCAAAATCTCAGGCCCTAAATCTACAGCGAGGAGTGGCTGCTGGTGGTGCGGTTCCACAATTGACCTGTGAGGGGAAGCAGAGAGTCAGAAGTCTGGGCTCAGTTCATTGCTTACCCATCTCACCCACTGACCAGGTACAGGAGAAAGGCCAGAGGAGAAAGGGAGGAAGGGAGGGAGTCTGGCAGCTGGAGAGGAACGGTAGAAGAAAAGAGGAAAATAATTTGTCCTCATGTGCCAGAGCCGCATAGCATCTAACCTCTCTTTTCCTGCGTCTCACACACACACACACACTCACACACACACAAATAGAATAACCTAATCCTCTGACTATCCCATGCCTCTTAATCCAGACTTCCCTTTTCTCTCGGCTCTCCTCTCGGCTGTATTTCTTTCTCCTTCTCCGGCGTTCAGTCGGGGAAAATCCTCTTATGTGGTTTGGAATTCCACTTTTAAACATGAGTATTGAGTTCATAACAATAACCCTCAGTATCTGCAGAGGAGTGTGTTACCACACTTCTGTCTTCATGTAGGATCTGTCCTGCTCTGAAGACTGACCGTAATATAGGGTGAAGGATAAAATCAGCCTTATTCTCAGGGCTTCATTGTCATTAATACACACACACACACACACACACACACACACTTATATATATATCTATATACAGTATATATATATGAAGAAAAAATGGAGATGTCGCTCCAAATCAACACTGGTGGAGAGCAGGACCAGACAGGAAAGACGAGGTTATTTCACCAATTCATTCCTCCTGAATTCTCTTACGGTGTAAACATTAGAACGGTGTTGTTTAGATTTGATCATTATTTTCATTTCTTTGCAGTGTTCGAGTCTTCAGTTCCAGCTGCACACCAGTGATCAGCTGCTTTGACTGTTTACAGGTTTGAGTAAAATGAACATTTTCACTTGATTCTATAAAGCATTTACAGCAGAAATGCTCAAACACATCCAGCGAATCAAATCGAGTCAAATAATGTAAAGAAATCCAGTTAAAATCATCATTTTAGAACCCATCACTAATGTGTTCTGTCTGCCATAACTGCGATCCAGCTGCAGGCTGGGTTTTAATGGGTGTCTGCAGACACAAGGAACAACGAGGGGCTTATTGTCGTCAAGGGACGTTGTACTTTCGTGTGTAGATGGGGACGATACTTGTGTCTGTGTGAGTAAATATATGAACGAATGCTCGGAGTAAATGGACGCGGTACAGTCTCTGGGCAGTACCGGTTGAACTGGTGTAGTGTGGAGCTCGGCCGAGTGAAAGTAGCTGTTAAAAGAGCAGCTCTGACTGCTCTTTGGCCTGGAAACTTCACTTTCCTTTATCGAGGTCCTGATGGCAGCAAGTCAAGCTTCCTGAGCTCCTGCTAATGGAAGCGTTTAGTGGGCGTTGTCCTTTAATGGAACTTTAATGCTTAATGGAGGTGTTTAGTGACCATTTGGCTTGTAGTGTGCAGGTGTTTAGTGACCGTTCTGCTTGTAGCTTTAGTGTCTCATTTAGTCATTTTGAAGTAACTGCAGCTGAAAGGCAGAGATTTCGTTGTGCAGAAGGCGTCTATGTGTGACTTGGAGGTGAACCGAGTCCAACAGAACAACCCTGTCTTTACCACGACTTCCATGTGCATTAGCTGACGTGGAGATACAAGTTGTGTGTGTGTGTGATTCTGTGTTTGTTTTATTGAAATGAATTTTGTGGTCATTCTTCAGAATCGTACGTTCTTGGAAGGGCAAACGTGACATTTTTATAAAACCGGCGACGGTACATCCAATAAAATATGTCATTTAATACCTTTATGTTTTATTTTTCACTACTTTGCACAACAATGCCGATGGTAAGCAGCACGACCTGGGATTTGAACCTATGATCCCTCAAAAGATGGACTTTGGAGCCCTCAAAGGACTTCTTTCCGCTGCTCCCTTTAGGGGGCGCCACAGCGGATCGTCTGTGATCCGCATTATAGTTTTGGCAGTTTCCCGCCGGATGCCCTTCCTGATGCAACCCTCACCATTTATCTGGGCTTGGGACCGACACCAGCAGTGCACAAACTGCACCCCTGAAGTCCACGTAAAGAGGTTTCATTAGTATGTGATTCTACAGCATTTCTATTGGTGGATTCGTCCCGTAATTGTGAATTCAGAAAGCTGACTAAGGTGTTAGGAATGCTGTCAAAAGTTGTGTCAAAAGAACACTGGCCATCGTGAAGTGCACTTCAGCTCGAAATTAATCTTCCCTCCCTCGGGGCAATAAATCAATGTCAAAGGGGCGCGAACACCTTGCTACAAAAATAGGAAATGTGTTTGATGACTGAGTCGTGTGTAGAAGTCAGAGAATTCACTCCCATAATATCCGGATCCCCCTCTTGATGGCGCAATGGAGCAATGCTTTCAAGCACTTTAACAACCTAGAGAGCTAGACTGGCCAACAACATCCCACAAACATGGTGGAGGTAGTTTCACACAATGCTAGACCTGTCTAGATGGTCTAGTCCCTGTAGAGATGTACTGCCAATAGAATAGGACTCTGTGGAGCAGATCGACGTGGACTTATTGGCACCATGGCCAACGCCAGTGGAGCTGTGGAGCAGTGGAGCTGTTCTTTGGAATGATGGAGCTCCATTGAGTGGAGTTGGGATGAGGTGGGTGGTGATCATTCAACATCACAATCCACTCACTTCAGTAATCCAGAGCAATCCCAACTAATGTGTGAGGTTTAAATAAGACTAAAGATGTTTAGAAGACGTTTCTCCAGTCGTTCAGTTATATCACCTTCGTTTCTCAATATAGTTACAACGAAGATCATTTCAGTACCGTTTATTAAACTTTTCCACGTCACTCTTTATCACTACAGGAATAAAGTCCTTGGTGCAGAAAGTGTAGATGAACGGTGGAGGCCTGTTTGAAAACCGCAGCAAGAACCTTCTTAGCAAGTACTTCTCCAAAGGTCTCACCAAAGCCACATTTCTGCTTTCACATCTCAAAAGGAACCTTTTTTTTTTTATATATATAAGACCTTTTACCGCAATGGCGTGAGCGCAGCTCTTTCTCTTAACTATCTTCCGGCAAAGCGTCGTGAAGGGTAGCAGCATCAACTCAGCGTCTCCTCGGAGCTCAGCTTCAGACATCCTGGGTCTGAAACGACGGCGACAATCTGCGAGCAAAGAGGCATTAGACGGAGCCCATGCAGCCGGGCTGCCTTGTAAAATATGACCCTCCGGCCTTCGCAGAATTCCAGGCCTTGGGTTTTGGCAGCTGTGGATGATCCAAATGCAAAAATCACGTTGGCTATGCTTCTCTGTCCTGTTCCGGACCCTCGGTTCAAAACGCTAAGCCCTGCATTTCCGTTCATGCAGCAGTTTCTTCAGCCTCGGTGTTGAATGTGTGGAGAAGGGGTTTAGCTTATTCTCTAACATCTCCAAAATGCTTCATTCTCACAACAACCCGTCCGTCTGTTGTTGATATAGACACGCAGGACGGGCATCAGGATTCAATATGCTGGATATTTTACACGCACACACACACACACACACACACACACACACAGGCTGAAAGAGAGGTTCTGATACAATGCAAGAGGGGAGAGTTTAAACCCTGTGTCCACTCCCTGTCCACTCTATGAGACACTCCTACCGAGTGTCTCCACCTTGTAGATGTAAAGTCAGAGACAGAAGCTCATCTGTTTCTGCAGTTTGTGTTGGTCGTCCTCTAGTCCTTCATCAGTGCTCACAGGACGCTGTTGGCTAGATATTTCTGGTTGGTGGACTGTTCTCAGTGGTTCTTCTCCGTGTTCTTGGAGAGCTTCTAACTTTGACTCCTGGTTCCTCCGAGTGGTTCTTCTTCATGCTCTTGCCCAGTTATACGCCCGAAAGCCCTTAATCAGCTATTTTATCGATCAGTTTTGTAATCAATTACATGACGACAGCTATTCTGGAAGTATAATGAGATGTCCTACAACACTCCACAGCTGCACGAGTCCTATAAGGGAGGATTTGGACCAGTTACACCGAGCTCTTCAAGACAAATCCCCAGCTTACAGTACCTGCAGCTGATTGGACGTTGAGAGAACAAAAAATAAACTGCTTTCACTTTCTTGAGTTTAAAACGGTCATTTTTTTAATTCATTGCTCTTCAACACCTTTGACCTCAACACTGTAAAACGCTGTTGACCAGTTTGTTTATTCTGGACCTGCCGCACAACGTAAAGTTCCTGAAGGTTTGGGTTTGAAGGCACAGAAACGGACAGGAAGGAGACAGAGATATTGAGATGTATTCAGTACATCAAGAAAACCTTTTTGCTACATCACCCACCTTCACAGACGGCCTGGTTTTGAGAAGCTCATTTTTTAAGAGGTCAAACAAACAAAACAAAAGAAAAAAGATAAAAAATGGAAACTGGTGTGAAAGTACAGAGAGAGAGAGAAGCTCCGAAAGACAAAAGGCTTTCAGGGGAGAGGGATGAAAGCGAGAGGATGCAGACGCACCATCACCTGTGAAGCCTCTGTTTCACTCAGGCCTTTTTCATCTCCATTCCTCCCTCTCTCTCTCTCTCTCTCTCTCTCTCTCTGCTGGTCTGGTTCTTATTTGGAGTCTTGGTTTGTCTGATTCTTCATCGATCTTGTATAGAGCTTCTAATTATGAGTCTTGGTTGAGCACTTCCTTCTTGGCAGCTTTGGATTTGAGTCCTGGTTCATATGAGAGGTTCTTGGTGATGTTCTGTCAGTCGTGGTTCCTCTTGGTTCTTCTCAGAGTTTCTTTCTGATACTTTTATAATGTATGTGGGTATGTTTGGGCTGGATTCAGTACAAGACTGATTGAGGCTAAATGAGGCTAAATGCATGCGTGTGTGTGTGTGTGTGTGTGTGTGTGTGTGTGTGTGTGTGTGTGTATGTGTGTGTGTGTGTATGAGACCCCTGTGTCCACATCAATAGGTTAAAAGCTGTGATGTTGGACTGCCTGAGCGTGTGATTACTTGTATGTTCAGTAATTTACACACTGTGACGGATCTATTGACTGCTCTATTGATTGCCTACAGCAGGGCGCAGGAGGACGGCATAAACTATCGATTGATTGACCCCTAAATTAGCCCCCTGCATTCCATCCTCCTCAGTCGGAATGTCTCTGTTGGATTCCGGCTGCCAAGCCGATTCATCTCACGTTAATCAAGCAATAAAGGCAGCAGTTCTATAAAACAGCCACAACTAGCCCCTGCTATTCCTTCACAAACGCCCCAAAAATGGGTTTATTCTAATGTTATAGAGTTAATTACAGGTAGACTCTCTCACTGACACTGACTTTATGTTTATTTGGGTTTATTCTAATGTTATATAGAGTTAATTACAGGTAGACTCTCTCACTGACACTGACTTTGTTTATTTTGTTTTATTCTAATGTTATATAGAGTTAATTACAGGTAGACACTCTCACCGATCGCTCACTCACTGTTGTTTATTTTGATTCATTCTAATGTTATAGAGTCTTTTTTCCCGCGGAGACGCGCGGTTCAGAGCAGTGTCGTGGTTTTTAGCGGTGCTATATTTGTTTGGTATGATATCGTTATCTTGGATCAAGGTTTTCTTTTCTGATTTATTGCCCACTGTAATGTCCTTCCTTTATTATTAGTTCGTTCATCATTCTCTCTCTCTCTCTCTCTCTCTCTCTCTCTCTCTCTCTGTTGTTAAGCATTTCTTCAGCTGTTAATTGTCTGGTTGTGACGATTGGCATCTCGATTAGAGCTCATTGATTTCTTACCACTAAGTACATCGATTTTTAAACTTGCCATTGATCTTGCCACTAAATCTATCTCTCTCGGCCCCTCTGACTCTCTCTCTCACTCTCTCGCTCACTCTCTCTGTCTCACTCTCTGTCTCACTCTCTCTCTCACTCTCACTGTCTTGTCCTCCTGCCATACATGAATAAGCTATTCAAGAATCATCACAGTGATGGAGAGACACAGTCGTAATAATAGTGAATCGATCGTTGTCCGTTTCGCAGACTCGGGTTTAGAATGTGGTTTCGTTTCGTTTATAAATCTGTAAATTAAATAAAACAGACGAGTTTTAGACGAAAGGGGTTTTTTATACCATTTTTACTAGTTTTTAGGTTTTTGTTTATGTAGCTTTTGATTGATGAAATAAAGGAATTTAAAGAGTTAAAAAAATAAGATTTAAAGAGTTCGGACCTGGATAGTTTTAGTTCCACAAAGAAGCTCTCAGATGATGGTTCTTTAAAGAACTGTTTTTCTAAATCATTTGAAAAGTTTTAATGTCAACATGCTTGTGTTTTAGAACTTTTATTTAGAACATCCCTCTGTAATAGAACTCATAGTTTCATTCGACACTAAATTAGAAAACTATTTATAGGTGAGAGTCACACGTTCCAGATAGTCCTATTTCCAGGAGATCCTAGGTTACTCAAATTCGTCTTGCTTTTAGGTGTAAATTCTCAGGTTCTAAGAGTTAACACGCTTGTTCTTTACCCTTACAAGAAAAACAGAGGTTCCTCAATGTTTTGGATCCATGTGCAAGATGGTTCTTTGACACAGCTTTAAAGGAACCCTTAAGTGACATGTAGGTTCATTACTTTTGAAAAAGGTTCTTGCACATCTTATTTCAACCATGAAAAGGTTCTTTAGGGAGCTAGAAGGGGTTCTAATCAGAGATTTTAAATGTCAGAACCCTGCGTGAGAGCTTGTTTTGTAAGAGTGGGATTTTCTGTAGCAGATATTTCTTTCGTAAGTGACGTTTATATTTCTTCAGCTCGTTATCTTTGGCGTAGTCGGCCATTCGGTCCACTCAGAGTGGACGAGGTGTGACTGCCCGTTGCTGTCCTGCATCACTGCTTTCTTCCACCTTTTCAAGGCTTGGCCTCAGCATCTCTCCAGTGGGTTTTCCGAGTCTCTGTCACTCTGCCGTTCCGTCGCCTGGCCGTTTTGTCAGGCACTTTTTTTTGGGGGGCTTTTTTTTCCCTCTGTGGGTCTCGTGCTCCATCCTTTTGTCGCTCTCCTATTGTGGTCAGATCCCACTTTGCCTCGGCTGACCAATGAGCTCCCTCTGCCCTGCTGCGTCCCAGAGAGTGAGGGAGAGGGAGGGGTGCGAGAGAGAGAGGAAATCGATAGGAGAAGTGATGAGGAGGGGAGGTGTAGATTACTGTCTGGAGGCCTTGGGGCTGGGGGGCAGGGAATGGGGGGCTTCTGGGGGGGAGTTGCTCTAGGCCTTGGACATGATGTTGCGGCTTTCTTTTCTAAATCCCTCCGTCGGAGCTCCGAGGCGAGTGCCTGAAGCGCACGTCTGATCAAAATAGCGGCAGTTATGCTTCGCATTCACACCTGTGAAATTCGAAGTTTAGGAAGGAAAAGGGCCCAACTTTAATGCATGTTAACGAAGTAAAGGTCAGATAAAGGGTCAGTCCTCTCAGCCCACTCTCCAAGACATGTCCACACCCTGTAAAGGGCAGCTGCTTTCAGATGGATTGAAATAAATAAAGTAAAACTAATAAAGCCAGGAAGTAAGAACAGAACATTTGTCTGTGTGTTTGTACTCCATTAATTATAGAATGGAGTTATATAATCATTTAATTAATAAAATAAAAGTCTGGATGAATAGAAATGCTTTTATTTTACATTATTTTTATTGAAAATGAAAGCAGCTATTTTATAGATAGATAGATAGATAGATAGATAGATAGATAGATAGATAGTCATATATATGATTATATAGCTCATTTACTTTATTTTTAATGTACTTTTCTATTTAAAAAATGTGTTAATTTGTGACAAATTAAGGTGCATTTTAATTGATGCAGATCATTTTTATTTCTATCAGGCCAAGTAAACATAACTGTGCTCATTTCAGGATATTCATGATTCATTGATTTAAAGAAAACTGTGCAGAAATGTTTCCTTTCAGTAAACAATTGAGAAAAATGATTGGAGATGTTGTTTAAAATGCTTCAAATGATAACATTCTCATAACATCAATAACCTTCCTTTAAAAAGCTCATTTTAATACCAAAAAGTGCATTTTAGAAGGAGTGTTCAACACAAACATGAACACAGAAATATTTAAAAGACATAAGAACAGTGAAATATGTGGAATAGAACATTGCTATGATTAGAAATCCTCTCCGAATATTCACTGCAGTCTCCATATGATCACTTTGACACTGTTCAGCAGCTGCTGATTCACTGCATTGATTTTTGAATGTTGCTTCTTGTTGGTTATAATAATTTTTAACTTTATAAATGAACATAAATATACATTCGTTCTGTTCGGTGTTTTCGTGCCTGTGTGTCTTTAGTTTCCCAGATAGATGTTAGAAAACAACGTCTGAACTATAGCAGCGTAATCAAATCAGCTGTAGCCCACACACACACACACATACACACACCCCCACATACACACACACGACTACTGTGCTACTAAGTGGTATGTGTGTTAGAGAGAGAGAGAAAAAAAAGGAGGTAAAGAAGGAAAAACTTGGAGAGTGTTATAATACGTACACACACACACATACACACACACACGCACACGCACACACACACTCTGCAGTTATGATAAGGACAATAAATATCTATAATAAATATCATTATTATTGGGCCAATCTCCCACAATAAAGCAGAGCAGTGAGGGATGACACCGGGGACTGGCCGGGATATTGGCAATATATCAGCATTGATTATTGGGAGCAGTGACAGAGAGAGAGAGAGTGGACGAGCGGCACCGGGAGTTAATAAAAACTAATAAAGGAGACGAGCCGGCAAAGAACAAAGGCTTTAGACGGATCTGCTTCCTTTACTGTGAACTACACACAGAGACAGGAGGGGCGGTGATGAAGTGTGTGTGTGTGTGTGTGTGTGTGTGTGTGTGTGTGTGTGTGTGTGTTGGGACTTGGTAGTAAAACCAGAGAACAGGACTAACCTACAGCACCAGCAACTGCTGACTTCAGACAAAGAGTGATAATTATTAACCATAAATGCTGTATTTAATACATGAAATCTATGATTTCATAAATACTTCATATTTATATCACATATATCGTTATATGTTACTATATCATACGTATATGGATCAATAGTGGGCTTTTATTGATTTGATCGAATGATAAACAGACATCTGTGACAGAAACAGCAAGAATGACAAGGTTTTTTTCAGCTATTTCAGGCCCCCGAATGTTTTTTAACGAGACCCCCCGACCCCCTGCAATACGAAAACAAACCCCCTGGTTGATGGAACAATAAAGGACCGCAGGTGAACGAAGCCCCTCGTGGGCTGAGCCCACAGTCAGGGGACCCCCTGGGTGCTGAAAGTTCCAACATGTCTTTTAACTTACCGGTTAAGACCTCTTAACTGCCCGTCGGTGATCGTGATGGACTACAGCTGGTAGCTTCTCTGTGCCACATTCAAAGGGTCGGTTTGACAGCACTCATTGAACTGACCAACACACCATACAATGGGAAAGCCCAAGGAGCTCAGGGCAGACCTGAGAAGGATCTGCGCAAGTCAGGAACATCTGCAGATCCTCGCGCTTTCAGATACAGGCCTTCCACGTACTGGAAGCTGCATCACCGCAGGGTTCACATTGTCGTACACCCAGAGGCTGCTGTCTAAGAATGAAGCCAGAACATCTTCTGGATGGTAGTTTGATAATCCGATTAGACAAGCATACTCCAAGAACACCGGACCTGCTGTTAAACATGGTGGCGGGGGCATCATGCTCTGCAGCAGTTGTGTATGTGTGTGTGTTTGCATCTCTTTGTGGAGACCAAATGGTGACGAATAACATGAATGTTGACGTCCAGGGGATATCGGGGCAGTGCCCACGAGAAAGATCATTAGCATGATGCATTCAGGCCTGCGACTAATGCTGCTGCGTACAGCTGTGTGATGAATGTCTGTCCGTGTTTATAGATAACCATGTGTCATACGGGGTCAGAGGTCACACATGCGAGTCTATGTGCATGTGTGTATAACACGCCTGGCTGCATTCATGACATGACCGTGTGCATTCGTATTCATTCATTCATTTATTTATTCATTCCTTCATATCATATGTACATAAATTAACACACACACACACACACACACACACACACACACACACACTGTGGCCTGCACATAAATGCTCACACATGCACACACAGCGTAAACGTAATTCACACACACACACACTTGGTCATTTGTGATGCTGGAATGAATCATTTGACTGGTATAAGTGAGGGCTATTTGTGTGTGTGTGTGTGTGTGTGTGTGTGTGTGTGTGTGTGTGTGTGTGTGTGGAGAGTAATAAGCAGACACGCAGTCAGTGTATTAGTCACCATGTTCCTATAGATCTTATTCATGTTATTCACTCATACATATGTAAACCTGCCTGCCTACATTCACACACACTCACACACACTCACACACACTCACACACACTCACACACACTCACACACACTTCCCACTAAAGCAGTTTCAGAGCAAGTACAAGCACTGCGGTGTCCGATCCACTCGTACCGGTGCAACACACACCACCACACCACCACCGTGTCAGGGTCACTGCAGTGCTGAGACCGACCCACCACCCACATAAGAGCTGCTGTGTGGTGGTCCGGTGGGGTCCTGTGATAATGAATAATATCGAATGGTGTGTAGATTTTAGTCTCATTTCTATTTATATATTCTACTCATAACTTTTAAAACATTCGAGACTCATTCGTATGATATTCAGATATCGGTTTATATGAAATTCGTTTTCCTACCATTTTAAAATTCTTCCATTAATATTTGCTTGATTGGAAACCCAATGTAGAATTTGATTGTATAGAAATGTTATTCCGGGTATTATTCTCTTATTTTGTATAACAATTAGATATTACTTTAATTAGATGAATATTAATATGAATATTTTAAAACTTTACATATTCAGATTTTATTAAAACCGTTTTATAGGTATGAGTTTTATGGAGGTCGAGTTATTCATTCCAGAGAGGAATTTGGAGTTTATTTGAATTTTATTATAGGTAATAATTTTATTAAACATTACATTTTATATAAACATTTTATATTACATATTATAAACATTATCTATCTATCTATCTATCTATCTATCTATACAATTATACATTTCAATGTTTTTAAAACTCATGAGTTGAGTTCATTCTCAACGTTTGCTTTGTTAACCTTCGTTCTAGATATTTCTTTTATTAAAACTTCACTGAAACATTTGTTCTAGATCTCATTTCATTAGACGGTCACTGACATTGCTGTTTTTAGGATGATCATCAATGTTCCTAGAATTTCACTCTCGACGTTCTATGGCTTAATGAAGATCATGTGACGTTGCAGGCCCGAGCAGATCAGAGTCAGTGAGTGCGCGTGGTTCCGGACCGAGTTCATTTATTTACGCCTGATTCCGAACTGTCGGTGTGTTCTGAGTGATAAGAGTGTTAATGTTCTGGTTCAGTTTGGAATCAGATGAACGGCTGTCAGTGTTTATCTGGGAGGAAACCAGTCCTTTAAAGGTGTATTAAAACACTCCCCTCAGCCCTTAGAGAGTTTATGGGGGCTGGGGGGAGGGTGGACCCCTGGGGCTGAGGGAGACTGGAGAGTGTGAAAGATGGGAATAGCAAGTGTGTGTGTGTGTGTGTGTGTGTGTGTGTGTGTGTGTGTGTGTGTCTACAATGTAAACTGCTTCTTGATCCAAATGCAGCTTTGACGCACAGCTCCAAAGGTTGTGGGTTCAGTCCTCACTCTGCCTGTGAGGAGTTGGTTGTGCCAGTGCAGGGTTCCTCTGGGTCCTCTGGTTTCCTGCCACCTCTCCAAACCAATCAAGTGCATCTAGACTCTTAAAAATAAAGATGCTCCGAATGAAAGGTTTGAAAAAGGTGCTCAAAGACACGCTGTGCTGCACACAAGGCAATTCGTCCCCCACATTTACACCGATACACGCGCGCTAGTGAATTCACACACTAGGGGGCAGTGAGCACGCATGCCCGGAGCGGTGGGCAGATGTATCCACAGCACCTGGGGAGCAGCTGGGGAGGTAAGAGCCTTGCTCAATGCACTTGACACTTCAGTCGTGACCTGCTTGTTCAGGGATTCGAACCAGCAACCTTCCAGTCATAAGGCTGGTTCCCTAAACACCAGGCCACACCCCCCAAAAAATGGATCTTTGAGTGATGAAGAACCACTTTTGAGAATGAGGCACCATTAGGATCTTTCTTTGTAGATGTGACTGAATGGACTGGCTGGACAATATATCATACATATCAATATATTGAGATTTTGGATGAGGTATAAAAAATGTATCGATTATACGTGTTACCAATTCCAAAAAAAACGAACATGAGGGGATCATTTGTGATTAAATATTTTGGTATCTGTGGGAAAATACTCAACAGAGTCTTGTTTCTATGGCATAATTTAAATACAGCATTTAAAGGTTACAACTGAACTCTTAGAACCTTAGATCCGCAGGCAGTTATTTGCTATATTCTTGGCTTCATATCTTGAATTGGTTTAAATGCCAAAGCAGCTTCCAGTGCATGTTTACTGCTCTGTCCACGTGTACATTCCCAACCTGCACACAGACTCTGACTGACCAGTGAGAGGGGCGGGGCTGATGATGTCACTGACTCCCTGACAAATTTCAGAATAATAGTCCTGTGAATGGAACAATGCATACATTGTTCTTTGTTTTATTTACAAAGTCTTTGTCAATCTAATCTTTACAAATAAATACAATTTTCCGACAGGGTTTCTGAGACGTAGAGTTTTTATTGTCCTTACAGGTCAAAGGAAAAAAACAAATTCATACAAATATCTCAGTTCTCTTAATATTTACACCTAAAAGGAAGACAATGTGAGTAGCTTGTGATCTCCTGACATAATGATCAGTGATCCTCCTCCAACATAATAATAACAAAATAAATAAATGTACATCAAGCTATGAAAATATCCCACAAACATGAGGTTAAAAATACAGCACCCTGTGTTTGTGCTGTTATAATTAAACACTGAAACTTTAACATTAACATTGTTCATCGTATCATATCAGGTTCACTGTTTAAATGACAAGACCACTGAAGATCTTTTGGAGATTCTTCAACTGGAAACTGTGGAGGAACCTCTGAAGGTGCTTTGAAGAACCTTTATCTTCTTAGAATCTTTTTGAAAGTTTCTTAATGCACCTTGAAAGGTTCCTCCAAATAGAAGAACCTCAAAAAGACCCAACCCTGTTTGAACATACAGACTGCTGTTGGGGAACCCAATCTTAAGCGAACGTATAGATTACCACGGGAAGTACAGATCAAATGCTGTAGGACTCTACGTAAAGATCACTGCTGAGGAACCAAACCCCGGGGACCCAACCATGGCCAAATGTGCAGATTGCCATGGGATGTACAGATCGCTGCCAGGAGATCCAACCACGGTTCACTGTATAGATTGTCACTGGAAAACATTTGTTCCACCTCTTATGTACCAGGACAGAAGAAAGTCTGGACGTTTGTCTTAAATGACGCTCGAAGGATGGTGGGTCAATCCAAGCTGTACTTGATGCTCAAAGAGCTCTTGGTACCAATCAGGTTTTCATCATTACCGTCAAGTACTGAGGGGCTGGTCCAACATCTGATGTTGGCAGCTACAGCCAGATGAACTGGGTCCTGTAGATTGTGTGAATGCAAGACAGTTGATTGTAGACAGAGCATTTGAGGACCTTTGAGAGGCTATAAGTAAGGGATACTGGTCTGTGGTTACCGATATCTAGGCTGTCTAGAGTTGGCTTCTTGGAGACTGGGAACACTCTGGCAGCCTTGGAGGCAGATGGAACATAAACTAATGACAAGACGCTGTTTATGATGAAAGCAATGAAAGGAAGGAGGTCTGGAGCAATTGTCTGAAATAACACGGACGGGACGGGGTCTGGCTGATAGGTGGTTGGATTGTTAGATGTGAGAAGATGAAGGATGTCACACTAACACACCATCCCTGTGTCAGGGTTCCTGCAGTGCTGAGACCCACCACCCACATATACCTGCTCTGTGGTGGTCCTGTGGGGTCCTGACCATTGAAGAACAGGGTGAAAGGAGGCCGCATAGACACAGATGGACAACAGTCTGTAATTGTAGAACTACAAAGTGCTCCTGTATGGTCAGAGGAGCAGGTGGAATGGACAGCGAATGTAGAAATAAGGAGATGATCATAGCGTTATGGTTGAGCGGTGCATGTGTAAGGGAGGGAGAGAAAGATGTATATAACAACGTCAGTTGCACTGTGCCACCGGACATAGCAGTTGTCTGTTTTATTGTTATTGATTTGACCACCTTCTTATAGATGAATTTAATTCTGCCCACTCGTTTATCAGCATGTCCCCACATATCCACACACCAGCGTGCCTTCTCCCACCACACCACCCCGTTCTCCATACAACACATTAAGGCCTGCCCGTACGTTCCGTTGTATAAATCAAAGATCCGATCCCCAGCTGCTGCTTTACACCCCCGTCTGAATAATGTACTTTTCTCTCAATGCCAATTTATTATCCTCACAACTCCTACGCGTTCCTGCAGAAAACGACGGAGATTAATAGCCAACACCGCGCCATCAATCCCGCAAGAACCGTATGATAATGACGTAACGTTGTGTATATTAAAGTAGGTTGGTAATGATAAGTAGAATAGTACACCTGTCAAAGCAGTGTAGGTTAATGTGTTGATTTATACCCCTCGTGAAAATATTCACACACGCACACACACACACACACACACACACACACACACGCACCAACGTCGAAACAAGTTTGTTGAGCTGATTGATCGGTTGATTTGTTGAACACTGTTTCTGAGCACTGAAATTGTGCTCGTGGCATCAAAACAGGACCATGTTTTGAGAACCAATGAATCCATAACCAAGACGTAAATATGAGTAATATGTCTGTTATTAATAACAAGAGTTTAAAAACTGGTTTGTAACAGGGTGACAAAACCACATGACCGGACACTCGACGGGCGAGGGTTACCCCCATGACTGACGTGATCCCACCCTCCGCTCGGAACGGTCAAACCGAGAGCGAGTAATATAAGTGTTATGTTTGGAGACAGGAAAACACTGCCTTCCAACATTGAAACCATATCCAATCTGTGAAACATGGTGGTGGTAGCATCGTGGTTTGGGGGTGTTTTGCTGCATCTGCGCCAGGTCGGCTTGCTGTCATTGATGGAGCAGCGAATTCTGAGTTATACCAGGAAATACTGTCTGTGAGCTGAATCACAAGAGCATGTGGGTCATGCGACAGGACAACGACCTCAAACCCACAAGTTGCTCTACCAAAGAATGTTTGAAGTGGAACAGAGTTAATGTTTTGGAATGACCCTGTCAACGCCCTGACCTAACGCAAGCAGTTGTATGTATGAGCATTTTAATGGTCGAAAGTACCTTTTAGGTTATTTACACACATCATCACAACGAGCATGGTTCATCATGAAAACCAAAAGTGGAGCTTCTAAGGTGCTGCTCAAAGAACCCTTTGAAGCACCTTCATTCGGAGGGGTGTAGAGAAGCATCGGACAGATACATGTGAGAGTGCGAAGGAACCGCTGTAAAGAACGATTAACGGAGTTCCTCGGGACAGCCTGCTTAACTACGGCATAATCAGAAATCCCACCACATGCACGGAGAACTGAACCCCCCCCCAGAGCAAAGGTGTCTGAGCGTCTGTCTGAGCCTGTGCTCGTGCTCCTGTGTGTGTTACACCAGGCTATCACCGGGAGGGAAGATGGGATGGGGATGAGGAAGATGAGGATGAGGATGAAGAGTGGGAAGAGGTGTTAGCTCCACATCCTTCCAACACCATCTTATTTTCCCTCTCCCTCAATCTCACACTCTCTCTCTCCTTCTCTCTCCTTCCCTTTAGTCCCGCAACCGCACTATATTTCTACAAGAAATAATTGCTTTTGTCTGGAAGGAGCGAGCAAGCAGCGAAGGGGGGTGGGGGGTGGGTAGTGAGGGGCTGTCTGTGTGAAGGGGAGCACGCGAGGGACAACCGGACCCCCCTCCTGATACTTCAGTCCACTTGAGGATGTCATGTGCCCAAGTGATAGAGACCCGGGGGTGGGGGTGGGGGGGGTCTCTATCAGATACGAGTCTTTAGGAAATGATTCATTGAATCTTAGAATTTCACCATGATTCCATTTGATGGATTTCATTCTTTTGCTACGAGACAGATTTTACAGACAGTCACAGTGAGGTATGGACTCCACAAGGCCTCTGAGGGTGTGCTGTGGTATCTGGCACCAAGACAGTCCTGTAGGTTGTGAGGTGGGACCTCCATGAACATCGGTGACCAGCGTCTGGAAGCTGGTTGTGACCGCTGGTGTTGCTCTTTAAGGACCTTCTGCACACTGGTCGTCTTTACTTACAACACTCAACATATGATTTACACCCTAACCTACAATCCAACTTGGGTCCAGCTGCGGTAACTGCTACTGGTCACTGTTCTCCAGTGCTATTTTCCAAATCTTACAGTCCTGTACTGTTAGTCCACTCCATCTGCGTCTTCTACAAATAGCAGCAGTAGGTGGAATAAATCCAATATTTGAACTGTTTGGAAACTCCACTGAGGGCAGGAGTGGGCGATACGGTAAATATATTGTATCAGGATATTTACAGTCATTTTCACAATAATATGCAACACTTTGACATGCAGAAGGAAAAGCAACACAGCGCAGAGATTTTACTCACAATGTACTGCAGCTTATGCAGGTCAACAGCGCTAATCACACTAAGGACACTCTCCGTAATCAAACCTGCAGCTGGAACATGCACATGCAGGATCTGACCCTTCACTCACTTCTAGACTGACCCTTCACTCACTGACCTCAAAACTCACTTCTACACTCACTTCTACCTTCCACACTAGCTGCTAAACCCACGTCTACCCTCCACACTAGCTGCTAAACCCACGTCTACCCTCCACACTAGCTTCTAAACCCACTTCTACCCTCCATACTAGCTTCTAAACCCACTTCTACCCTCCACACTAGCTGCTAAACCCACGTCTACCCTCCACACTAGCTTCTAAACCCACTTCTACCCTCCACACTAGCTTCTAAACCCACTTCTACCCTTCACACTAGCTTCTAAACCCACTTCTGCCCTCCATACTAGCTTCTAAACTCACTTCTGCCCTCCATACTAGCTTCTAAACCCACTTCTACCCTCCACACTCGCTTCTAAACCCACTTCTACACTCACTTCTACACTCCACTCTAGCTTCTAAACCCACTTCTACCCTCCACACTAGCTTCTAAACCCACTTCTACACTCCACACTAGCTTCTAAACCCACCTCTACCCTCCATACTAGCTTCTAAACCCACTTCTACCCTCTACACTAGCTTCTAAACCCACTTCTACCCTCCATACTAGGTTCTAAACCCATTTCTACCCTCCACACTAGCTTCTAAACCCACTTCTACACTCCATACTAGCTTCTAAACCCACTTCTACCCTCCACACTAGCTTCTAAACCCACTTCTACACTCCACACTAGCTTCTAAACCCACTTCTACCCTCCATACTAGGTTCTAAACCCATTTCTGCCCTCCATACTAGCTTCTAAACCCACTTCTACCCTCCATACTAGCTTCTATAATCACTTCTATACTGCTGACACTTATCTTCAAAAAGAGCTGCCTAAATATCGTCTGCTTTACCGAAAAAAGGCTGTGCAATACAAAAAAAAATCAACTGTACACAAAAAACAAATTTACCAACAATTCAAAATAATTCAAAACAGAATCAAATGAACCTGCAAACATGGTAGTTTAGGGTTTATTTAACCATTAGTGGCCTGCGGGGACAAGCGTTATGAGATTTATTGAGTGTCCTAAATCAGAAACACCCCCTTTATAATGCACTATAGTCGTCTCTTTCAGTCTGATAATCACAGTAGAAAAGGAATGGGATTAATCCAATATTTCAGCTGCTTGGAGACTACGTTGAGGGTTTTCTCTGACCATAAGCATGCTATGGTGACGGCCTTTAGGTGATTTATTGATTTATTGATTTATTGAGTGTCCCAATGTTCCACTAAACCTCAAAGACACTCCGTATGTGGCCTATTTCCTCTGCTACGACTGATAATAGCAGTAGAAACTAATGGAATTAGTCCAATATTTCAGCCGTTTGGAGACTCCATTCAGGCTTTTGGCTGATCATTAGCATGCCACAGTGACAGGCTTTGTGTGATTTCTAGCCCTGGCCCAGTGGGAAATGTGCAGCGCGGGAACACAACACAATCAATTCCGCAGTGTTTAGCCTATAGATTTTTCTATTTAAAAAATCTATACTGACGATAATCTTGTGTGTAAGCATGTGTGCACTAGTCGGTAAGCGCCCTCGCTGAGGCGATGTGTGTCTTTTTTTTTGAGCTAACCAGTTCGTTTGCGTCACAGATTGATTCCTCAGTGTTGAATAAGTATAAGAACTGACAGTCAGTGTCCTGCTTGACCCTTAAGAGCCCAGAGCTGCTTATGTTTTTTCTTAGTGTGATGAAGGTTGTGGGACTTTATCTTTGTCTTGATGTAGCATTTTGGTCACAACAAGAAGACTTCATACCTTAGAAATGGGGTCGGAACTGGTTAAAGATGACATATAAAGCATTCGAAGGGTTAAATGAGTGGAAACCTTTGGCTGGAACATCTTCTAAAATGAGCTGCGCGTAAATGAGGTTCACAAAAGCATTAGTGAGGTCAGGATGTTAGATGATCACCACCCCAGCTCATCCACTGGAGCACCATCATCCAGAGAACTACATCTTAAAGCCAATAGGTTTGTGTTTGTTTAACTTCTCCAGAGAGTCCTATTCTTTTGGCAGGACGTCTGTACAGGGACAAGGCAAGCTGCGTGTGCATTTGCACATCTGAGTAGTTGGATCGGCAGGAATGGGTGCAGCTTAATGTAGTTGAATGCTTTCAAGGATGGAAGAGGACGGAGGACACAGGTCACGTAGGGAAGAAATATGTTGAATTGAGACACAAGCGAAGTCTTCTGCTTAGTATTTTAATAAATTTAGAATTTAGTTGAGTTCTGTTTTTAAAAATTTGGCCCATATTCTCATCCCTCTCGAAAGGAATTCGAATGAATCCAAGTTTGGTGGAGATTGGTGGAGATCTTTGGGTGGCGCTACGTGATTGGTGGATTGTAATCTCAGCGATAGTGAGTGTTCAGACCAGACCAATCAAACTTCCCAAAATCCGACCAGTACGTTTCCATACACTTGGGTAATCGGATAATGGGAAGACTGGTTTTACATGAGTCGGGCAGTGATCAGATTTCTACTTTGAATCAGCCAATAATCGCTAAAAGTGTGTGGAAGCGGAAGGCGGAGGTCCTGCTGGTTCATGCTGGCTGTGTCTGAAACTGGAAACAGCAAGCTGACTTAATGTCTCGCTGCCCACGGTGACTTAATCACCAATCTCCGTAACCGAGTCATGAAGGCAACAACCAATTCAGACATTACCGTGGTATCGACAGCTCACAGTGTTCATCTGATAAAACACTGTGAAATGTGTGAAATGAGCTTTTTAACTGTTGATCAGGGAGGTTTATGAAACTCACATTATTACAATGTTTCATTTTAGGTTGGACTCGGTTCCAGATCAGCGTCAAAATACAAAGAAAAGCTGACATATGACAGTTATGTAGGTTCTACAGTCACATGCTGTTTTAGGTTCTACAGTCACATGCTGTTTTAGGTTCTACACTAACATGCTGTTTTAGGTTCTACACTAACATGCTGTTTTAGGTTCTACAATAACATGCTGTTTTAGGTTCTACAGTAACATGCTGTTTTAGGTTCTACACTAACATGCTGTTTTAAGTTGTACAGTAACACGCTGTTCATAGGTTCTATAGTTACACAACGTTTATAGGTTCTATAGAACATGCTGAATATAGGTTCCACACTAACATGCTGTTATATGGTCTACAGTAACATGCTGTTATATGTTCTACAGTACCATGCTGTTATATGTTCTAGAGTAACCTGCTGCTATATGTTCTACAGTCCCATGCTGTTATATGTTCTTCAGTACCATGCTGTTATATGTTCTAGAGTAACCTGCTGCTATATGTTCTACAGTACCATGCTGTTATATGTTCTAGAGTAACCTGCTGCTATATGTTCTACAGTAACATGCTGTATATAGGTTCTACAGTAACATGCTGTTATATGTTCTACAGTAACCTGCTGTTATATGTTCTAGAGTAACCTGCTGTTATATGTTCTACAGTAACATGCTGAATATGTGTTCAACAGTAACACGCTGTTATATGTCCTAGAGTAGCCTGTTGTTATAGGTTCTACAGTAAGAATTTGTTCATTATACAGTAATATTTCTATGAAAACTATATTTCTATGCCAATTTCACTCGTACGAATTCTGAGCGTGCTTTTTACGTTGCGACCTGTACTGTCGGATTGTCCGATAAGTGCATGAATCTGAATACGGCTGAAATATTAGATGTATGTAAAGGAGTCTATTAAACGTTAAGCCACCACAGCTGAACCACCTTCTTAAAGCATCATTCAGCTCCAATCAAAAGAAGGCGGGGTTACACTTTGATTGACAGCCTTGTCGAGCTGTCAGGCAGCTACAGAGTGAATTAATCCTACGTTTATTTATTGTGTGGTGTTGTGATGTTGTTCGTATTAACAGACAGATATTTTTTCTGGTCAGTCTCACGTTCTGGCCAGTGTGGCCTAGTTACGGTCAAATGTACTGGACTCTCGGCCGAGCTCTCACCAAATATATTTGCCTGGCCTGGACTTTTGGGGCTATAACCCCGAATATTGGACTTAAGTCCTGAACCTTAGAACATCAACCTTTCTCCACGATCCAGGGGAAAACCTGCTTTAGGCAGTGGTTGTAAATTCAGTCTGACATGCCTGGTCCGGGAAAGGGGGGGTGGATCTACCAAATGATTAGGTGAGCCTTGCTCTGCCTCTGGTCTTTACTGTGCAGACTGGTTGCACAATTTTGGCTTCATTTTTATCCAGAGGGAGTCACAACAATAGGAAGAAGAGCGTGTTTGTTTTGAAGCACAGCATTAAGAACACAATCGACTAAAGGATTAGAGTGTTTTGAAGCACCATAGCTAAGCTATGTCCGCTGCCTTCCAATGAAGAGGACCAGCATCTGTGTTTGAAGATGTAAGCTACATAGGAAACATCCACCCAAACGTCCGGACGTCCGTTCTAGCCATTTTGTGGAGGGGAATCCAGCACCAGAGAACATTTCGGGAGGCTGTCCGGTAACTTCATGGGAAGTTCGGAACCGAGTCGTTTCTCCAGGTGAAAATGTTCTGGTGTTGGTTTCATCTCCATTAAGGTGGAGATCCAGTAGAGGGACGTGTAAGGGATCGGGTGGATGTTTTAAATTTCACTCGCTCCTTCGTCCACACAGGCAGAAGAAGGCTGTGGATGTAAAGTGTGCGGTGCGGTCTCCAGTGGTCATTTTCTTTGATCAGCCCCAATCAGCAAGGAGAAATTAAAAAGTGACAAAAAAAATCCTTGAAGACCATTATTTTCAGAGAGAGAGAGAGAGAGAGAGAGAGAGAGAGGCAGGGGTGATGGAGGGAGGCAGGGAGGGAGGGAGGGGGTGATAGAGGGAGGGAGGGAGGGAGGGAGGAGGTGGTGATGTGATGTGTGAGTTGTAGCGGCTCTGCTGTGTGTTGCGGGCAGAGAGGAGGCAGAGAGGAGGCAGAGAGGAGGCAGGGAGCCGCTGAGGAGCAGCAGAGACACGCGGGCGGATGGACAGCAGGACAGGAGAGTGATTCTGACCCAAACACAGAGACAAACAAACAAACAAACAAACACAGCAGCGACGAATCGGAGCTCTGTCCTCGAGCTCGCGCGGTATTTATTTATTTATTTGTTTGTTTGTTTGTTTGTTTGTTTATCGATTGATTGCGTTTTAATTGCTGGCGCGTGACAGGGGCGCGTGGGAGGGGCGAGAGAGACAGAGAGAGAGAGAGAGAGAGAGAGAGAGAGAGAGAGAGAGAGAGAGCGTTATGTTGCCTTATATCTTTGCAGCGTTTGTAGGTGTTTATGTTTAATAATAATAGAAATATCTGTGTAAATCTGTACAGATCAGCCTGCTGAGGACGGCATGTAGCAGAACACACTATTAATACACCCCCACCACTACCACCACCACCCCCACCCTCATAATAATAATAATAATAATAATAATAATAATAATAATAACAATAATAAGTAGCATGTAACTGCTAGAATAAAGGAAAAACATTCAACAGCTAAAGACCAAATAAATAAATAAACCAAAAACTATTTAATAATAATAATAATAATAATAATAATAATAATAATAATAATAATATGTCCAGATAAGAACACAGAGAGCACTGTTTTATATGCACAGTCAGGGTCTGACCTCCTTTCTTTATTAGAAATCAAAACGACCAAAGAGAAGCAGCTTCTAAACCCCCTCCTTTACCTCAGCCGGGCCTTAGAACCCCGTTCCAGAGGGGGTTCCTGCTGCAGAACCCAGCAGAACAACTTACTGTAACAGTGCAAAGAACAGTCTTTGTGTCCGTCCGCCTGCGCGCGCGCGTGTGCGCAGCCCGGGCATCACATACGCCCGGACAGCGAGTGACCAGGCCGACAGCGATGCCCAGCAGACCCTCCAAGCGTACCGCGGAGCAGGAGCCACAGCCTCGGGCCCAGAGCCGCCGCCGCCGCCGCCGCTGCTGAGACGCGCGCGCAGAAGCGCACAGAGCGCCGCAAACCGCACGCGCCGGAGCCGGAGCGCCGGGCAGGAGGAGGAGGAGGAGGAGGAGGAGGAGACAGGAGGAGACAGGAGGACACGGCCAGCAGAGAGGAGACGCGGGGGATCATGTTCGTGCCGCTGCCGGTGCCTTTCGTGCTGCCCAGCTCGGACCCGCGCGCCTGGCGCCTGAAGTCGCCGCTGGCTCTGCGCACACACGCCGGTAAGGCTCCTCACACACTCGCCGTGGACACACACACACCCCTCACACACACACCCGACCGCCACACAGGGCTCAGGTCTCCTCCTTCCACTCCTCCGCTCTCTCTCCTCCTTTGTATCCAGTCGGAGGCGCAAAGCGGAGCCGCGTTTTGCGCACAAACGCCCGCTTCTGCGCCTTTCACCTCCCAGTTCACCTCCCATTTCACCTCCCGAAGCGGACGTTTGGAGCTTTTCTTGCTTTTATTCAGTCACGTAGAAGAAAATCCACATGCATTTCTCATTCAGACCTCTTTCATCCTTTAAAAAATGAAAAGAAAAGGAAAAAAGGAATCCATGGTGCGAATTTTTCAACCCCAGAAAGTGTGGAAGTAAAACGTCCCTTATTTTCCTCTCCTCCATCTCTCTCTCTCTCTCTCTCTCTTTCCCTCCTCTCCCTCCGTGTGGCTCCGGCTCCGTCTGCCTCTTCCCCGCACTGAAAAGCCTCCTAGCCGGCCAGACTGGGAATATTCATGCCAGCTTATCGATCCCAGGCCCGGAGATCGATTCCGGGGGGCCGGCGGAGAGGAGAGAGAGAGAGAGAGAGAGAGAGAGAGAACGAAAGAAAGAAGGAGAAAGAGAGAGAGAGAGCCAGAGAGGAACCAGGAGAACACAGATTGAACTTCAGCAAAGCGTTGGAGATGTGTGGTGGTGTGTGTTGGTGTAGGATTGTGGTGGATAGTGTGGAGAATTAGGGTGATGTGATGTAGGGAAGTGGTTGGTACTGTCACTCCTGGAGGAACTGGGTCTTGGGGACTGAAAGGGTGGAGTGAAGATGGAGCAGAAGGTGTCAGATCTCAGAGCTTCCTTCTACGGGGTTGGAAGGGACAGGTACATTCTGGAAGGCGGTTGGGAAGAGGCTGATCCATATGGTGATTAGAAGGAGTGCACTGGGAATGGGGGGATTATGGGCCAATGCTGATGTCCTGGGGGCTATCGCTCTTCCAGTGAAGAAAGATGACAATGACTCGTTTGAAGACATCAAAGTCTAATATCTGCAGCGTTGGAAAGAGCTGGTACTTCTGTACATATAAATGACCACAATATATACCGATCAACCGTAACATTATGACCACTTGTTCCTACACTCACTGTCCACTCTACGAGACACTCCCACCGAGTGTCTCCACCTTGTAGATGTAAAGTCAGAGACAGAAGCTCATCTGTTTCTGCACAGTTTGTGTTGGTCATCCTCTAGTGGATATTTCTGGTTGGTGGACTTTGAGAGGTTTAAACACCCAAACACTGCTGTGTCTGATCCATTTGTCCAGCACAACACACACCGACACACCACTGAGCATTGAAGATCAGGGTGAAAGGAGGAGAGTAAAGTATGCAGAGCAGCAGAGGGACAGTCTGTAGTTATGGAATCACAAAGTGCTGCTGTGTGGCCAGAGGAGCTGATGGGATGGACAGTGAATTTCCAAACAAGGTGGTCATAATGTTGTGGCTTGTCAGTGTAAAAATATTGTTCAAAGTCAACTTTGGGATCGATTCTGATCGTCTTCCCAATATCGATATGATATCCGTGCCACTGTGCATCCGTAATGAGTAACGTGGTACGGTTGATTGGACACTGCTGGTACAGGAGATTGGGGACAAAGGCTACGTTCACATCATCTGCCCGGTGTGGCACAAATCTGATTTTTGAAGCAGATCTGATGTTATCAGAGCTGTGTGGACACACAAATCAGATCTCAACCACTTTCCTGTGTGGCTCCAGATCAGATACAGCACATATCTCATTCCTGCCAGTGTGATTTTAATGAGAACAGTCAGACCGGAATTCATGTGATTTTTTCCCCACTGTGCTGCACCACACTTATAATGAGCAACTGGGCCCTGTTTGGATCAGATCATCTCCTCAGCAGCTTCTGCTGCTGCTCAGATGGGCTGAATCTCAAATGGCTCCCTGATCCCTACATAGGGCATTGCATTCAGTCCTGAAATAACGGGCTTCCTCACCAAAGCAGTGCATTATGTGTCTGAGAAAGAGGAGTTTGTGAAGAAACCCATGTGCGCAGATGTCTCCTGGTCACATGTTGCCCTATTTGGTTGTCATTCGAACCAAAGCTTGACTTCTGGTCATTGCTGTCGTGTGTCCCAGTCATTTTACAGCGATATCGTTCCCAGTAGAGAGAGTACAGATCGCTGATCCACATGAACGTCAAGCTCCGAGGCAGGAAGATCGGTCTGAGCACAGAATCGGCGTGTGGTGTGAATGGAAGCCCAGTGTGTACAACTATATAAGTGGATTCATTTCACAATGGCCTCCAGATGCTGGTGGTCAGTGGTAACGAATGCTTGACCAATTGATTTTATTTAGATTTGCCAGAAATGAGACGTACTAAAAACATGGTGGTGGTAGCTTCACTAGCCATGCTGGATTCTGGATTCTGGTTTGGTTTGGCCGATATATCTTATATAATGATATATATTGAGATATATTTTGTACACGTATTTACGCAGGTTACCATATGTGTACGATTTAATTCCAAAAAAGAATGTGAGTGGGTCCTGGAATTGCTTTGGTCTCTGGAAAGACGACACTCTACAGAGTCTTGAAATATTGTAATTAAAAGATACTATTTAAATACACATATTGCGATATTAATTATTTCGTCATATTGCCCAGCCCTCGTCCCAGCAAATTCTGTTCGATTAGTAAGAGGTTATGCGAACATTCCGAGCATTGCTGTTCTGGTTTGTGGTTGAGCTCAAGCTGTCCAGTTTTCTGGAAGCTCCTAGAAGGTTTTAATTTCATTTGAGACTCATTTTAAAACTTCTCACAACCGAAAGATGGGCTTTGCAGCTTTGTTTGGCATATTTTAAAAAGTATTGTGTTTGTCGTAGTGGGAAAGTTACTTCAGGTGTTTCCATGGTGATAGTTTGTGTAACTGGGAATTCTGTGTGTGTTGCAAATTATATCACATTTTTAGAACATTCCATTATTTCTGTAATGCAGAACCCAGACGTCATGGAACCTTGTAAAAACACCGCTGTAACGTTCTCTGCAAACTGGGTTTGTAAAATGACTGTATCTGTCAGCAGGAACTCTGTTTGTAGGTTCAGTATGATTGTAGTGTCACAACAAGCCCACTCTGAACGACTTTTTGTGCCCATCAGTGATTTTTAATGTATGGGTTTTAATTTTAATTGGTGCCGAACTGTAGGCTGAAGGTGAATTCTGGTGTTCATAGAAATTCGGGGGCCTCTTCACGAAGGTCTGGTTTGCTGTATCTGATGGCCTTAGCATCCCAGTGCAGCAGAGAGCTGAGACTCTACAGCACATCCCTCTTTAATCAGATTCCAGACTGCTCGGAGAACTTCACATCACCTTTTCACAAGGACGTCTCGACTTTTGTAAACGTTTCTCTCTCAAACATGACTCTTCCCATCCATGACTTATTCAGTACAGTCTCAAAGCCTGCCTCTCTCTGTGTCTGTCTGTCTCTCTCTCTCTCTCTCTCTCTCTCTCTCTCTCTCTGGAGATTAGCACAGCAGAGAGCGAGGGAAGGAGGAGTTTTGCACCGGCCTTTGCTGAAAAATGGCGAATGTCAAAAGCAGATAAAAAAGGAGGGCAGAAAAAAAAAGGATCGTGGAACAGTGAGGGGGAAGTAGGGGAGGATGACAGGGTGAAAAATGAGCGCACGTGAGGAAAACCGAGTTTGAGCTTCAGAGCCGGAAGTGGGAAGCTTGAACCGCTGGAGTGCGTGAGCCTCGCTCGTTACTGATGCGCGTGTGTCAAGCGGTCCTACGACTAAACAAGGACGCGCAGTGTCACTGATGCAAAGCACCACTCGTGCATCCCTTCACCGCCGCCTGTCGCCTGAACATGCACATCATTTCCATATGAAAACGTTCCACAATCCGGTTTAAAGCTGTGGGAAAATGCTCGGGTTTAGATCCCACAGTTCTGTGCGAGTTTGGTGCGACGGTAATAAAAAAAAACAAGGCTAGAACCGGGTACAGTTGGGTCCAACATCCTCATCCAGTCCTTTGAAATCCAGTGGTGAGGACAGTGAGAGATAAAGAATAAAGAGAGATTAAAACCAGTGTCTGAGTCTGTCTCTCCACACACAAGAGCAAGAGGGAGAGAGACCAGAGAAAGGAGGAGACGGTGTGCGGGGGGGGGGGGGGGACACAAACAAGACTACAGTTACCACAGCAATACTCCTAAACCAGTTTACACCTGTGAAATTACCATGTTAACCCTTATTGTGCACTGCATGCATCGAACCATGAGCCCAGTATGATGATTTGGTACAAATGCATACACCGTTACACTCCTCACACGTACCCACACCTTTCCATTTCGCAAACAGTCTTAATTTTGAGTGTTTTTTGTTACTGTAGTTCAAAAATGTCCAATAGGACATTTGGAAGCGATGTACTAAAGCAGCATCATACGTTTAGCCGCGGGACAACGTTGATGTTCCGCCGAGTGTAACGAGGAGATGGACGTCTCTGTGTATCTCAGATTGTCAACAAATGTATGTGTACATGAGCTGTATTTAAAACTCACCCAGCATTGCGCTGTTTAGCAGTGGAACTGTGCTTTCTGGAATTCTGGTCCTTCATCCGGTACGTCTGGGATGAGTTGGGGATGAGATGGGGTGGTGGTCATCCAACATCCTGACCTCATTAAAACTCGTCTCTGAATGCAGTCAGATCCTCACAGCAATGCTGCCGAACGTCCTTTATAATCTTCCATGGACAGTAGAAGCTTTTTTTTTTAATTTCCCTTGATTTCAGAAGCAACAACGAATGGACAGGTGTCCCCACACTTTTGTCCATGTGGGACGCACGGCTACAAACCCGACTGAATATTACAGGTTTGTGTGGATTATTGCATCTGAAAACCTGAAAACTTTGGCACACAAACACACAGGAGGTCGTTTGCCATGTAATGTGCATGTGTGTGTGTGTGTGTGGGTGTGTGTGTGCGTGGGTGGGTGTGTGTGTGCGCGCATCGGGGGAGTTCCAGGGTTAAGATGATTGTCAATGACAAAATATCAGCTTGAGTTTGTTAGCAGCATAATGGGAAATCAATGACCACAAGAAAGATGTCAATACAGCATGCTTTACCGCTTTAAGCTACCCCATCTCTCTCTCTCCCTCCCTCTCTCTCATTCTCTCTCTCTCTCTCTCTCTCTCTCTCTCTCCCTCTCTCCCTCT
Source organism: Acestrorhynchus altus (assembly GCA_034509495.1). Taxonomy (NCBI): domain Eukaryota; kingdom Metazoa; phylum Chordata; class Actinopteri; order Characiformes; family Acestrorhynchidae; genus Acestrorhynchus; species Acestrorhynchus altus. The sequence continues at coordinate 2,424,354 of CM067507.1, read as the reverse complement.
CCTTCCACACATGCATTATAAATTAGATGACAAACAGCATTTTTCCATTCACTTGCTTTCTCCTCGTATAGATTGAGAACGGAAACGCCGGTGAGGGTCGGTGCAGTGGGCCGCATGTGTTATACATCCATGATTAAAAGGAAGAGTGCAACAGTGCGCAGTGTCTGATGCCTCGGCGGCTATTATTAACTGGGACACCATTCCCGTTGAGTTCCCCTGCTGGGAAATGCTCTGTTTCATAGCCCTTCTTTAGGGACAGGCTCCACAAAATGATTATTGTTTAGGATGATTGAGTTTTCAGCTTCAGACGCCTTATTATGTCTGGAGAAAAGTCAGTCAGTCAGTAATGATCGTAGCCGCTTCTTCCCGAATAGGGTCGCGGTTCCTCCAGAGCCCACCTGGAGTAATCGGACGCGAGGCAGGAATACCCCCTGGACAGACAGGGCGCCACAGACACACTCACACCTGTGCATGGTCGAGTCACCGACCACGCGCATGGCAACGCACCGAACTCGTCACAGACAGCGACCTGAGCGGGGATCGGACCCACAACCCCAGACCCCTGGAGCTGCATGACACGCGTACTACCTGCGGTGCCTCCGTGTCGCTGTCTGGAGAAAAGTAATTCAAGTAATTTACAGTACAGTACTATAAAGTAATGTGCAGCCCTGTCTGCGCTCGTCTGCACTGTCCTGGACCAACTTGTCCACAAATGCACGTGTACACCTGTCCATGAGTTGTATTTATAGCAGTGGAGTAAAAGCCAAAATCCTAATGTTTTAACTGATGCATTTGACTACGTGGTTGCACCCATTGCTGACACAGGTGTGCAAATGCACACACCGTCTAGTGCCTATAGAGAAGTACCGAGAATAGAAAAGGACTCCCTGGAGCAGATCATCAAACATGAACCTGCTGGCACCGTGTCTAATTCCAGGTGTGGTGCAGCGGGGTATTTAATCCCCCCCCCCAGCACTGAGCTGTGGATCGGTGCAACTGTGTTCTGTGGAATGATCCAGTAGTTTTGGGATGAGTTGGGGAGTTGGCGATGAGGTGGGGGTGGGGACTATCTGACATCCTGACCTCACTAACACTGCTTTTGCTGAGTGCAGTCAAATCAGCCATGTTCCAGAATGTAGGAGAAAGTCTTTCCTGGACAGTAGAGACAGTTCTTATACAGTCGCCCCTGTTTTTTGGCCGCTATAGTTTATACAGATCAGAGGTGTGAGATACTGGAGAACTGATGCGACAGTATTTTATTTTATTATATATATATTTTTTTGTAATATACAGTAAATTACATTTTCTATAAATAAAGGAATTGTCATAAGCACTGACCAGAAGTCAGAATTGGGACATGTCCCGGTATTACGAATTCATTGGTACATCCAGTATTGGAGTAAGATACACGGATATGCTGTTATAAATATAAAACTGCATTAAAGACGGGAAGGACAGCCTTTAATATCCCAAGGGCATCGTATCCTGCGATGCTCACGGCTGGGTTGGACCCTCGCGGCTGGACTTTGTGGAGTTTAAAGGTTGTCGGAATGTTTGTACGTTAACTTAGCGTAAGCTGCGTGACTTTTTCCGGTGATTTAGCGAATGGTAGCTAAACATGTAACATAACATTTGCATATTAATTTACAATGCAAATGAAATACAAACTGATCCAACTCTGAGACCTGCAGAGAGTGCACGAATTGACGGTGTGAAATCTCTTATTGGCGGCAAATTGGTGACAGCTTATGTAACCAGCGCCCCCTGGTGAATACTACAGCATACACAACAACCTATTCAAGTTAAACCCTTCTCATTGGCTCCTCGGGCACCATTCGTTTACATATTAGGTGTGCCCCTCCCCAATCACCGTCTCTGTGTAGTTGTTCCCCACGGGTTACCTTCTCTTCGATACTGTGGAGTTTGTGAGTCTGGATCATGAGGTCTTCTCAGTGTCTACCCCATATGTTGGAGACGGTCGAGAGGAGTGTCTTTTTAATCGTTATATAGACTGGCCACCCTCTCCACTCTGGGGAGCCCAAATTGAAAGCTCAAATCAAGTAAAACAGCTCTGACCGTGATGTTTTTGTCCATACTACTTCCAGCCGGTCATCAATCGTTAAAAAAAGGACGCAGTTCTAGCTAGATGGCCTTTTCTAAGAGCAGGTGGGAAATGGGTAATAAGTTTGTCTTCTGACAGCTAATTTTATATTTGGTTGAAAACAATTCCCTTCTTCAGCGTGATAAATACCACTAACATCCTGATAGCTCTGCTGTCGAGAGCTGTGAGAGGGGCCTCGTCGCGCTGAAGGAAAAGTTTTCATTTTGGACTTTTTCCCAAATCTGCGGAAAATATAATTTGTCAAACACAGATTAAAAGTGTGGCACATACAGTAGATGATGAGAGAGCTGCCTGCAGTTTTCATTCTACTTACACCGCAAGATTTACTCTGCTGTCCAAAGAATGAGCGGAAGAAAAGTTTCAGTTGCTGAACTGCGACTAGAGCCGTGTTCAAACAGTCTGCCTGTTAACTCTTTCACGGCCCACACGTTATTATATGAGTTATTATTTTCTCATTCTGAGGGAAGAAATCGAGATCTTCTCAGCTAGTTTGAAGAATTTGATGACCAGCGAGTGACCACACCTTGGGTCAGACTCTTATCCCTACTCTGGTCCACCTCTGTAACGACTCTCTGGATAAGAGAGTCAGCTAAAGGCCATTATGTAAATGAATAACGCTTGGTTTCCAGATTTCTGTGTTCAATTCCATCAGCAGCACACCTGATTTAACATTACTGCCCAGGTCAGAAGCTTGTCATTCTAAACGTGGTCATTCACATCATGTCATTTGCTCATCACGAAAGGCTTAAGAAGCCTCCAGGCCTCTCATATAATGACATCATCTTTTTTTACATGATCAAAAAGATTTACATGATTTTTTTGCCTGATTTTATTTTTATTTCTTTCATTTATTTTTGATATTTTAGGAACATTTTATATTTAAAATCAAATGTTCGAGTATTTTTAATGACTAAAAGTTTACGGGTTGAATTGCATTATTTTACACTTATATTATCATTATTATTTCAGTCTTCATGTGGAAGATCTAGGTCCCACGTCGCGTGTATAGTTATAGTTTCCTGGACAGGGACGTGTCCTGGGCTGTTTCTCAATACGGTCATGTGTCCTCGTGTTCTTCCACTGCCCGAGTTGCATTCCAGTACTCAAGAACACGTTTACCAAGAACGGTTCCCGAATGTATATCTTGGAAAAATCAAGGATGCACCGGGTGGTGACTTGCTGGTGAGAATAAATGGAAATTCCCAGCATTCATAGTGAAATTCAGCACCGGTACGATGGCAGAGGATGTTGCTCAGACCCACAGTTTATAGGTTCTCGTATTTTAAATCCACATCTACATCTGGTTCTGCTATAAAATGAGGAATTGAGGTGAGGAATGGGGAGTAAAACTCTAAAGTGACTGGTGACCTCAATATTGATTGCACTGTTATTATATTGTCATTAAATATTAATAATAATTTCAGGGACAATTGTCCAAACAATCGTTGTGACAGGCTGAGCTGGAACACAGCGTATCTCAATAGGTGCACATGCGGTGGGTGTCTCTGTCTCTGTCTTCCATTCAAATCCACTCTTGTTAGGTGACTTGTCAAGAAGGTTCTTCCCGAGAACCCAATTCAATTTTCAAATTCTTGGTATTGGGGTCTACAGTTTAGTGCTGAGGTGGGCAGTTCTGGTCCTGGAGTGACAGATTCCTGCACAGTTTTGTGCTTTTCCTGCTTAAGAACGCCTGAATAAACTCATCTACTAAGTGCTGGGTTTTGTAGGTCTGTTAGAGCAGGGGAATCCACTGCGTCTGGTCCCCCGTTCTAATCTCCCTGTAGAATTCAGTGTATTTCAGAGCTAGGAAACGGTAAAATACTGACCGTGGTTTAAGACCTCTAATATACAGTCTTTGATTTAATTTCCTCCTGCAGACTTTTCCTGGGTGTAGATAGGAATACCGTATGGGTCGAGGATGATGGGTAATGAAGTGTCCAGCCGGCCTTTAATCAACATGGGTCAGTTTCCCCAAAGAGCGGTATAAAGGAAATATGTGAGAAGAAGTCAGAGTAGCAGCTAATTTAAACTCTTCACAGATATAAAGATGATTTCTACAGTGCTTCGGAGAGGAACTGGGTCCGGATTTGCAGGAGCAAAACCAAGATCAATACTTGATCCCTGGTTTCATAGGAGCGTTTTCCCCCCAGTGCTCTTTTAAATTCAGCCATTTTCAGTTTCACACACTAACTACGACTCAACATCACATAGGGCTGAGGCGATATATCGATACTTAAATCTATATCAGGATATAAACAGAGGAGGATAAGGGCTGAGGCGATATATCGATACTTATATCTATATCAGGATATAAACAGAGGAGGATACGGGCTTAGGCGATATATCGATATTTATATCTATATCGGGATATAAACAGAGGAGGATACGGGCTGAGGCGATATATCGATATTTATATCTATATCGGGATATAAACAGAGCGGGATACGGGCTGAGCTATATATCGATATTTATATCTATATCGGGATATAAACAGAGCAAGATACTGGCTGAGCGATATATCGATATTTATATCTATATCGGGATATAACAGAGCGGGATACGGGCTGAGCGATATATATCGATATTTATATCTATATCGGGGATATAAACAGAGCGGGATACGGGCTGAGCGATATATCGATATTTATATCTATATCGGGATATAAACAGAGCGGGATACAGGCTGATCGATATATCGATATTTATATTTATATCGGGATATAAACAGAGCGGGATGCAGGCTGATCGATATATCGATATTTATATCTATATCGGGATATAAACAGAGCGAGATATGGGCTGAGCGATATATCGATATTTCTATCTATATCGGGATATAAACAGAGCGAGATACAGGCTGAGCGATATATCAATATTAATATCTATATCGTGAAATAAACAGGAAATATACTCTGATCCTGATTTAAAAGCCTAAAAACAGGCATAGAACCATGACATTTGAATGCAAAAAAAGTTGTCTTTATGTAAATGGTTCTTCATATGACTTGAGAACCGTTCAGCTTGACTCTCAGATCATAACACTCAGCAGAACAATAGGAAGAACGTACAAGTAGACGAGGGTTGAATTAGTTAGGGTTAAACGATCTTGTCCCAGCACTGTGTGGAACCCTCCGTGTGATTCTGGTGTCCTCCATCTGCAGGACAGGTGGATGAATGGAAGGATAGACAGACGGATGTGAGGACAGATGGCTGATGAAATGATTGCTTGCTGTGATACGGCTGGTCTGATGGATAGGTGACGGGATGCTGGATAAACAGATTGGTGAACTGATTGCTTTTTTTAAAATGACAGAAATATGTCACCGTCTGAGCGATACGGAAACGATGAAGTGACGTTTTGACATTCAGATGTTTGTCCTGCACCTGCAAGACCGATATAGGAGCGAAAGGATGGAATGACGTTCGGAAGATGGAGAGATGCTGGAGCCTAACACTGTTAACTCCTTTTCGAGTGAAATTAACGGAACGGTTTGGTGAAAAACCGAATGGTTGGATGCAGTCGATCAACCAAGACGTGGTATCTGAGGTTTGCTTCAGTAGATCAGAAGATGCTGGGCTAACAAACGCTGGACGTGAGGCTGTCTGACCGCTCTTTTTGTACATTTACTCCATCAAACAGCTCAGATGGCAGCAGATCTTTGTTGCGGAACAGAAAAATCAGCGTGTTTTCTTCTGCAGTGCTATTATTTCTGTCTTTCTGTTCATTTTTATATGATATTTATCGTTTGAACACAACTGATCTCTTGATTTTACTCATTTTTTATGGACTTTTGTAGGATTTAATGAGCCATTACTGACCCACGATAGATTACAGTCTAAGGATGGGTCTGTGGACCATCACAGGGTGCTTCACGGCCCACTGGCGGTACCCATTCCACACGTCCAGAAACCCTGTGATTTACTTTCATCCTTTCTTTTGGCAGTTTCCCGAGGAAACGAAATGCCTCAGTACTGAGAAATCTGGTTTTCCAGAAGCTACGAGGGAATACCTCGGATTTCTTATGGCTCCTTTACAGGAGGTAAAAGAGTCCGGAATTTTGCAGACACAGGAACAGTCTGGAAAAATGACACGTCACAATCACTGAGCTCTGGTTAAAATGACTGAAACCCGCCTCCCCATGTTAAACTAATCCCGTCCCAATAGGGTTTAAGGGCGTTTTCACATCAGCACCTAAATTAAAATAAAAAAAAATATGTGAAATAAAAATATGTAAATAAAAAAAATATGTGAAACTACCTGCACCATGTTTGGAGGCTGTACTTTAGCCTGGCTGGCCCTCAGTGTGAGTTGTTCCGCTTCGAAACAGTGCTCCCTTACAACCACCAAGAGTGACTCCGTAAATGTAGGGGTGAAAGATCTCGTTTTACAGTTGAACCTGTGTTAGATTGTGGCCCAGATTCTAGTTCACGTGAAACTGCTGTAATTGTTCAGGACGCTCTCTTGTAGCGGTAGATACATCACCTATACCCGTTCCTTTGAGTGTGTGTGTGTGTGTGTGTGTGTGTGTGTGTGTGTGTGTGTGTGTGTGTGTGTGTGTATTAAGATAATGGATTGTACGTAATAAATATGGCACTTTGATTGGGTTCCTCATCTCTCAGCAGCTGAGTGGACCCCTAAATCAGGAGTGTCCCCTTCCATCTCATTTAAACTAATTTATGATTTATGATTATTGGAGCTGCCCGGTCACCTCTCAGGCCCAGCGACTGTCCTTCTGTTTCTGAGTGTGTGAGCGCACTCCTTTGTTCCTGTTCACTCTTTCTAGCTGGTGTCCACCGGTCTGCACAGTGTAAAAACAGATCTATGCACACCGATCACCAATAACCTTACAACCACCTCCATGTTTCTACTCCAACTGTCCACTCTATCGGCTCCTCTGACCACACAGCAGCTCTTTGTGGTTCTATAATTCCAGACTGTAGTTCATCTGTTTCTCTGCAGACTTCATTCTCCTCCTTTCACCCTGATCTTCAATGACCAGGACCCCACAGGACCACCACAGAGCAGATATTATGTGGGTGGTGGGTCGTTCTCAGCACTGCAGTCACACTGACATGGTGGTGGTGTGTTAGTGTGTGTTGCGCTGGTACGAGTGGATCAGACGCAGCAGTGCTGCTGGAGTGTTTAAACACTGTGTCCACTCACTGTCCACTCTATTAGACACTCCTACCAAGTGTCTCCAGCTTGTAGATGTAAAGTCAGAGACAGAAGCTCATCTGTTTCTGCACAGTTTGTGTTGGTCGTCCTCTAGTCCTTCATCAGTGCTCACAGGACGCTGCCCACAGGACGCTGTCGGCTGGACGTTTCTGATTGGTGGACTGTTCTCGGTCCAGCAGTGACACTGAGGGGTTTAAACACTCCAGCAGCACTGCTGTGCCTGATCCACTCGTACCAGCTCAACACACACTAACACACCACCACCACGTCAGTGTGACTGCAGTGCTGAGAACGACCCACCGCCCACATAATGTCTGCTCTGTGGTGGTCCTGTGGGGTCCTGATCATTGAAGATCAGGGTGAAAGGAGGAGAATGAAGTCTGCAGAGAAACAGATGAACTACAGTCTGGAGTTATAGAACCACAAAGAGCTCCTGTGTGCAGCCTGTTATGGTTGATCTGCATTTGTAAACCGCTGGTCAGAGTCCATCCGGAGAACCTGGAGGAAACTCCAGCAGACACCGAGGGTTTCCTCCTGCGCTGCACACACACTACCTGCTGTGTCGCTGAGCCTCCTCAGGTGAACATAAGCTCTACCCTCCTGCACACTCCTGCACATTCTAACGCATCATTACTGTTTATTTACTTCATTCAACAAAATATGAAATGTGCCCTGTGCAAAAGTAATGGCACCCCAAAATCACCTATGAACCCCTGAGTTGGACACGTAATCAGTGTCTCCTGTGAACAGGGGTGCGCATATTTTTGCTCACAGGTATACATAATACATACGGCATGTGTGGATGTGTGATGGCTTCAGATCCTGGAAAGGTATAAAATCGTGTGTGTGTGTGTGTGTGTGTGTGTGTGTGTGTGTGTGTGTGTGCGTAGGGGGAGGGGAAAGCAGGGGGGGACTGTATGACTAGTTGACCTCTCCCCTATTTCAAACTGTCTTGTCCTGTCCTTCTGCTCTCCTCCTCCCTCCTCTTTCATGTCCCTTTGTTCCTGTCTTTTTGTGTGCACACGCTCTGATAGACGCTCCTCCCTCCTAATTCATATCCTTTTGAAAGCCATGTACTGAACTTTTACCCTATAAACCTTGGCGAAGTGTGTGTGTGTGCGTGTGCGTGTGTGTGTGCGTGTGTGTGTGCGCGTGCTTACGTAGTTTCTAATGTGAAGTTGAGGCAAGTAGGAATATTTACACTCAAGAAAGATTAGAAATGTTGTATCATAAAAAAAAAAGCTTATTAGCTTTAATAGAAAATGCCTCCCATCCCTTCGCTTCGGTTATTTGGCCACATGCTGCCTTGAGTGACAGAAATAATCATCAGTCAGATTAAGAAGAGAGGGTGTGTGTGTGTGTGTGTGTGTGTGTGTGTGTGTGTGTGTGTGTGGTGGGGGTGGTGGTGGAGGACAGGTGGGGATAAAAAGCTGGAAAACAGAAAGAACATAAACAGCAGTATCTGCTACCGAGAGCTAATGGTTCTAGAGTGTTTCTTTTTTTGAAGTCTACGATACGATGTTTTCTTGATTTTTATACATAATATTTCAGACGGAAGGCAGTTTGCCTGCAACCAGCCCCAGGCTCTACTGGTTCTAATCCGTCCCCTTCTCCAGGAACCCTCGTTTATTAAACATAAAAGTGATATGTTTAATGAAACTGGTCGTTGAACCCTGTAGAGAGACTAACGTAGAGGATTTAGTTTGAGGTGGGTATATACTGTAGACGAGGCAGCAAGTAAACAGCAAACAGAAGGACTTAGTGCTTAGGGTCGTTGTCTTGTTGCATGACCCACGTCCTCTTAAGATTCGGCTCCCAGTCAGATCCTTATGTTCGCTTTTAGAACATGCTGGTATATATTAGGATTTATTGTTCTGTCTTTGATGGAACGTCGTCCTGCCCCAAGGCTCATGGATGAGGTACAAGTCCTCCTTATACCCTAAAACAGCTTTGATCATCTAATGTGCTCCACAAGACCCGTACGTTGCAAGGAGGGACCTCCATGAACATCTTTGAGTGGGCAACCATGATCCTGTCGCTGGTTCACTGGTTGTCCTTCCTTGGAGCACTTTTGGTAGGTACTGACCACTGCATACTGGGAACACCCCACAAGATCTGTCTGATCCCAATTATCTAGAACATCGCATCAAAGTGTCTCAGGTTCTTACACTCGTCCATTTTTCCTGCTTCAAAACACCAGCTGACTGTTCACTTGCTGAACCATTAGGTTGACTGGGTTGGAGTCGGGCCCCAGACTCCTGTCTGCGCTTGTCTAAGTTCTAAGAAGATAAAACGACCGCACACCTCACTTTCACTGTGTTACAGTGGCTTTTGGTGAAGGTCGTGTTACTCATTGAAGGGGCGCCTGGGATCGAGTGTGGGATGGAGACGTGGGTGGTCAGTATCATCTCCATTTAGAGACCGGCCCTCGGCCGTTTGGGCCATCTCTGCAGTAAATCGGGCTGCAGCGAGGCATTGCAGATTGCAAAGGCAGTAACAGGAGGCTTCAGATCGCAGTATTACGACACGAGGGTCAGAGACTGTGCAACCTTTTTGGAGAACAAGATGATGGTGCTTCTCACTCAGTGTCTAGTTCCAGTGTTTTCTCCAGGCAGCGCATGTTCCCGTGCTGATGAAGCTGGTCTTTCAGATGTTGGATGACCACACAGAGGGGTCAGGAGGATGCTGGGGGTCATATAAATATAACCGCATGAACTACTTGACATATTTTCACCCAGAACCTTTGTCTTTTCCACAGAAGAGGCGGTGTTCTGGCCTTTGGTGGGCTGATATTGTGCAACACCACAATACACGAATAAGCCTCAAACCCTCAAACCAGGCATGGTGTTTTTGTCTGTTTGCTGTGACCAATCACAGTTCCGCACAGCGAGAGCGATAGCCGGAGAGGGGGTAATTTCTGACGGAATAAACCCCCCTCTCCCTCTTCCGCCTCCTTCAGAGTGGTGGACTGATGGAGGGAATTTAAAGAGGTTTTTGTGTATGTGTGTGTGTGTGGGGGTGTGTGTGCGCGTGTGTGTGTGTGTGTTCATTGGCCGTTAATGAGCTGAGCTTGTGTTCGTCTCCGCTGGCCTGTCATAGCCCTGACACTGCTTATAGCAAAATCAATACAGAGGGAAACAGAGAGAGAGAGAAGGGAGAATGATGGAGGGAAGGAGGGCGGGAGGAAAGAGGGAGGATGCTGGAGCTGGAAGGCTCTGTGGTCCGAGACAGGGCTGGACGATATGGACAGATTACTAGTGTTGCTGCTTGTTATGACTGCGAGTTACTGGATTCGCGCCTCGTTCGTGTGATAATAAATGACGTCCCTGTCCAGTTCATTTACCCCCCAGTTTGAGGACCTTAATGGTGAATATCTGGATTCCGATCCAGTCCAATCTGTGTCCATTCAGACTAGATCGGATACGGTATACATTTAGACAAATGAGGAGAACCACTATGAGCTCCTGCACGATATTCTGTTGGTTCCCTATGAACCACCCTAACAACTCGGTCTTCCAGGTGGTATCTATGGTATTTTGCGTCATGATGACATAGTTCGATAAGTGGTGAGATCAGGATCAGGCTTCCACATGTAAACCACAAGTAAATGGCAGGTCACATGTTCCAGCCACATAGCCAATGGGAGCGCTGCACTGTGGTGTGACACATTCTACCCATCGATTACACTCATCGTCAACAAAAATAGTTGCACACAGAAGGAATCAACTGATTGTAGATGTGCTCTTAACATTGGTGGGGATGCAATTTGGTGGGGACAATTTGTTGGGTATCGGTGGGGACGCAACGGTCCGTACATTCGAATTCTACGACCAGAGATCAAATTATTGTGGGGGACACTTCAGTTGTCACTGGATATTGGTGGGGATGTGTCACATCTGTCCATGCTGAAACTACACCCTTGATTGCAATGCACCACAACAGTGGTGTTGGGTCAGACTGTCAACAACGAATATACGATCAGGGTGCAAAGGCACCACAATCAAGAGCAAAGGAAGGTCTGGTGTCACGGTGGTGGTGCAATATGGTCTTCATTACAGGAACGTTGAAAGCCCAATGAGGTCCTGCAATCAATGGTCCTTCCTCTTCTGAACACACACCCCGGTGCTCTGTTCCAACAGGACGATGCTTGTCCACATACTGCTGCCGTCTCAAGATCTTGTCTTGAAGACACAGGTACTACGCCGTGGTCTGTCTCATCTCCAGATCTGTCCCTGATTGAAAATGTGTGGGATGCTATTGGACGCTGTATCTGTGAGACACTACTTCTGTATGTCTAGATCAATCAATATTGATCAGATCAGTCTAGACTTTTAATCATACATTGTTCCTGGTGACCTTTATCTCTCTTCCCAACAGAACCATGGTCCCACACTTCCTTCTGGGTGCAACTATTTGCGTAACTCCTTTTTTTTTTACATTAATAAACGTAACCATGGCTGGATACGAGGACGAGCCCTTCTGTCAGTTCAGTCCACGTTCGGTAGCTTCCGTCGCCTTTGCGCATTGATGAGCCTTGGGCACCCAACCAGTTTATTACTGGTTTTTGACACACTGGTGGTTGGTGCTCATCACTGCTAACCACCAGACACCTGCAAGCTTTGCCATTTCAGAGTTGCTCCAACCTGGTCTTCTGGCTGTGATGATTCAGCTCTTGTCAAATTGGCTCAGGTCTACCCGGTGCCTATTTCTCCAACGTCACACACACTGACTACAAGCAGCAACTGTTCAGTTACCCCCCGACATACATCCAAGACCCTCGCACGGGAGCACATGAGCCTAAGTTTCCCAGTGCTGAGCACCAACTAGAGGGGTTTAGAGCCCTTTGGCACTGAGCTGTGCAGATTTCTCTGTAGTGATGGAGCTCCATCCAGCACCTTCGGGATGAGCTGGAGTGGCATTTGTGATCCAGAACTAATCCAATAGCAGGACCTGATCTCACTGATGCTCTTATAGCGGATGTTCTCGCAGCAGTTCTCCAAAATCTAGTGGAGAGACCTCTCGTATATTTATAATGGTAAAGGGGGTAAAAGGGGGTCCTATAGAACATCCATTTTTGATCCACTTCTTGGTTTTGATCTTGATCAGGTTCTCGGTGAGTCTGGAGCCTACCTAGAATCATTGGCTGTAAGGCAGGAGTGACCCCTGGACAGGCCCCAGTCCATCGCGGTTTTGCATAGTCAGTTCACCTACGTGTACATATTTGGGACGCAGGAGGAATCTGATGAACCTGGAGGAGACAGGGGTTTGCAAACGTCTCCTAGACAATGATCGGAGCGGGGACTGAACCAATATACCTCTAGATAGTGCAATACTAATGAGGGAATAGGGATCCATTTAGGTCACAGGTACTGTTTCACAATTAAACACACCAAAATAAAAGTCACCAGTGCAAAAAGGCTATTACAAAATAAAAGTCACTAATGCAAACAGACCACTACAGAACAAGTCACTTATGCAAACAGACCATTGCAAAATAAAAGTCACTGATGCAAACAGACCACTGCAGAATAAAAGTCACTAATGCAAACAGACCATTGCAAAATAAAAGTCACTAATGCAAACGAGCAAACAGACCATGTAGAAATTCAAGTCACTAACATAGTCCATTTAAAAATAAAAGTCACTAATGCAAAAAGACTATTACAAAATAAAAGTCACTAATGCAAACAGACCACTACAGAACAAGTCACTTATGCAAACAGACCACTGCAGAATAAAAGTCACTAATGCAATCAGACCATTGCAAAATAAAAGTCACTAATCTAAACAAATACACATACTCAGACCATGTTAAAATAAAAGCACAAACGAAGCAGTAACACTAAATACTGAAAAACCGAAAGCTAAAATTACTTTCCCACATTTGTCTCCCTTTTTTT